>JARBWK010000003.1:79733241-80190741 GCA_030556195.1 Anolis apletophallus
GCTACCTAGCACTCTCCGGCAATTGGCAGGTTGCAGTGGGTGGCAAGTGGGATTTTCCTGGTTTGGTGCATCAAAAGTCATATAGCTCTATACTATACCTTTGAAAGACATTGGACATACCTTCCTGTCTTTCATGTATGATGTGACCATTCATACCCAATATCCACGGTTGCTGAATTTTTATTTTAGAAATCCCAGTGTCTGTTAAAATTAATGGTGTAATAAATTTGACTGGTCTGTAGATCATTAGTTCGCCTCCGAAGTCATATAGAAATGCTAAGACTACTCCTCCTTAAAAAGTGAAAACAACAGACTCTAGAATGGGCTGGAAGCTGACATTTACTCTGGAAAAATGAGTAATCTTTTATGTTTAATAATCTGGGCTAATGCTGCTATCTGCCAAAGGTGAATCAATTCACAAGGGAAGTCTAGGGCAGAATTCTGTCATATTCAATATCTGATTGCAACTCCCAAGATCTGCCAGATGAATCTAAACCCCGGAATTGTGTACAGTGTTGGAACAGAGTGAGCAATCCTTCCATACACAAAGTCATTTCTGATTATTTATTTATTTGCTTTGTTTTATATCCCACTCTTGCTCCCTTGTAGAGGGACTCAGAGTGGCTAACAGTCAGCAACAATTTGATGCCATTCAAACATAACACAGTATCAACTCAAATTACAAACCATCACACACACATACACACATTAAAATGACAATACATGGTAAAACAGTATTTAAACCAACAGTATTACTCCAAAAGTTATCTTCATTTGAGCTATGTAGTGGAGATAGGGCTGGGAGTGTGATGGCAATATTTGATGATTTTTTGCATTTCTTCAGGAAATTGTGATCTGTCTCCTCCTTACCCCTAATCTTGAGCAGAGAAAGGGAAGGTAGGAAGTGAGCTCTGGAGAGTCTCAGCTGTAGAGATGGAAGACATGAAACTGGTGTGGAAAATCATAGGAAGGACAATACTGCGGAATAGTAATGACAGAATAATTCAGTAATATTTGGAGTAAAGTGGAGAGTGGGTTAGTGAGGACAGTATTTCATTAGTGCAAGAGAAGATGACTACATCAACGACGGTTCAGCAGCAGATGCAAAAGGAAAGGGCAAATAGGAGTAAATGACTCTTAACAGTTTTAGCAGATAGATATACGTATACAGAAGCTTGTAGATCTGAGTCATTTGCCTAAAACTGTGGGGAAAGGAAAAATAGCTGAAGGATGACAGTTGTAGAGTAATAATAGTACATTTTTGCTTTTTTATTAAAGTGGAAACTCCTCCCCCCCAAATGGCATCAATGCTGGCTGTTAAAATGCAATTGGCAAATGTCTTGAGTTGAACTGAGCAAGCAGCTACAGCTGTTATAGATCTTCTTTTGTATACTGACAACTTCAGATCTAGTTTCATCTTTGTCTTTGTATAACTTTAGCTCTAGATCTTGTTGGTTTGGGAATATATTCTGTTGTGTAACACTTCAACTTGTTTTACTCAAGTCTCTGAAGATATTTAGAGGATCTAATCTTCTGAGACTTGAGTAGAAAATGCATGATAACTTGATGAGGTTTTTTTTTATAGGTGAATGCATGCTGAAGTTGGTTTTAAAAACCACACACACAGCCTCAAATCTAAACCACCCATTGCTGTTATAACTTCTGAGCTGAGCTTTATCAGAATCTGGACTTGACAACTTCCAACTGAGAAAAATGATTTCTGTGTGAGGAACAACTTTAATCTGTATGAAAGTGTGTATGCTGGCAAGCTACTTAGGCCTAGGCTATTTGCAAGTGTCAAAAACGATTACTAGTATACGTGAAATTCCTGTCTATCATATCAGAGTTACAACTTGGGTATGACAGCTTCTTTACAGTAATTAATGTTATACACCGATGCCAACATTTCTTGCAAAGGAAGACACCATGCCTTCCTTATAAATCAGACACTTGTAGGTATAATTCTCATGAATTAAACATTTCACTGAACAATCTTTGACACAACTAGTTGTATAAACTTCATTCATCATTAGCTGCCATTAGCTTTACTCAGAGTAAATTTGTGTGGGTGTGTACCTAGAAGTAAAGACGTATTAATGATGTCAGAGAAATATTTTTGAATGCTTTGGAAGTAAACAAATATAGGAACAGCTCATATTATCAAGAAGGTTCCTGGGCTGCTTTTTTCTCTGAATCATTTGTAGAAAATGAATCATTTAAGTTTTTTTAAAAGCATAACAATTAGTAGTCTTTTCTTTTGGTGTATTTTAAATGTCCTGATTACAAATATTTTGTCGATTTTTACAGGGATTTTTTTTCCTAATTATAAAATATGTTAAATATCTCTCCTCCACAAAATTACATGTTGTGTATAGTCTCTCAGGATGAAAGTCATAATACTATGCGCAGCAGTGTGGGCAGCAAAGCATCAATACATTTCTCTATCTTAGATAATTTAAAAGCATAAACATTTGGGCATCAGCCACTATTATTGGAAATGTTTTGTTTGTTACCATTTACATTATCACCACTGATACAATCAAAAACAGGTAATCTAGACTTCCATTATAAAAGGTGGTTTGGGTGTTCCTAATTTGCCATTATTTCCCTTTTCTTTTCTCCTGGGGAGAGGGCTCTTGATGTTATCTTTACTGTGTCATGTAGGTTCAACGGGTTTGACAGTGAGTGCATGGAAGTGGGAAAAAGATTGATATCAGTGGTGGGAAAACATTTTCAATCACTCTAGATTTTAGAGGAAATGCTTTTTGAAATACGTTACACAAAAGGTCTATTAGACATTTTCCACAAATCCATGTCATTTGATGTTCTCTTTTATTTCTGTGAAACAAGCCAATCATCGTGTTTTTCCCAACCTATTTCCAATGTCTGTGTACAACATGACCCCTTATCCATGGAGGATACATTCCTAGACTTTGCACAGAAAGCATGGATAATAGTGAACCCTATTATATTCAGTGAGACAGACAGTAGAGATACTAAGAAAAAGATGTACCTTGTGAATAGTTGATTAATTGAAACTGTGTAAAAGGCAAATTGTGGAACTGTGGAATCGGTTTCATGGGTACTGGGGTCATTTAATTGAGTGTATATGTCATTGAACAAGCACATTTAAAATGAATTGTACTGGGGGAAAGAAGCCATACATTCATGATTTATTGAGAATTGGCTAACTTTGATGAAAACAATACGTTTTGACAGGTCTCTTGATGGGGGAGTTGAACCTATTCAAAATAGTGTTGTGATCAATGAATGAAAAATTACATAATACAGTAGCAGCCACCAGAATTTTCTAGAAATAGTAATTTGCTAGTAAGTCTGGTATTAATATATCTACAGGTTTTGGGTCCTGCCCCCAAATGGTGCTCATTCCTTGACAATTTGACAGAGGAGTTGGAAGAGAACCCAGAGACAACTGTGTATGATGACTATAAATTTGTTACAAGAAAAGACCTTGAAACCCTAGGTAAGTTCTTAGTACTTCAAATGATACGTAAAGCAGATATGAAACATTAATACATTTTATGTTTAGATTTGGGCCCCATCTCACGATGTATGTATATCCAAATATAGTTATCGCAAAATCTGAGGGGGGAAAATCAAAACATTTCTGGGCCCGATCATTTCAGATAAGGGGTATTCAATCTGTATAGGTTATTATCGTACAATAATACAATATATGAATGGCCACAATTCAAGACATTATGTATATATGGGATAGTGCAGCTGCAGGCAGAGGCAAAAGTGGGGAATGGATTAGATATGTCTAGTAAAACAATTCCAAGTATCTCCAGCAAGCTATAAATCCCAAGATTCTGGAGAATATCCCCACAGCTGTTAGATATCAAAATGTTATAACATCAAAGTGTTGTAGAGTCATGCTGGAGGACCTAGAAAATGCCTAGATAGGACATACTTTGTCATACATTGATAAAAATTAACCCAGCCAAAACGGAGATCCTCTGGCCTGGCCGACCCGCCTCTCACCCATCACTGCCACCCTTTGAGGGCGAGCCGTTATCCCCGGCCCCGGCAGTGAAAAGCCTGGGAGTGATCCTGGACAAAAAACTAACGATGGAGGCCCAGATCCAGGTGGCAGCAAAAGGCGCCTTTTTCCATCTCCGTAGGGCCCGACGGCTGGCCCCCTACCTACCATCTGAGGCGCTGAGAACCGTGGTACATGCCACCGTTGTCTCGCGTCTCGATTACTGCAACGCCCTATATGTGGGCCTCCCCCTCTCCACAACCAAGAGGCTGAAACTCATCCACAACGCAGCGGCCAGACTCATCTCTGGGTCATCAGTGAGGGACCACATTTCTCCTATTTTAAAAGATCTCCACTGGCTGCCCTTAGAGTTCAGAGTGCTCTACAAACTTCTGTTGCTCACTTTTAAAGCTCGGCACAATATTGGGCCAGCCTACTTGAGTGACCGGCTGACGGTCCAACGCAGCGTGAGGCCAGCACGTGCCATAAATGGCGATCGCATGACCATCCCCGGGGTGCGAGAGGCTCGGCTGATGGAAACCCAGCGGAGAGCCTTTTCCGTGGCGGCCCCAGGATCTGGAACTCATTGCCACCTGCCCTCAGGGCCACTCTGACCCTAACTAGATTCCGGTCAGACCTAAAGACCTGGCTCTTCCGCCTAGCGTTTGGGGCCTGATGGGTACCTCTGAATGTCTGAGCCTTCCTCAGACCTGTATCTGTTTTTAAACTGCTGTACATTGTTGTTTTAGGGTTTTTAAATGATGTAAGTCGCCCGGAGCACCACTGGTGGAGGGCGACTCACAAATATTAAAGTATTATTATTATTATTAAATGAAATTGCAGATATAGGTCCCACAGTTACTGGGGTCATACTGTATAGTACTGATTTACTAAACTGAATTGGTATGGTTATTCATTGTATCTACTACTTTAATGAAAGATTGCATGATAGATTAACATCCTGATCTCTGTGTGTGTTTCTCCCCTGCCTCCAGGCCTTGCTCATCTTATAGGATCTCCACTTCTTCGAGGATATATGCA
Organism: Anolis apletophallus; assembly: GCA_030556195.1. Lineage (NCBI taxonomy): Eukaryota > Metazoa > Chordata > Lepidosauria > Squamata > Anolidae > Anolis > Anolis apletophallus. Next base: position 79,738,286 of record JARBWK010000003.1, read on the forward strand.
TGGCTTTTTCATGGACATACGGCTTTATCACAAAGTAAGCTGGGTTGAAAAAAACCAGTGACATAGATGTTGACTTCTGAGCAATTCTGATTTTTTTTACACTTAATCCATTTTGTTTCCACAGGTTAAAATGATGGTGAATCCTTTTGCTTATGAGGAATACAGGAGAGAGAAAATTAGACAAAAGATAGAAGAAACACGGGCACAAAGAGTGCAGCTAAAGGTAAAGGTTAAACTTTTCAGGAAAACCCCCATAAATCTTCCATTGTTGCTTCAGAAAGGAAAGTGACATCTTTTTTAAAAACTTAATTCTTTTTTTGTGTGTGCTTTGAAGCTGGTATGCTTTATTTCTGAGGCTTTTTAGCTTTGTGTTGGCATTATGATTTCACCTAAACCAGTGTAAGGAGTGAGGGAATATATCACACCTCATCTCTAACGTTGGTACCTGCCAATATTATGTTTCCAGCTTGGCATGTTGGGTAGTCTGATGTGGTCTTATATTTGAATGCAAGAGAAGCATCCCATGTATTGAGGAACCTGATAAAGCAGGGTGACTCATTTAGTCAGATGCCATATCCAAGTGAATGGCAGTAAAAAGGTCCCTTCAGACTTAGCGATGTAATGCATCTGCCCAATGTCCCTTCCACGGATTTAGATTTCTTGTTCAGGAAAAATTAGAACAGAGCTATAGTCAACACTAACGTCTTGTACTTTATATCTTGGTGAAGCTTTTAAGTAGGTTACAGTTACATTAGAAGAAGCAATCATAATGGAAATATGGATCTTTTTCCTATATGAGACGCAAATTTGACACACAGCAGTCCCATTATGCTGATAATGTGGGAGCCATTGTAATGTGGTTCTTTCCAATAATATATAAAGATCTCAGGTCATGTGGAAGGAACCTGAGTTGAAACTGCTTTCCATAGAAAGGTTTGGCATGGACACCTCCACATATCCCTTTGTGTTTCTTCTTATGCTCACATTGTAGGAGAGCTCCAGATGAGGTGCAACATGGGTGAACCCTTTTTTAAAGTCAATGCAATTATTGTCTATGTGATTTACTAGAAAATATACTAAATATTCAACGTTTTATATGGTGAAGTTTGCAAAGTACTGTATGTGAAAACTCAGAGGGATCTGTTTTCCTTCTCATTCATTCATTCCAGAAACTGCCTAAAGTTAATAAAGAACTTGCCCTGAAGTTGATTGAGGAGGGAGAAGAAGAGTCACAAGATGTGAGAAAAAAGAAACAAAAGGTAGAGTATCCTTTCCGTGGTTTTTGTGCTTTAACTTAAAGGCAGAGCAAGAGCTTTGTAGAAACTCCATCTTCAGTTTTGGCCACCCTTACTAGCAGCACTAGGACTTGGAGATTTCAGTATGTTGGAGCACTCTCCACAAATCTAAATAGATGTGGGGGTTTCTGGCAATTGTTTTTCACAAATTGAACATTTCCATGTTTCAAAAGTAAACCAACAGTTCAACCTATTATAAAGGAAATTCCTATTTTCACTTGAGCTCTATTAGCCATACATAACCTTTTATGTGGTAATCATTGTATTAATACATATTGCATTGCAAGTAAGCTTGTTCGTGTACAGTCATCCCTTAGTATCCGTAACTTCCGCACCCATGTATTTAACCAATTGCAGATTAGGAATATTCCCCCCAAAAGAAGTGTGGGACTTCTCATCTCCCCCCTTCCCCGCTCCCCCCCCCCCCAGTGACCCCATTATGCCACACTCCTCTGCTAATGGTGAAAAATCTGTTAAGAAAGAGGAGAGGGGGGAAAGGGAGTGGTCCACTTGGAGGAGACTCCATGTTTTTATGGAAAGCTGAAGCTTGGAGGAGACAAGAAAGTGGTGGCTGAAAGACAAAGGGACAGGTGACCTGTTGGCACTAGTTGTCAGGGTGGGAACTGAATCTGTAGATTTTGGTCTCTTCAGGGGATCCTAGAATTAATCTCCTGTGGATACCGAGAGTCAATTGTATTGTATTTCTAAGCAGAAAATTATCTAGATAATTAAGTGCATTGCAGCTGAGGTAGATGTTTATTTCATGTAGTCAGGAAAATAAGAGGAGAGAGCTTGCATCCCACTAAAGCAAGGGTTCTCAAACTTTTTAAACAGAGGGCCAGTTCACAGTCCCTCAGACTGTTGGGCACCGGACTTTAGTTTGAAAAACACATGAACGAATTCTTATGCACTCTTCACATACTTATTTGTACTGTAAAAAACATGAAAGAACAATACAATGTTGTTTTTTTTAAAAAAACACAATTTTAAAGAGCATAAACTTAGTGGTATTTCAATAGGAAGTGTGAGCTTGCTTTTGGCAGATGAGAGAGTCAGGTTAATTAGAATTGTTGTTAGGTGCCTTCAAGTCGTTTCAGACTTAGGGCAAACATAAGACTAAAGTTTAGGGCAGGGACTGAGTAAATGACCTTGGAGGGATGCAGACCTTAGTTTAGGGACCCTTGACTATAGAGATGTTATATTGGAATTAATAGTGATCAAGACTAAGTCAAACTGTTGACTGTGACATCTGGTAAAAGTTAGACAGCATAACTGTGATCTGCGGGGGATGACGCAGTAGCCTGATTAAGTGAGCTTTCTGCCCTCAATTCTTCTGGCATTTTAAATGTAGCCTTCCATTTCCAGTGAGATAAATGTAAAACAAATTATGACAACAGCTTCTTGCTCTTTCCCCTATGGGCCATCAAGCAGCTGGGGTTAGTATGATTCTTGCCTGATATTCTTTTTGTGTATTTTTAGACCTGCCATTATGGCACAGAAGAATTTTCCTTTCTGGGCAGCTGTACAAACAAGTTTTGGGGCCAAAGTGATTCCCAGGTGTTAGTACTTTTCCATCAGCAGCAGTAGTCTCTTGTTTTTTTAAATAAAAGTAAAGGATTGTTAAAATATAATAATAATAATAATAATAGTGTCTAAAGTTGAACTTGACTCACTTCTGGAGATGATTTGATCCACAAGCTGTTAGAAATTCCAGTCACCTTTAATTAAAGATGACAATTAGAGGCTGAAGCTGGGCCCTTCTACAAAATTCTGCTCAATTTAATAGTGTCTGTGAGTAATATGTTGTGCTCCATATTGTGTGGCACTATCCAGTTTATCGTGTGTAACAATGAAAAGCACCTCTTTAAGGTAGTTCCATTTTCTGTAAAGCCTGCCAATTGCCATTCTATTTTTAGTAGTCCATAATCAAATGCCAAAGAAGTCTGGAAAAATGTTTTACACATTCTTAGACATTAACTTCAAATATTTAGAGAATCAGAATGTTTCCAGACCATCCCAGGCACTGGCTTTGTGACAGCTGGAAAAAAATTAGGTGGAAGCAGTTGGTGAGTCATCGATGGTAATAGTTCATGTCCTTCTAGTATGTTTTGACCACCTGGATTCCTCCCTTTAAGGACTACACTCGGTTTAGAATATATACACTGTGTGTGTGATCTGAACTAATTTATGTGGATGCATTGGTACAATCTATGAATGTGATGAAACTTCACACTGTGGTTCTGATGGATCTTTTTTGTGAAACAAGAGTAACTTGGAAAAGAACAAGGTGATGTAAGCCTCAGACTTCGGTGTTCTCGCTCTCCCATTCTCCCTCTAATACAACCATGAGGATCTTCAGTTTTCGTTTTAGTCTTCAGTTTTGTCATAGTTCAGTGTTGCTTCCAAATCCTAAACTGAAGTTAACTTTGATTTGTAAGCCAGCTCCAAAATACTGGTTGAAAGTGACTTGTTTCAAATAAACTATAGGTAGGGTTAGCCACTGTTTGTCCATGATAGAATATATTGTATGATACATTTAAAATGGAAATAAAATTACAAACTCCTGCTTGCAACATGATTGAAAAAGCTGCTGCAAGGCCCAGAGCTGAATGCTGAAAAGACATTTCTGTTTTCCTAAATTGTGGTATAGTATGATGTCCAAACTTTCTGGACATGTATACATGATTAAGATAACTATTTGATATTTGCAAATATTGTGAAACATACCAAGTAAATGGAAGTACGATTTTTTTTTATAATTGAAGAAATGTAATTTCTGTTTCATAAGATGTCTTCTTGGCCAGCAAACTTTCTTGAAGTTCCTATGTGCCTAATAGGTTTATTCCCAGTGTTTTATGTCAGTTTCCCAACATTGTGTTTGCGTTTTTGTTTCCTAGAAAATGCCCAACATCCTTAGCGATGATCGCTTTAAAGTTATGTTTGAGAACCCAGATTTCCAGGTGGATGAGAAGAGTGAAGAGTTCAGGCTGCTAAATCCACTTGTATCTAAAATAAGTGAAAAACGAAAAAAGAAACTACAGCTTTTACAGCAAGAAGAAGCCCTTAGAGAGGTAAATCTGTGATGTTGGGAATGTCTTTCTGTTCCCTCTTATCTCATACAAGCATGGTGTATGTGGACAATGAGGATGGAGGAAAAGGACTTCAGCCCTTTCTTAGCAACTGAAAACATGGAGGAGAAGAGATGATTTCATCCAAACTGGTTCCCTTGCCGTCTAAGAGAAAAGGACTCATATTGGCTAGAAACAGTTACAGGAAGACATGATAAAGCTTTCCCCTTGCACCAAAGGAATGTGGGAATTCTTTTGTGCCCAATGTTTTAAGGTTGTGGTGGGGAGTTTCAAACAGTGCTGTATGTGGGATAAGAACTTGTGAAGGGGCAGTGCAATCACTTGCCCCTTGTCAACAAGAATAGGGCCATAAACTGGGGGCTTGGCACCCATGCTGATACAAAGTGAACCAAGAATATTTTTCATTTGGTGTCAACCAAACATCTAGGTAACATAACTGAAAGTACAAAATGGTGCAGTGACGAAATGAAAGAGATGCTAAAATGCAGAGAATGAAACTTAAGCATATACACTTGTGGTTTAGACAAAAGTTTAGTCTTCTTCTAGTAGAATGATTAGCTTGTCATAAGCTCTTTGAGTAGATTCCATTGGTCGATCCGAGAGAATTACTGATCTTAGGCTTGATGCTGGTTTTGATTTAAGTCTGGCCATAAGTCGTACCTGGGCGTCATCTGACCATTTGGCTCTAAGCTTAAATGGGCTCTCTGTGGTAGTGGCCCTTGATACAGGGATTTGGTTCAGGTGAACTTTATGACCATAGACAATTATGTCCAAAATCAAGGGCTGATGGTCACTGTCAGTTCTGGTACCAATGCTAAAGTTCTGGACTCTATAAAAGGCATTTCTCGAGACTAGGGCATAATCCACTGTAATAGACCCAAGTGGGTTTGAGAAAGTGAGTTCGCCACAGCTATCCTCTGAGGCTGATCCATTTAGGATCAGTAGATCCATGTTGAACTGGAGTTGTGCCAGGCAAAAACCAGCAAAGTTTGATTTTGGGTCTTTTGATTTTCTAAAGGGGAAATACTTGTTGTTCCCTAATCCTCTTAATTCTGGGTATTTGTCTTCTAACTAATTGTTATTAGGGCCGATCCTTGCGTTAAAGTCACCCAATATGTATAGACATGAGCTAGGCAATTTAGTTAGTATTGAGAGGAGGTACTTCTCTAGTTTACTCCAGATTTCTTTGATCTGATTTTTGGATTTGAGCGGAGGAATGTAAATGCTCACAAATAGAAAGCTGGTGATGTTATAGCTTAGATGGATTCCACAAGCTAGTTGTTCACATTTGTCTAAGGTGTTTATGTTAGCCAACAATGGGGTGGACACTAGAATAGCAATGCCCCCCATAGCTCGGCCTTTTGAGCTAAGCCGGCTGGCATTCAGGGAATAAGAGACAAAACCATTTAGAGTAATGTTATCCATGGCCCAAGTTTCCTGCAGAAGTATCAAATCGGAGGTAGAGATATAATTACTAAAGTGGCTGTCGACCCATTTATTAGCCCAACCTGCAATATTCCAGGAGATAACCCTTAGTAGAGAATACTCCTGGGGCCACTCACATCAATCATCATAGCTGATGATAGACAAAATTAGTACCAAAATCAGTTTTTGGTCAACTTTAGATTCAGTTATTTGGAGTGCTGATTCAGAAAATTGCAGCACTAGTTTCTGATACAGAACATATGTCATCCAGTAGTCACATCTGCTCTCCCACAGAAAACCATATTTAATAAGCCTCGGCACTATAATCGGGTTTTGTGAGACCAGTTGCTCTCGTTGCAATGGTGTAGTAATGGAGAGGCCACAGACCATATTTTAGTTCTTGCGGACCACTGGTGGACCACTGATGGTCCACGGACCACAGGTTGGGAACCACTGATCTAGAGGAAATCAAATGTGCTATAACATACCTAAAGAGTGTCCATAACATGGAACGTCTGCTTTAGATGTAAGAGTTCCAAATAACATTTCATAGAATCATAGAGTTGGAGAGATCAAAAGGGGTACCCAGTCCAATCCCATTCTGCCACACAGGAAACGGCCAATCTAAGCACCCTCGACAAATGACCATACAGCCTCTGCATAAAAACCTACAGGGAAGGAGATTCCGCCACACCTCAAGGCAGCATATTCCAGGATGTGCCTCCCAATTTTAGGTGGAATCTTTTTTCCTGAAATTTGAATCCAGGTCTGTGTCCTAGTATCCAGAGCAACAGAACACAAGCTCGCCCCATCCTTTCACATATTTAAGCTTGGCTATCAAGTACCTTCTCGGCATTATTTTCTTTGAAAAATAGCCAGTTCCCTTAGCCATCCTCAGAGGGTTTGGTTTCCTGATCTTTGATCATTTTGGTCACTTTTCTCTGGACATATTCCAGTTTATCAACATCCCTCTTGAACTTTACTTTCCAGAACTGGACACAATATTCCAGGTTAGGCCTGACCAAAGCAGAATAGAGTGAGACTGCGGCTTTCCTCAATCTGGACTATATTCCTGTTGATGAAGCTCAGAATCGCAAATCCCTTTTCCACTATTTCATCACATTTTTCAGTTTGTCGTCTACTAAGACTCCTGAATCCCTTTCACACAAGCTGTTGTCAAGCCATTTGTCACCCATTCTGTATCCGCGTATTTCATTTTTTCTGCCTATGTCTAGGATCCTATATTTCTCCTTGCTGAAATTCATTTTGCAAATTTTGGCTCAGTTTTCTAATCTGTCAGGTCATTCTGGATTCTGATCTTGTCCTCTGCAGTATTAGCTGTTCCCAATTTGGTGTCATCTGCAAATTTGATAAGATGGTTCTCTAAACCTTCACCCAAGACATTGATAAAGATGTTGAATAGCACTGGTTCCAGGCCAGACCCCTGTAACACCCCACTGGTCACTTTTTTCCAGGGGCAGGAGGGGCTGTTGGTGAGCACCCTTTTGGTTCTGATCTGCTCAATAAGAGAACTAAAACAAGCCCCTAAATTCCTTCTCAGACACCTCTTCTAGAATACAGAGCTGGAGAAAGGTATAGACTGGAGGCCTCAAGGAACTATGGCCAGTTGGGAATTAGCACTGGTAATGCCCATACACAGATAGAAAAATGATTCACCCAGTACAAAAGCATCTTTGTAAGAGGAGGCAACCAGATTGCTGTAGCTAATTTCTAAATATCCATGATGTGGCAACATTTAAAGTGGTTGTGTAACCCAGTAGTGAAATTGTTGGAATTTTGAATGAGGCCAAGCTAAATCACATGGCTGAGTTTTTGTCCTGGAAATAGGCTTGGTGTCACTCATAGAACCATAAGAGTAGAAAGAGAGCACAAGGACCATTCAGTGTAATCTCCTGCCGTGCAAGAATACACAATCCAACCGGGGTAGCAGCTGTTTCAGTACTTGTTTTTCTTCCATTGTAGATTGTTAAAAGTAATTGATTGAAAATATTTTATATTTTACTTTTGTGACAGTTTTGTCATGATTCATTCATCTAGATTTGTAGGTAAAATAGTTGAGATGACCTTGCGAATAATAAGAAATTAATAATGCTTTTGTACTTTGTGCCCTCGTGTTGTAGCCCTTTCCCAATAATATATCTGTGAAGTGTCACGTACGCCTAATTAGGTAAATGGTTTGTTTAGGAAACATTGACAGATTATTTTAAAAAGTAACTATTTTTGTCTACAGGAAGAGGAGGAAGAACCAGAAGGAAAACCAAGTGATGCAGAAAGTTCTGAGACTTCAGATGATGAAAAAGGTTGGGTTGAAGAGGTCAGGAAACAGCGCAGACTTCTACGCCAAGAGGAAAAAGTAAAACGGCAGGAAAGGTTCAAGGAGGATCAGCAAACAGTGTTGAAACCCAGGTTTTTTGAGATTAAAGCCGGGGAAGAATTTAGAAGTTTCAAGGACACCACCAAAAGGCAAAAGTTGATGAAGTAAGGCTGGCATCTCTCTTTTTCTCCTTGTATGTAGTTTTTATCCTGGAATACAATTAAGATGCTCACATCAGTCTTGGTGTTTCACTGCTACCTTCTGAAGACCATTGCTTTCACAGCCAGGCATTCTGATGGAATATGGATGTCTTAATTCATCCTTTAGTATAGGAATGAGTGACTCAAGGTGGCCTTCTAGAGCACATGGGTCAAAGTCAATGCCCACAGGCGGAATGTGGCCCTTCAGGTGCTGCTCTACGACTCCTGAATTCCTTATTAGTAGACATAATTACTAGAACTGATGGAGTTGGGATACAGTAACAAATGTTCTGTATCTTGTGGATATGATGTCTTACTTTAAAATGTATTTTAACCTTTCTTCAACCTCAGAGCCACAAGTACTATTGAGTTGGAATTCCCATTATCCCCAGTCCACATGGCAGATTATCAAAAGTGTTGGGAGTTGTCATTCACTAACATCTGGAAATCCAAACTGGGTAAAAGCTAAAGAGTACTAACCACTATGTAAAAAATTGGTTCACAATGGAACCAATGGATTCTCCATCCAACAATGGTCCTTGGAAGTCTGATGTGGCTCTCAATGAAAATAAGTTTGACACTTCTCTTTTAGAAGATAACTCATGTTGACCCTAACAAGCACAGTTAGTAGTGAGGAGTTATAGAAACTCTAATTTAACATCTCTGTCTTAGACATAACTTCTACAAATGTAACGGGCCTCGTTTGTTAGAAGTATGCTCTTAAATCCATCATAGGGCTGTGTATATAGCAGTACCTCAAATGTGCCAAGGCCCTATGCTCAGGGCCCTTTCAACCTCTCTTCCCACCCCGTTGTTGCATCTGCACTTGTAGGTCACTAGGCCACACAGGTAGTCTTCTACTTGTCCCTGCTAGACAAAATAATACCTCTTTGTTTTTCTTCATCTCTTTTCTTACTCTTATGAACCAACTTTTTCTTTTATATTAAAGTTCTGTTGTCCTTGGACACCAATGCTCTTTACAACCAGGAGCCATATGTCAGGCTTGAATACATTAAAGGCATTATATCCTATCTGATTGTTGAAAGAAACTAAGGAGAGTCAGGCCTTAGATGCATGACAAAACCCATGTCAAACACCTTGTTAAAATCAGATTGAGTCAGGTTTGTTTGTTCTTCCTCAGTATATTCAGCATTACTTTATTTTGAATGAATCATGGTTTACATTTTGTAATAAGTTGTGCTTCGGGCATGTTTTCTACTGGACATATGCAAAATTGTTCCATCTGGTAATTTTCTTCTGATTTATGTGATTTGTTTCGCTTCAGGTAACACATGTATTGGGAAGCTGACTCGGTCTTCCAGGAGGGTTACCTATCTTTGTTACAAAAACAACAAAGGGTTATCTTGTCATATCTTGTATCATATCACAGATGGAAACATGTCTTGTAGCATATGGAGGGGGGATTGAGTCCAGTTCCCACCGCAATACATTTATTAGTGTTTAAAATGCCACACACTTCCTTGTGGTTATCTTGACTCTTTCTTCAGTCTTAATGTCTCCCCAATCCACTTAGTGGCTAGACATTTTGGGTTTTATGGTGACTTTTGTGAAGAGATTTATGACTCTTAAAAATATAAAACAGGGTGTTCCTTTATCATGATCCTGACTCAGTGTTGCTTGAAGCTGATTTTTTAAAATGATCCCATAGTTACTAGCACTGTTTTGAAAGGAAGTCTATACTGTAGAATCTTCTGCATATTGTCATTTTCCTAAAATTCGTTTCTGGTTTTGTTTGTTTGTTTTTTTTAAAAAAAGATCCTATATGTGTACAAGAGAGAAAGACAGAGTTATGTAATTATGAGTGCAATGTTTGGAAATATGACAAACTAATTCAAACAAAAGCTGCTATAATCAGAGCGCTACTTGTTCTGTGTCCCTCTGTGGGTCATTGATTTAAATTATCTCATTCTGTGTGTGAATGCGACTCAAAAAAGAATATGAAATTATTTTTTCTTTCGTGTTTTATGCAGAAAAACTCTTGGAGATCGCTTGCAGCTTGAAGAGAGAGTTGGCGCACTTAGTGTGCATGACACCACTGTAGGAAGCAAACAAGTTACATTTAAATTAAAAAAGGTAAGCTTAGAATTGCAGAGATGTACATTTAATATGAATAATAATGCAGAAGAAGAGTACCCTTTTCTTTGTAGTCACTTTGGCTATTATTTTACAGCTTTTGCACTGCATGCTTTGTGTCATATGGCAGATTTATGCATCTCTTCTTGCTTTACATATTTTTTTCCACTGTTTTATGCTGAGGGATTCTGGGAATTGTGCTTCAAAAGAGTAGCATTTGTCTTATTCTGACAACTAGGAAATGTGACTATGAATTCAGCTGTCAGCTGAAATTTCACTTCATCTATGCCACTTTTTTGAAGCACAAGTCCAAGAATCCCCTTACCTGGCTGTTTTTGGTGTCAGTTTTCCAGGCTTTGGCTGGCTCAAACAAGATTCCTGCACAAGCAGAAAATACACCTTAGTGTCCAATTGTATCCCACAGTCTACATCTAGTATTGTAGACAGTGGGAGGCTTCCAGCTTAAAACAATGTCTTTTATAGATGTGCAGAGATTTCCAGAAGCAGCACACTATGGTTAACTCTGGGGGAAGGATATGATTGGCAGTCATTTCTTAGAATCATAGAATTGGAAGAGCATACATTCAAAGCACCACTAACAGATGGCCATCCAGCCTCTGCTTAAAAGTCTCCAGAGAAGAAGACTCCCCCACATTCCAAGGCAACATATTTAACTTCTGAACAGTTCTTACTGTCAGAAATCTCTTCTCAATGTTGAGGTGGAATCTTTTCCTCCCCCTGCAATTTGAATCCAGTGCTCAGTGTCCTAGTCTCCAGAACAACAGAAACAAGCTCGCCCTATTTTCAATGCAACATCCTTTCAAACATTTAAACATGGCTATCATGTTGCCTCTCAACCTTTGGAACGCCCTTCCTAATGACATCAGATCGGCCCCCTCTCTCCTGACATTTCGCAGGAAGGTTAAGACCTCGCTATTTGACCGGGCATTTGCAGATGTAGTATGATTGTCAAATTGAGACCTAAGGAACGACGACGATGCAATTGGAAGTCGATTTAATTAATGAGACGCTGATATTGTGTTTTTAACGTTGAATGCTAATTTGTATATGTTGGAATTGTATTGTATTGATAATGGTTGATATGTTTGTCTTGAGCAGTTTTTGCTGTTGTACACCGCCTCGAGTCGCCTTCGGGCTGAGAGAGGCAGTCTAGAAGCAAAGTAAATAAATAAACCTTATTTTCTCCAGGCTAAACAGGCCCAGCCACTTCTCATTGGGCTTGGTTTCCAAACCTTTGATAATTTTGGTTGCCCTCCTCTGGACATTCCAGCTTGTCATTATCCTTCTTGAATTGTGGTGGCCCAGAACTAGACACAATTTTATTGCTGGTGAGGTTGGACCAAAGCAGAATAGGTGGTACTATGATTTCCCTCAATATCAACACCATACTTCTGTTGATGCTGCCTAGAATTGCATTGGCTTTTTAGTTGCTGCATCACACTGTTGACTTGTGTTGAGTTTGTGACCTACTAAGACTACTCCTTCAACTGCAGTTGTTGGAATCCAGATCACAGTGTACAACAACAGGAAACTGTAACCGTCTAGGTGTCCATACTCCAAATGCCCATAATTCCTCACCATTGAGTATTCTGGCTAGGGCTGATGAAAATTGTGGGACAAAAAACATTTAGAGGAACACAATTGACCACTTTCAGCCTGTAGTCTGTACTCTTTCCAAATCTGACTCCATAGGCAAAATAAGATCTGAGACAATTTTAGTGTTGCTCTCAAAAACAATTAAATAGCTAGTATTGCATTCTGCTGCCAAAAATGCATCAACTTTCTCTCAGTTTCTGGTGTCTATACCTAGTTTTTTTCTGTATGACTAAATAACTCAAGATTTTAAGATCCTTTTTAGACTGTAATTGGAAGGATGGAGTTGCAGGAAAGAGAAGGATCCATCTTCCTTGATAACTGAGAAGCCCATCTGGTTACCTATATCAGAATTAATAAATATATGTATAAACGTTTTTCTCCATAAATCAGATTCTTTCCTCAGCCTTTAGCTTCTAAAGCATCCCCGTGTCCCCTTCGCTTTGGAATTGTCCAGCATGTCCTTTGCATTCAATGTTCTTTTTCTAGTGAGAAATATTTGAGGGGGAGGTATTATGCTGTGTACAAGACACACAAGCCTCCACTGTTCTCTGTTTCATTTTGAGAGATCTGTGTGGGCAGGCATCCACTCTGAACTTCTCATTCAAGGATGGGGAATGTGTGGTCCTGCAGATGTTTTGCTGGATTGCTTTTCTCAGAAACCCTAACCAGCCTAGCCCATAGCCAGAGATTATGAGAGTTGCAGTCCTTCAGCATCATGTGGTTTTCAAGTGGAAGAGAAATGGTGAAATGTTACTGACATCAGTAAGGCACACCACCAGATGTGGGTGTTTTTGTGATTTGGTTTGTTCTGTTAAACTGAAAGCTCTGTGTTTTGGAAAATGCGAATCTTCATAAACCATTTGGGAAATTTGGGTGTTCAAACCCTTTTTGGAAAGTCACAGGAAAGGCGTGACCTTATTAGAAGTCACAAGCTTTTGAAAAATGATGTTCAGCAGCATTCATGCAAGACAACTAGGTCTCTTGGTTGTTAAACTGATGTACCTAGGTATGTCTTTGAACTGTTTAAAACAAAGATATGCCAATGCACAAAAGCATATATTCAGCAGAGTTTCAGAGGTGTTATTTTTTAGTTTTCCAAAACCGTCTACTCGCCCTTAAAATATGTTTGCCTTTAAATCATGCCCCCAAGAGACAAAATAAATAGTCTTCTTTAAAAGTAGCAGAGTTGGTTTACTCACAAATTTCTTGTATACAACATACAGGCAATTTGCTTATGAATCCAATTACAATATGATTTTAAGTAGTTTCTCTGTGTAGGCAACACAGAGCATCATTTTATAATCAATAGTCCATAGTCCAAAAGTAGCTCTCTGTTTTGATCTCTAAGCATACAGATGGCTTCTACTCTCGCTAAAAGTCTAATAGCTTCTATCTCCACTGAAGTCTAAAGCAAACTAAAATGGAGTCTTAGTCCTGAACATGTCCAGACCTGATCACATGGTCTGCAGCCCCTCCCACAACAGAGGTTAGGTAAATTGCAACCAATATACACATACAATACAGTAAGCAATTATGTACACAACAACTAGTGGAGGCTTGAGAAGGTTGCTATTTCCAACACTGTGGACTTTCTCTGAGACCTGTAAGCTGCATTATTAAAAGGAAATTGGAAATGGGCGGAAACATGGATAAATATTTTAAGAATGTAGGCCTTTTGGTGCAATCCTGGTCCATTCCTAGAAGTCTCATGATGAGTAAAGGGTTTTATCCCTGGCTAAGTAGGAGTACAGTTTGCGAGTACTTGAAATTGTTTATCAGGAAGGAGAAACCTAACAACATATTAGTACATCTTTGTGTCCCAGATTTGTTTTTTTTGGGTTTAAAAAAACACATCTCCCTGAACTTTTTGCTAAATTAATGTTTCATTTGTGCTAGTTTGGTTTATAAGTGCACCTCTCATTTGGGTCTTTTCTGCATCTTTTTCAGTCAGTGCAACAGCAAAAGCAGCAAGATGCAGAGAAGCACCACCATGAAGAGAGGAGGAAACTTAGGCGTTCAGCTGGCCACCTAAAGAGTAAACGAGGAAGAGGACGGCCATTCTGATAACTGAAAAAAACCCTGCTCTTTTCAAAATGCGAATTTAAGAGGTGCACTTCCTTTTATCTGAATCACAGGCATAAGTCAAGTGCACACCAGATGCACATCTTTTTACAGAGAACTGTCCATCACATAATTGTCTTCTGGAGAAAAAAATGAAGGACAAACTTGCATCTGAAGCAGAGATATTTATTTTTTCTAATGGGGGTGTAACTGGTTATTGTATAACCTTGTGTGGGATTCACAGCAGATATTGCTGTCTGAGTCGTACTCCATTATTTACAATTAAAATTTAATAACAATATATTTATTTATTATTTATTTATTTATTGTTTGGTCTTGTATTCCGCTCCTCCCTGCAGGCTCGGGGCGGATAACAACATATAAAAAGGCAGCATGTGCCAACCATGCGGCCTTACAATAAAACATTAAAACATTAAAATTACATGTCACATCACGAGGTGTCAGATAAGATACAAAGCATTTCCTTGAACCCGAGGCGCAGGTATACTAGGCAATTATATTAGACAATTACACTAGGCCGATGCGCCTAGTTGAAGGCTAGTCTGAAAAGGGCGGTCTTACAGGCCCTCTGAAAGGGGATGAGCTCTGGGATGGCTCGGGTGTCCTCTGGGAGGGAGTTCCATAACACCGGAGCTGCCACAGAGAAGGCTCTTTGCCTGGTTGTAGACAGATGGCAGGAGCGGATTGATGGCACCAGTAACAGATTCTGTCCTTCTGAACGTAGTGATCTCAGGGGAATGTACGGAGCAAGGCGGTCCTTCAGGTACGCAGGCCCTAGGCCGTGCAAGGCCTTAAAGGTTAAAACCAGTACCTTGAGGGCAATTCGGTACTCAATAGGAAGCCAGTGCAGTTGCCGGAGGATGGGCGTGATGTGCTCCCTCACTGGCGTTCCCGCCAGCAAGCGAGCGGCGGCATTCTGCACTAGCTTGAGTTTCCGGATTGTCGACAAGGGAAGGCAAACGTAGAGGGCGTTACAGTAGTCCAGCCTCGAGATGACCGTCGCTTGGATCACGACAGGTAGGGTGCCAGTCACCTAGCCTGTCGTAGGTGAAAGAACCACAACACACAAAACCCACGAAAGGTAATAGAATGAATCAAATAATATTAGAAATATGCAAAATCCCTGTATTGTTCATTATATAAGCATTCTCAATAAAGACATACGTTACCCAAATGGGTGCAACATTCAATTCCCACGCAGGGGTGATAGATCAGCAATTAAATCGTTCACAAAATAAATCCATAGTTGGCCTCAATGGGCTGATTACACTCACAACGGTGAGTATTTGTAAAGTTCCAAATGAACCCCTGATGGGGAATGACAAATAATAACGGCGTCCAATGCCAATAACACGGATTATCCAAGGCGTCACAATAGGAATGCAAGGAAAATCAAAAGAAATCTTCCTGGTCCAAAAGACCCATGTAGGACGCGGAAGAGTAAGATGAAACTCTTCCCAACGAATAACAGGCCGACGAAGTAGCAATGCTGGATGGAGAGGCCTTAAAATCCGTTTCACCGTACAATTCAGTTTTCTCAAGGCGAATCAACAAGAGCGTCCATTATCAAGTAGTAATACATCATAACCCAGGCTTGTAGCAATCATTATGGTGACCCAAAGGTAGGTGAAAGAACGCCATCTTGCTGACCGCGGAGACCTGAGTCTCCATGGTCAGCAAGGGGTCCAATTGAACACCCAAGCTCTTAACAAGGGATGACGGGCTAAGTCGCTCGCCATCCAGGGTAGGCAACCGGCACTCATCCAGCCCAGGTATACTGTTTCTACAGACTCTTGTTTTCAAGAACTGGAAAAAGTTCAACCTCCCAATTCTTGAAATAAAACTACTGAAGACATTTTGTCCTTCAACAGAACATAGCTATATTTATGCTATAACACAGAACAAAATGGTTAGGGTATTACCAGTAAAGTTTTGTTGCAAGAATATCCCAAGAGGCTTTTGCCCTAACATGAGAGGTTATGCTTAAAATGAATGTAGGTTCTTCTTCGTGTGGTCTGTGAAATGCACACAAATGGGTTTACTCCCGCGCATGCGTCAGAATCTCGGACATACTAGCTTTAAATAAAGATTTACATAAGCCCCTCCCACTCCCCCCCCCCCCACCACCCCCGATTGAGCTACCTATTCAGTTCCTTTTCCGCCTTGCCAGCGAAAGCATCTCTGACTGCTAGCTCTTCATTCCTAAGACCACGGATTGCCTCGACTATCAGATAAAATGTCTTCCCTCTCTTTTAAAAAGTGCTCGGATTGTGGGTCAACTTTGCCCCAGGAGGACAAACATGCAAAATGTCTCCTCTGTTTAGGAGAATCTCATATCCCTCAGACTTGCAAAATTTGCAGGTCCTTTTCTGCTAGAGCTCTAAAGAGCAGGGATTCCAGGCTTAAAGCTGCTCTTTTCGAGCAGTCTATAACCTCTACAGGGTCTGGGCTCTCTCAATCCTTGAGCCAGCCCTCCCTTCCATCTATCCCTCAAAATCCCACTCCTCTAAGTGCCTCAACGGATAGTGCCATTCGCGAGTTGGCCTCTGACTCTGCCATTGAGCCACCGCGAAAGAAAAAACAAAAAACCTCTAAACACTCTCTTCGATCCAAAGACAAACCGAAGGAGGTTATGGCACAAAATCAACCAAGGCTCCTGGCCGGCCCCACGCCTCCCAGTCCTTGCATGCCTTTGTTAGCAGCAGAAACGCTGCAACTTTTTGAGCCTAACGATGATCTCTCAGGAGTGGAAGATCCCCCCCAACTCCTCCCCATTCACCTCCTCTCCTCCGTGACCGAAGGAGATCCTCCCTGCACCTCTCCCCCTTCTCCGCCGCTCGCTCAGGTTCCCCCCCTCCCCTCCACCAGAGACCGAGGCTCTATTCGCAGAGGAAGCCCACGCCATGCGGCCTTCCTCTCCCTCGCAGCGTGCGGGCGCGCTGCTCTCGCCGCCGCAGCGCACAAGCGCAAGGCTCTCCCCACAGCGCCGCGCGAGTGCGCGGCCTTCCCCTCCTCGCTTGGCTCGCTCCCGGTCTCGGAGCCCTCTTAAAGAGGCGCCCGGCTACCGAGACCGTTCCTGGGAACATCCCTATGGGTACCCTCATGGCTACCCTCCTCCCTATCCCCCCCCTTTCCCTATTATCACCCCTACTATCCTCCTGAGCCTTATCACTCCCCGGATCCCTATCGGTGTCCGTGGCCCCCCTCTACCTACCCTTCGGCATCCGTGGCAGATCCTCCACCTCCAGCCCCCCCAGCCCCTCCCGCTCAAGCCCCTGCTTCTACAGTTGCTCCTCCTGCCCAGTCCCCCCACCTTCCAGATGATGATGCAGATTTGGAGTCCTCTTCTGATGCTACTCCTTTACCTCCCCTGCCTGAGCCTGAGACTGATCCTCAACAGGCAGAAGAATATAAAAAAAAAATTCTGCACTATTAATCAGGCTGGCCAGATCCCTTGGCATACAGCCCCCACAATCTGATGATGTGGTCCAAGTCCCTTACTTTACCTCTGCTGAACAGCAACCACAGCAGTCCACCATATTACCCACTATACCTTACCTGGTCAAACTCCTAAAAATTTCTGGAGTTGCCCCTGCTACTGTCCCAAGAACATCAAAGCGGGCAGAAAACCTTTATCGAATTGACCTATCTACCACCCCCTGGTTGGCTAAACTCCCAAAAGTAAATTCGATTGTGACTGATGCCCAGCCTAAGCCAGTCCAGAATAACCAAGCTGCTCCTTCTGATAAAGAAGGTAGAAAACTTGATGCCATGGCCAAAAAATTTTATGCTTCGGCATGCCTTTCAGGCAGGATGGCTCATTATGGCGTTTATATGAGCGTCTATCAGTCATACCTGTGGAACAAGATGGGCCCATATCTGGACCTGCTTCCCGCAACTGACCAGCCCATGGCTAAGGCTTTCCACCAAGAAGCCCTTACCCTGGCTACCCTGCAAAAGGACTTGGCTAAACATGGGGCAGATACCTCAGGCAAACTGATTGCGGGATCAGTTGCCCTTAGGAGGCATGCTTGGTTAAGATCTGCAGCATTGTCTTCCAATCAATGTTCCATGATAGAAAATCTGCCAATGGATGAAGCTGGTCTGTTCAATCCCGAAACAGACTCACAATTGGAACACTCTCATAAAATGAAACAAACCCTTAATAAATACGGCCAACAATCCAATCAACCTTACCAACCCTACAGGCAGCGTTGGCGCCCATACTACTATCCTCAGTCCTTTCGCGGATACTACAATTCCGCTCCGTATAGAGGAGGACAACAATCACAGTTCCCTTCACAGGGATACAAGCGTCCAGGTGTTCCATTCAGGGGTCAGTATCAAGGTGCTAAATCCTCAGACAATAGAAGGCGTCGCTTCTAGGCTGTTCCTTGACAGGCTTCAGCCCTTTTTCCCAATCTGGCAGTCCATCACCACAGATAAGTGGGTTTTGGACATTATCTATCGAGGATATGCCATAGAGTTTGATTCCCTCCCACCTCCAGGAAAACCTCTCTCTACCCAGACTTCTCCTGCCTTACTGGAAGAAATTGACTCCCTACTTCTTAAAGGAGCCATTTCCCCTACCCCACTACATCAAATTCAATTTTGCTTTTTTTCTAGATATTTCCTTGTAGATAAGAGGGATGGTGGCCTCTGGCCCATCTTGGACCTCCGGGAGATTAACCACGCAAATTTAGGATGGTCACGCTCCCCTCCATCCTCCCTTTCATCCCGAAGGGAGCTTGGATGGCTACTGTTGACCTTAAAGACGCCTACTTCCATATTTCTATCAGACACTCCCACAGGAAGTACCTCACCTTCATGGTTGACGATACTCCATATTCCTTTAATGTCCTTCCCTTCGGCCTCTCCACGGCCCCAAGGACTTTTACTAAGTGTATGGCGGTCGTCGCCTCCCACTTTCGCCAGCAGGGCATCACTGTGTTCCCTTACCTGGACGACTGGCTTTTCTGTTCTGGGTCATGTGACCAGTTGTCATCCGATATCAATTATACTTTATCTCTTTTACAGAGCCTGGGACTTGTTGTCAACCTGGAAAAGTCACATCTCTCACCTTCCCGGACCGTACAGTTCATAGGTGCAGTAATAGACTCCATATCCCAGAGGGCCTACCTCCCAGAGGACCGCTTCCTCAATTTGTGCCATTCTGTCCATGCTATCCAAACTCGCCACCGATGTTCTGCTTGGACCATCCAATCTATCCTTGGCCATATGGCCTCCACCACGAACGTCACCGTGTTTGCCCGCCTCCGCCCGCTCCAAGCCTGGTTCCTCTCTGTGTTCCAGCCGGGGCTAGACAGCCAAACCATGATCCTCCACCCCCCCACCCCCGCCCGTGTTCTCCAGTCCCTCTCATGGTGGACAAACAGGTCTAATGTGTGCTCGGGCCTTCCCTTCTCTCCTCCTCAGCCGTCCCTGTCACTAACGACATGGGGTGCCCATCTTCAAGACCTCACCATCAGCGGTCGTTGGTCCCCCTCCGAAAAGAGGCTCCATATCAATGCACTAGAACTCATAGCGGTAGAAAAAGCGCTACGGTCATTTGTGGCCCTAGTTTCCAACCGCATCATCCAAGTCCTCACAGACAACACCTCAGTAAAATACTACCTCAACAAGCAGGGGGGCACCCGCTCCCCCACTCTCCTCTCAATATCCCTTCGGATATGGGAGTGGTGCATTCACCACAACACATTCCTTCTAGCTATTCACCTTCCAGGCCTACAGAACACTCTGGCCGACTCACTGAGCAGGACTCCGTCCACCACTCACGAGTGGCAGCTCAACCCCCGCCACTTTCTCTCACTGATCAGGCGCTGGGGCACTCCTCAAATAGACTTATTTGCCTCACACCTCAACACTCACTGCCTCATATATTGCGCGAGACTCCACCCTCTCGCATCCCCAGACTGTCTAGGAGACGCATTCCTCTACCAGTGGTCCCTGGGACTCCTCTACGCCTTTCCTCCCCTTCCACTCCTATCCAGAGTGGTTGCAAAACTGATCTCCGACAACTCGGATTGCATCCTGCTAGCCCCATGGTGGCCCCACCAGCCGTGGTTCACGCCCCTTCTCCAGGCCTCTCAGGGAGACTTCCTTCGCCTTCCCCTGGACCCCGACCTCCTCACCCTTCGACAGGGTCTCATCCTACACCCAGATCTCCCATCTCTCCACCTTACAGCATGGAGGATCAGGCCCTTTCTCACCTCTCCGATCCTGTCCGCCTCATAATTCAGGCAGCTCAAAAGGTTTCCACCAGAAAGGCCTACACCTATAAGTGGGACAGGTTTCGTAAATTTGTTCAGCCGTTGGGCCATTTGCCACAGTCGGCTCCTATCTCTATTGTTCTAGATTTCCTTATTGACCTCTCCACTAAAGGTTTTTCCCTATCTTCCATCAAATGCTATCTAGCAGCTCTCTCCTGGTACAGGAAAAAAATTGGTGTCCCGTCCCTTTTTCAAGATCCCCTAGTGGGTATGTTTTTACAGGGATATAAAAAGTCTTTCCCCCCGGTTTCTCCTCCTCCTCCATCTTGGAGTTTAGAACTGGTCCTCTCCCAGCTTTCTAAACCCCCCTTTGAACCCATGTCAACGTCTCATATTTCCCACTTGTCCTGGAAGACGGCCTTCCTCGTGGCTATTACCTCAGCCAGAAGAGCCAGTGAAATCACAGCACTCCGTTCTGATCCCCCGTTCATCCGGTTCCATGAAGATAAAGTGGTCCTCCGGACAGATGTCACTTTTCTTCCCAAAGTTGTCTCCCATTTTCATATGGCCCAGGACATTGTCCTCCCAGCCTTTTTTCCTAAACCTTCATCTCCTCTGGAGATTGCCCTTCACTCCCTCGATGTTAAGAGGGCTTTATCCTTTTACTTACATAGGACAGCCCCTTATAGAAAATCCCCTAAGTTGTTTCTTAAGTATAGGGAAGATTCCCTGGGACTTCCCCTTACCTCTCAACGTTTGGCCTCGTGGATAGTCCTGGCAATCCGGTTGGCCTATCAGTTAGCCCACAAGGTATTACCTGTTGGTGTTAAAGCCCATTCCACAAGGGCAGTTTCAACATCCCAAGCGTTTTTGCGGGGTGTTCCTGTTGATCAAATTTGCAAGGCTGCTACCTGGGTGAACCCCTCGACGTTTGCAGCCCATTACAAGCTCGACGTTCTCGCTAAGAAGGATGCATCCTTCAGCAGAGCCGTCCTGTTCTCCTGTGTGGCATGACACACCTCCAGGTACGTAAGCTTGTTAAGTCACCCATTTGTGTGCATTTCACAGACCACATGAAGAAGAAGGTTAGGTTGCTTACCTGTAACCGTGTTTCTTCGAGTGTAGGTCTGTGAAATTCACACGGAACTCACCCGCCCCTCCCTCTTTGTCATGCCTATGTTCTGCTGCTGTCTGGCGGCAAGGAACTGAAGAGGCAGCTCAATCCGGGGATGGGGGGGGAGTGGGAGGGGCTTATGTAAATCTTTAATTTTAGCTAGTATGTCCGAGATTCTGACGCATGCGCGGGAGTAAACCCATTTGTGTGAATTTCACAGACCTACACTCGAAGAAACACGGTTACAGGTAAGCAACCTAATCTTCTTTCATGTGGGTGCATACATATGCACGTATCATTGTTAACTGAAAAGAACATCTCGAGAAGAAACTTATTTAGTAGTGATAGCGTTCAGCTGCATAAAAGTGTCCATTCAACACGTTAGGGACCAGAGCACTATGAAAAACTGGAAGTTGTCCAGTGTGGAATTCTACTTTACATTTTCATTTTAATTCAGTTGAATTTAAATTTGCATTGTTTTTTTTTTAAAAAAAATGGCTGTATGTTAAATTGATTTTATTTTAATTTGGCTGTACTTAAATCAGTTGAATTTTAATTTTGTTTATTTTAATGGATTATGAGAGAGCAGACCACATACCAAATAATAATTCTGGGTATCTTTCAAAATGATTAAAAAACAGGTCATCAAAAAGCACTTTGTTGAAAAGCTAAGGACACCTGCACTATTGAATTTATAAATGCAAACTGCTATATTCTGGACATTATTTTTCCTATTCCGGAAGCCCGGGGAACAAGGTCCCAAATTTGAACATGCACCATAGGCTACCCTATCTTCCCAAACTGTAACCAAAAGTAGTTGGAAATCCACTTCTACTTTCTCTTTTCATTCACTGTTTTTGATAATGAGAAACAAGGCATAGGTGAAGGGCTACATTGTGTTATAAAGTAAAAACTCCACTGCTGCTAGAAGCTTTCCAGAGTGGACTTTCCCTCCATTTCCCCCAAGGTGATTGGTCATGTTTTGTGTCTTCAAGCTGATTCTGATTTAGGGCAGCCCTACCATAGGGTTTTCTTGTTGAGATTTATTCAGAGGAGGTATCCCATGTATTCCGCAGGCAGAGAGAGTATGAGTTCTGCCAAGAAATTGAGGTAAATCACCTTCCTTATCTCAGCTTCTTCAACCTTCCAAGTTCTACATGAAGGCACGAAGTAATAAAAACACTGAAGTCCTTAATTCAGCTTTCACCGTTCAGGTCCTATCACATCTTAACAAACTGCAAGGAGCACGCTGCACAGCTCAGAGCTCCTTTTCCGGCTTGCACAGGAAACTCCAAAATTGACACTTTACCAAGTCTTCATATCTCTATATTTTTAACTCATACATTACCGAAGCCATACAGTTTAAACTATAAGCAATTTCCAGACCATTAAACATTACATACTGACAAATTGCTCAGTTTTACCCAGTCGGTTTCCATGGCAAAGCAAGGATACAAACCCTACTTTCATAGGGTGCATCTACTCAAGATTCCTCCCAAAAGAGACTTTATTAAGTTTCCCACCACACTATACACCAGGCGTGGGCAAACTTTGGCCCTCCGTGCTGTTAGGAATTGTGGGAGTTGAAGTCCAAAACACCTGGAGGGCAGAAGTTTGCCCATGCCTGCTATACACCAATTATGAACTGTAAAACATGACAACAATGAATGTACTGTGAACCAATAGTACTGCGGATTGTAATTTGTACCAATCAGTGCATGTCAGATCTGGGAAAATTCCCCTGGTATCCTTCTTTGGCCAGGCAGAGAAATAAGGTGATCTCTGCTCTCCACTCTGCAGGTCTTCACTGGAATCAATTGGAGTTGGCACCCTGAAATGAACCCAGAGATTTTGGACATCACTAGGGCACCTAAATGACCCTAGATCTGTCTTGATCACCCATCTTATGTCTATTGCCTGTTTTTCCTTCACAACTTAGCTTCAGTTTGTTTTGAAAACGGCTCCTCCCTTTTCTGCGTGATCTTCTCCCAAGATTCAACCTGAATTACGTAGACAAACCACTAGACACAAGGAAATGACTTGGAAGTAGCTGTGTGGGTATTTTTAAAGAAAAGCCTAAAATCTAGGGCAATCGGCTATTAGGGCAGTGTGTATACTGCTCTGCTGAGAGATGAATATATTCTTGGCTTCATGTATGAAAATTTCGCGACGGGGGATCCACAACTCTGACCCAATTCTTGCTGTTCATTACATGAGCTTCCTTGGCTTCTTTACAAAAAAGACGCCACGCTCATCCTAATCCTGCAGTCGCTTAACGGAGGATTGCAGGAGTTAGGATAATGAGTAATTCCAAATCCTATAATATGACAACCCAAATGTCGCTATTAAAAATGAATTGATCAGGTTTTTAGAAATGTAGCCTGTCTTCATCTGTCATTGTGGCTTTCCAACAGAAGTTAAGACAGCTGGGAGGCTATGATAAATCAAATGAATCAGCCTTGAAAAAAAAAGGGGGGGGTAGAGCTAATGACTGGAAATGGCAAGGAATCGTGTTTCTGTTAAAACATGAGAGAGAAACCATTCTTAATGGTGGCTGCAATTGAACAGTAGGACCAACTTCCTTCAGAAATTATGGATTCTTGTCAATAGAAATGGTTAAGCAGAGCCAGGTGGACAACCACCTGGATTTGTTGTAGTTGTACAATCCCTGCATAGAACAATAGGATGGGTGAGATGAACTTGAAAGTTGCATGCTATAAGTCGCTTCTAGTGTGAGGGAATCAGCCATCTACATTGTCCAGGGCAGTCTTTCTCAACCAGTGTGCCGTGGCACACTAGTGTGCCGTGACGGACCTCCTGCTGTGCCGTGAGAAAAGCTCTCTGCCCCCCTTCCTCCCCCCCTTCCTGCCAAACTCCTGCTGCTTGGGGGAGGAGGAGGAAGGGCCGGGCAGTGGCGAAGAAAAAGAAGAAGGGACCGGGGCGCCGCCTCCTTCGGCCGTTTCCCCAGCCAGCCTCCAATCCGCCATGACTCCCACCATGACTCTCGCCCCTCGCTCACTGAAGCCGTGTGGAGGAGCCCCGCCCACTGAAGCCGTTCACCGCTCATGCTCCTCCTCTGTAGGAGAGCTGAAGCTGGGGGGAGGGGGAGGGACATGGCGCGGCCTGTAGGTGAGCTGAAGCTGAGGGGAGGGGGCGGGGCATGGCGCGGCCTGGCTCTGCCCCCTCCCCCAGCTTCGGCACTCCCAGCAGCTGCTCCAGCCTTGAGGGGACAGTGCCAAGCCAGCATTGTGCTGGCTCTGGCACCGCTGGCTTGGCACTGCCCCCTCATGGCTGGAGCAGCTGCTGGGAGAGGTGAAGCCGGGGGTAGGGGGCGGGGCATGGCGCAGCCTGGCTCCCAGCAGGCCACCAACCCCCAACCATTCTTTACTGTGTTAGAGTGTCATTTTGTGTCATTTTGGTTGGTGGTGTGCCCCCGGATTTTTTTAATGTTAAAAGTGTGCCGCGGCTCAAAAAAGGTTGGGAAACACTGGTCCAGGGGACATCCAGGTGTGTTACACTCCTTTGGGGAGGCTTCTCTCACGTACCCTATTTAGCCGGTATTGCACAACCTGACATCCGCCGGGAAGTAGTAGCCTGTAATGAGAGGGCCAAGGCATTGACATCTCCAGCCCATCTTCTGTTCAGATGTCAGTCAACAAGCCAACACTTTAAATCAAGAAACCTCTTCCCAAGATCTACAGAGATCCTTGCAGGAACACCACAGCAAACGAGAGTCCAAAGGTGGGAGGTGAAAATCTGGAATCTCAATTAGTGGCTGATACCAGAGGAGAGACTCCCTCCTGGGCACACAGAAGATTGGGCGACCTGGAAGGCGCTGAACAGGCTGTGCCCTGGCACCACAAGATGCGGAGCTAACCTTAAGAAATGGGGCTACAAAGTGGGGTCCATGATATGTGAATGCAGAGAAGAGCAAACCACAGACCACCTACTACAATGCAACTTGAGCTTTGCCACATGCACAATGGAGGGCCTTCTCACAGCAACACCACAGGCACTCCAACTGGCCAGCTTCTAGTCAAAAGGCATTTAGCAGAATGCCAAGTTTTTAACTTTGTTTGTGTTTTTAAATAGATTATAACTGTACCCAATTCGCTTCTGACATGATCTATCTATTATTGGGAATTGTTCAGTCATCCTGCTGTAGTTGAAATGCCACCTGCAGTAATACTAATCAATATTACCAAAAGTTAGAAAAGCTAAGAGTTGTGGTACAATATTTTCTTCCCTCCTCTAACACGCAATAATACATGCAAGCAAATCGAATACATTTTTCTGTAAACAGAAAGCATATTTTCCTTACTCTGCAGAAACCTTTTTAAAAACTGAAGCTGAATTTTTCAGACCTTCATGAAAGAATTAATTGTGCCAGTATCTTAAACACTGCTGATTCTTGAAGCTCAGCAGCAAAATGAGTTTATTTTAATGCACGTTGCCAAAAAAAAGTGTCAAGTGTGGCCATGAAATATTTGAGTTACAACAATATTTTACAATACATTGTTCCCTTCAGGGTTGAGAAGTGCATTAAGGTGTTTCCAGGTCTCAAGGAAGCTTCCAGATCTGATGAAGTATTTCGATTTTCCTATTCTAACCCAGTGGCGTAGTGGGTTAAACTGCTGAGCTGCTGAACTTGCTGACTGAAAGATTGGTGGTTTAAATCCAGGGACCAGGGTGAGCTCCTGTTGTTAGCCCCAGCTTCTGCCAACCTAGCAGATCGAAAACATGCAAATATGAGTAGATCAATAGGTACCACTCCGGCGGGAAGGTAACGGCGCTCCATGCAGTCATGCTGGCCACATGACCTTGGAGGTGTCTAAGGACAACGTGGCTCTTTGACTTAGAAATGGAGATGAGCACCACTCCCCAGAGTCAGACACGACTAGAATTAATGTCAGGGGAAACCTTGACCTTTACCTCTTCTTTTTTATGCCTAAATAGAAACAGAAACATTAGCTATGCTTACTTGGCAGAGGCAATCTTTACTTCTTTTGAGACCGTAGAAACACACAGGTGAATTCAGATCTATTTCATTTGAAAAATACTGGGTTAATTTAAATTGTTCTTGGGAGTGGGAAGGAAAAATATTTGGTAATGCTAGAGGCCCCCAGGAAATATTTTGGAGTGAGGAATATGTCATACGACGCTCTTAAATGGAATTGGTACAGGAACAAGACCTGGGACTTTTAGGGTTTTTTCCCAACCAGAGGTGCCTGTTGATATATGAGTCATTACATCATGTAATACCCTTTTTATGTAATGTTTATATGTTTGCATGCATGCAACATGTAGTGTATATATATATATATATATATATATATATATATAATGCATGTGTGCACTCCTAAACATATTGCTCGTTATTTTATTAGCCTATCAAAAGGAAGGGGAGAAAGCATAAAACAGTCACCATAGCATATGCCTTTATTGCCAAAGTACATCATATTGGTACAGCCTGACTCCAATATCTGTGGTTTCATTTATTGAAATCCAACAACAAATGTCTTCTCTATGCATTTTCTACATTCTTCAGTATGGCCTGATAGTATTTTGGGGCTAGGTGTCCTTCATTTGGATAGGTTTTGCTATTATGTGTGAGTTTGAATACCCATGTACAATCTGGGAAGGTACCTCCCATGAATATGGAAATCATACTGTAGTGCCAAAGTTGTAATTTGAATCAAATCATTAGAAATACTGTGATATCGTGAAATTGGACTTGGAAGAGATGTTAATTCCCACTGAGCCATGAAACTCACTGGATCATCTTGGAGTAACCATGCTCTCTCGGGGCTCTCCACACAGCTCTCTATCCCAGAATATAGATCTTAATAGATCTAAAAATAGGAGAGAAAGGAGCCCACAAAGGTTCCCCAATTATAGTAGTTACTATAATGAAAATGAAAATTTGCCATCGCACTTGGTCTGTAAATACGCAGTGAAGGGTGAGGACGTGGTCTCTCTATACCGGGGGATTGCTTCTTGCCTTCCTTTACAGGCTTGGGGCTCCCAAGGACCAAGTTGGACACTATAGTTAACTCAAACAGGCTTTATTGTTCTTAACATGAGTTAACTTCACTCAGGCACATTGCTTAATTCTTCAATACAGAAACAGAGCAATCACTGGTAACAACTCACTATACACACACGTGTTTGAGGTAAAAATCACAGGTATAATCATATGAACAAATTCAAGTGCTAAATAGCATAACAATCTCACAAAAAGCACAATGCAATGCAATTCATTCACAGTGTTCCAGATTCACATAATAACAATAGTAGTGCCCCTACAATGGTATAGGGCCAAGTACAATATTCCAATAGAATCTGTGTTCCCCTATCAATAGTCAAGAGTATAATAACTCATAGGCTAACGACCGAGTCAGAAAGGGAGCCTTGGTGGGTTGAAGAGCTGGCAAGCTGCTGGATGGGCAGGCGCCTGCCCATACCTGTGATTTTTACCTCAAACACGTGTCTACACCTTTATTCCCATAGATCTGCCCCTTTATGCCCTGTGGTTTAGCTTTGTGTATAGTGATGTTGCTTAATTCCCCAAAAGATAAAGGAAATATCTTACTCCATAGTCTCTGTTGCTTAGGTCCAGGAAGCTTCAGCCGGATAGCTCTCCAAGTCCTCTCTTTATGGCCTCGAGGTAAGGACACTCGAGACCCCAGTCAAATGGCCTATATTGAAGGCACAAAACCTTCCTCTGAATGCCACCTGATTGTTTGAAGGCGCTTCAGACTCCTCAGAGCTGCCCAACCATCTGGTATGCTAAGCTTTCTATATGAGTCCCAAGGAAAATCAGTTTGGTGTTGAATGATAGCTTGACCAAGGCCTGGCCTGGCAAAACTTCAGGTACGTCCTCTGGAGAAATCCTGGAAAGCTCTGCTAAACAAAATGGCTTGATTCCCAAGTTCCTGGGAAAGGGGGTGGAACAAACTTAATTGGGCTCTGTAAACAATGATTGACAGGTACAAAGAACCAATCAATGCAACCAAACCTTTGCAAAACTGAGCAGGCTGCAGAAACACAATACAGCAGTGGAAACCTTTTGGAACTTAAAGTTTTTTTTTATACAAGTGGCGCTTGCTGCGCCGTCACAGAAAAAGTAACAAAATTTCTTTACTCTCATTATAGCAACAAATATTTCACTAACTATACTTTAGAAACACATTAGATACAAAATCCCAGCACCCTCTAATTTTGTAATGTCTTTTGAAACATTTCCTTTATTAATCACACATGCCTATAAACTACTTTTGCTCTTTGAGCTCAGCAATGGATGTAATGAAGAAGGTAAAGTGTGGAAAGTGAGAGGAGAGGGAAACTGGCAGCGAAAAAAGTGAATTGTCCCAGGTGGACTGCATTTAGCTAGTGCTATGCAGGCTGTACTATAGGGAACACGTCCAAAGTGTCTGCCTGGTGACTCATCACAAGAAGTGTGTCAGCCCTGTACTCTCTGCTAGATTGCCTTAAGGTCCTTACATCTTCCCGCATATCCTCTCTTAAGACCTTAATGCCACTAAATAGATGTTAACAATATAACTTTTCTTTGTGGCTGCTATGATCTCTAATGAGAAAGGCACAGATGAAAATATGATGATGGGAGATCTGTCAGCTTACAGATAATTTCACACCTCAACCTCTTTTTTTAAGGAGGGAAGTATAGATTCTTCATTTCTCAGCTCCTTGTTCTCTCTTTTTGAAGTGAATATCAAAGTCCTCTTTGTATAAGCAAATAAGATTCACAGAAGGAGCACTATCTAAAAAAGGTCCTTGGAATGGAGAAATCTCTGCAGGCAAGTCATGTTCCTGCTCAGCCCAGAACTTGGTGTCCTCTTTGAGCTCATCTCATCTAGGAAAGCAACTCCACATGTGGCAGACTTTATATAAACATTGCCTTGCAAGTTGGTGCTGACATGAATGCTCTTTCATACGAAGCTAGTACAGGTTGAGTATACCTTATCTGAAATGCTTGTAACCCAAGATTTTTGCTCTTCTCTTGATTTTGGAGTACCTTCATTTGCATGAGCCCAGGACTAAACATGAAATTCACTATATTTCACATACACAATGATTCAAGGTACACATAAACTTTATAGACATAGTCTGAATATTTGATACAATATTTTTAATCATTGTGCACATAAAACAAAGTTTGTGTACACTGAGTACAAAGGTGTGACTATCTCAGCCACCCATGTGAACAATTTCAGATTTTGAAGTATTCCGGATTGTGGAGAATTTGAGATTTTGGAAATTCCAAGTGGAAGACATTCAACTTGTAATTCTTTCACAGGATGGGTGGTGGTAGTACAAAGAAGTCAAAGAAATTTTTTTTCAAGTTTTCTACGTGGGAAATGGTTTTGTTTTATTTGGTCTGAAGGGTATTACCATTAAGTCTCAAAAACTGATGGTTAATCTTTCAAACCTTGCAGAGTTGAATCACATTATCAAGATGGGGAAAAATATCAAGCAGATGCCCAGCTACAGGCTTACCTCACTTAACAAAGTCTCTTACAAAGAAATTCCTTTTTACAAAGTCCATTTCCATCCTGTTTTCTTCCTTATACCCCCATATAATGCAAGGGTGATTTTTAGGGCCCTTCCACACAGGCCTAAAACTCAAGTATTTTAAATCCTGGTTTATCTCTGGTTTGCGTCCAAACAGCCAGAAAAACCCCCACCATTCTGACAGGATGGTGGTTAAATACCTCTTGGGTTGATCTGAGATTGATCACCATCAGCACCCAGCCCTTAATTTCCCCCGGAAATGGGGGGCTGGAAGGGAAGGGTGGCACTGCCATCCTGCTTCCTTGTGGAATAGCTGTGAGGCCTCATACTACAGGCCTCATACTTAGAAAGGTGTGGATGTGCCTGAAAGGTCTGCACCTTCCCCTGGAGTAAACCTGGAAATCCATAAGCATTGTTTGGGTGCCTCAAGATAATCTTGGGGGGTGGGGGGGTGGGACTGTGTAGAAGGGTCCATAGTAGACTCAATGTTTCAAGGGGGGATGGAGAAACATAATTTTGATATTGGATTGCAGAGTGTTTCTGCAGTAAAAATACAATAAAAGTTTAAGATGAAAAAGAACAGAATTCTACAACAGTCAAAAAAAAAAGCGGCCTCCAGAAGCCCTGAGTATGTATGACAGCAAAACAGGAAAAGGGGGAAAGAAAACAAATTTGCATTGCCAGAGCTTTTTCAAAGTTCATTCCCTTATCAATATATTTTTCTGCTTCAGGTATGAACATGTAGAAAGCTACAATTCACTTCCATTATAATTCATAGCTTAATATTTCATTGTGAGTGTACAGGTTTTTTTTTCAAAAAAGCAAATTTCCCTTATGTGTCAACAAATGCATGCTAATCATAGTGGAAGAGTGCACAGGTGTGTGCCTAAACAAACAACCAATTTAATACTGAATTATGGTGTGATTCATAAACAGGCTGAGCATTTCTTATCCTGCATTCTGAAATCTTCCAAAATCCCAAAACTATCCACATGGATAGCTGTGACATAACACTTTTGCTTTCTGATGGTTCAAAGTACACAAACTTTGATTTGTGCGCAAAATGACTAAAATGTTGTGCATACAAAACAAATGTATTTCATGTTTGGACTTGGATCTCATCTCCAAGATGCCTTATTATGAATGGATATGCAAGTATAAGTATTCCAAAATCCAAAGAAATCCAAAACACTTCTAGTCCCAAGCACTTTGGATGAGCGATGCTCAACTTATAATAGTTGTTCACTTTTTGTAATAACACATTTTCTGTGTGTGTGTGTGTGTGTGTGCCTGTTCAAATTCAGAATGATAGTTTTCCTGATGCTGGTACATGTGGTTTTGTACAAATATATGCATGTACAGCATGTGGAGCATTATCTCTGTAATGGCCAGAACTGACAGTAGGGGATTTAAACAATTCTCACCTTATTTCATGGTTGTGTGTCCACAAAACTAGCTATGAGTCATATCTGACCCACAGACTCTCTCTTTTCCCACAACAGTCACTAATTCTGTTTTGCTCTTGGTTTTATCTAGGTCAGTTACATCCCTTTTTATACATGTAATAGAAAACTCATGCAACACTTGCCCATGCTATAGGCATTAATTGGATGATGGAAAAGATACACTTCCTTAGCAGTTAAAGGTCCTGCTTTTATCGTCATATCAAACAAATAAACCCAAGATATTGAGAGTCGTATTCCCCTTTTTAAAAATAGCATCGCTTCCAAAAGCATTCCTGCTTACCGCGCCTATCAAGCAATAGTCATGGTCTATCTCTGTGGTTTTTGATCTTGAGGAAGTTGATGTATACTCAGAGCTTTGTGTGGAAGATATTTCCTTCCCTCAAACCCCCCAAGCCATGCGTTTCTCAGATCTATTCAAGGCAACACATAATTTATCCTCCACCCTGTCATTTGCTAACTTTCTTTAGCAGAGTCTTTTCCCTTTCCTAATCATTTCCTTGGTGTGGATTATCACCCATCATCTGCTTTAATCCAAGTCATGACTAATTGGTTGCAGTGATTCTGTAACCAAGAAAAGCACGGGGCTCTCTGGTCGTGTGATGTTAGAAGCACCACGTGAGAGAACTGTCCAGTGGACCAAGCCATTCTCATTTGTCCCACTTAGAGATCACTTGATTACCTGGCCCCTTAGTCTCTCCCCAATATGACAACTGACGTAAGCAGCTTAAGAACGGAAGGCTAGGTGAGAGCTATGCTCTCTGGGATGCCATTGTAAGAACAAACCAATCTCAGTTGAGCAACGGTTGCATTTGGTCGGTACTTTAAGGTACTTCTACTAAAAAAAAACCCTGAGTGAATTGCTTGGCTCTTCAAGGCACCATCCAGGCTTCCCTCTCATCACACGAAGGGAAGCCTAAGTCTCAGTAAGCCAGCTGGGTTCAGGCTTTAGAAAGGGAGACCCGACTATTCTTCCCTTCAAGCCTCAAGCTGGCTGGGTTCAGGTTCCAAGGGAGAACTGGCCATTTCTTCCTCCACTCCACCTTCTTTCCTCAGTTTGGGTTTCATGTTACAGAGAGAGACGGCAGCACTGTCTCGGCTTCCCCATCATCACATGGGTGGAAACCTCTTTAAGCCAGCTCAACCCATCTTTCCTTATGGAATGACAGGAAGCCTCCTATTGTGTGCCGCTGACAATATTTCGCTAGCGACAAGTTTTTTGCACTATCGTCATGGAGCCACAACGGAAGTACTTTTGCTGCGTGTGATGGGAGCCAGCAAGTTCCGTGCCAAATTTCAGTCCATGTGAAGAGGTCCCTTCATTATTAAAATGTTCTCCAATTAACAGGGTCCAAGGCTCAGCCCTGACATAGTTGCCCCAACAACATATAAAGGTATTACTGTTTTTGCAGATGTTGTATTTTGTTGTGTTTTACAGATAATAGAAAGTGGGAGCAAATTCTTGGTGGAGAAAGCCATGGGCCACGAGTCTTGTCCCATAATAATAAACTTGTGTTGCCATATCCTCTTTTTGGCCAGTTTTGTGGCATAATGTAAATTATGCATAGTTCATGTTTGATCAGTCCACACATTGTCTTGCCAGAGAAAGAAAATATACCATGCAGATTATCAATAAGGAACAAGGAGTTTACTCTTTATAATACAGAACAACATATATACAATCATGTGATCAGTTGTATACACTCACAAAAATCAGAGTGATTTTAAAAGTATTTCTGTGTCCATGTGGAAAATCTCCTTCCAGCAACTCATGAAACAAGAGCACACTCTAAACCAGGCCTGGGCATACTTTGGCCCTCCAGGTGTTTTGGACTACAACTCCCACAATTCCTAACAGCCTACCGGCTGTTAGGAATTGTGGGAGTTGTAGTCCAAAACACCTGGAGGGCCAAAGTATGCCCAGGCCTGCTCTAAACGGTCTCTCTCTGCTTCTACAAGCATCTACACAACTCAAGCCTGAATAATGTAACAGTAACCAAAACTCCCAGGCTCAGCTAGCTCCCTGGGCGTGACCCAAGCAATCAGCTTTGTGCATCTCATTTTACAGTTGACACACACTCTCTAACTGATTTCTTACATGCCCTAACAAGTTTTATCTAGATTCTAGGCTTGTCACCTAGTGCCTGTTTGGAGCATCATTTGGCCATTATTCCACGCTTTCATGTAAAACCTATGCAAATCCCTAGCTCTTCTAAGCGCTAACTTATAAGGCAAAATGTGGAAAGACTCTTCTGTGACAGTATTCTGCAAACAAACACCACCAGGTCTGATACTGATTTTCAGGCTGCCAAGAAGGCATAGTACTCAGGGCAGGAAATGGAAAGAGTGGCGTAAGATAAGATGAGGGACAAGGGGCAACACAAAGATGCTTGGAATGGGTATAAAGTGAGGCAAGATAGAAAGTAAGAGGGGAGGGAAAGAGTTGTGGGGATGACGGATTGCCAGAAGGAAAGGAGGAGAGCAATGCAAGGTTCTGGATATGAGGTGATGAAGGGAGTGGCAGGGAAGGAAGCGTGAACAGTGAAAGCATCCAAACACAAGAAGCAAGGGATAGGCGCATTGCAAGGACACATAGTGAGGTAAAAACAAAAGACACATTGAAGTGCAGGGCAGCAGAGTACAAGAAGCAAGGGAGATGTACGGTGAAAAAGTGCAAAGGGAGGAAGGGAGTAGGAGGGCAAGAGAGAATGAGCAGCATAGATTTAGTGGATGAAACAAAGATGAGTTCATTCTGGGTGTTTGAATCAAATCAAATCTTTATTTACAGTCAGTGACCAGTAATCATCCGTCCACGTCAGTTTACAGCATAAAATCAATAAAAACATCAAAAACAGATAAAGGTTAGGTTAAGATATAGATTAAGATTTAACCCCATTTAAAATATACTTACAAAATCCTACTCTTGCTATAGGTTTCGAACAGATAACCTAGACCTTAAAACTATATAATGTTAAAAACATCTCATCCCTTCATATCCGACTGTTGGATCTCACTTTTTATTTTTACAAATTGATGCGCAGAAGTGGGCTATTAATCTTGCAATTATGAGGTTACAGACCATTAACATACTGTATAGTCCAATGTTTGTTTAATGTTTGAGCCAGTCAGGCTTACCAGCACTTAACTAAGGATTCCCTTATGGGGCTTTTCATAGATAGGGCATCTAAAAAACGTATGCTCTAGGGCAGTGGTTCTCAACCTTCCTAGTGCCACAACCCCTTAATACAGGTCCTCATGTTGTGGTGACCCCCAACCATAAAATTATTTCCGTTGCTACTTCATAACTGTAATTTTGCTACTGTTATGAATAATAATGTAAATATCTGATATGCAGGATATATTTTCATTCACTGGACCAAATTTGGCACAAATACCTGAAACGCCCACATTTGAATACTGGTGGGTTGGGTGGGGAGATTGAGTTTGTCATTTGGGACTTGTCGTTGCTGGGACTTATTTATTTATTTATTTAATTTTATTTAGGGCATTTGTATCCTGTCCATCTCAACCCCCAAAGGGGGACTCAGGACGACTTACAATTGTCAGTCATTAGATGCTGACAAGGAAACAGTTAGAGCACATCAATTAACATGAACAAATCAACAGGAGTGCTTTTGGTGGGAGGATGCGCCGTCTGTTTCCAAAAAGGACGAGAAGGGCAGGCTGAGAGATCTTCAGCCTCCTCTGCCAAAGAGGTTCCTAAGACCATCAGAAATATGTGTTTTCTGATTCTCTTTGGTGACCCCTCTGAAACACCCCTCATGACTCCCCCCCCCCAAGAGGTCCCAACCCCCAGGTTGAGAAATGCTGATATAGGGAATCTATTTCAGCAAGTAGACAGAGGAAAAGCCTCCTTCCAAGTGAAATTTTCTTATATTTGCCCTCTAACAATTTGGAGGGAAGAGAGTGACAAGAGAACGCCCTTCCTACATAAATTAGATCGGCTCCCTCCCTGTTAGCATTTCGGAGGAAAGTGAAGACCTGGTTGTTCGAGCAGGCATTTGAATAAGCAGTGTAATAACATAGGAATACAGAAAAATTGGATGATGAGACTGGATCTTGATTCTAACTATGAGACACTAATGATATGTTTTACTGATGTTTAATTGATTGTTATTATGCTACTGTTTTAATTGTTTTTAAACTGTTTTATGATGTTTTGAGCATTGAATTTTGCTATTGTTAACCACTTTGAGTTGCCCGAGGGCTGAAAAAAGTGGTATAGAAATATAGTAAATAAATAAATAAATACAGAGGCCTCCACTTAATACAGCTTCAAACCTCTATTGAAGAACATTATTTTGCTTGCAGATGATTACATAGGAAATCTTGGAAGCAATTTGAGGCCCAGATGGTGACGACACAAACCACACAGCATTTAATAATAATAATAATAATAATAATAACTTTATTATTTGTGAGTCGCCCTCCACCACTGGTGCTCCGGGCGACTTACATCATTTAAAAACCCAAAAATACAACAGTTTAAAACATAGGTACACACGCCAGAAAGGCTCAGTCTCCACGCGTCCGATCAAACCCCAAATGCCTGGCAAAAGAGCCAGGTTTTCAGGTCCGATAGGAATCTGATTTGGGCCGATGTGGCCCTGAGGGCAGGCGGGAGGGTGTTCCAGATCGTGGGAGCCACCACGGAGAAGGCTCTTCGTCGGGTCTCCATCAGCCGAGCCTCTCTCACCCCAGGGATGGCTATACGATCACCATTTATGGCTCGCGCTGGCCTCTCGGTGTGTTGGACTGTCAGCCGATCGCCCAAATAGGCTGGCCCAATATTATGCCGTGCTTTAAAGGTGAGCGCCATAAGTTTGTAAATCACTCTGAACTCTGTGGGCAGCCAATGAAGATCTTTTAAAATTGGAGAGATATGGTTTCTGACAGATGCCCGGAGATGAGTCTGGCCTGCGTTCTGAATGAGCCTCAGCCTCCGAGTTGTGGACAGAGGTAGGCCCGCATATAGGGCATTGCAATAATCAAGACGCGAGACGACGGTGGCATGTATCACAGTTCTCAACGCCTCTGATGGTAGATAGGGGGCCAACCGTCGGGCCCTGCGAAGATGGAAAAAGGCGCCCTTAGCTGCGGCCTGGATCTGGGCTTCCATCGACAGTCTCTCGTCCCAGAATCACTCCCAAGCTCTTCACCGCCGGAGCCGGAGATAGGGGCTCGCCTTCAAAGAGTGGTAGTGGTGAGTGAGGGTCGAGGTCGGCCAGGCCAGAGAATCTCCGTTTTGCCGGGTTGATTTTGAGTCTGTATGCTCTGAGCCAGCTTGTCACCGCTCTCAGCCCTTGACTGAAACTGTCTGGCACCGCTGATGTCCCTGGGTCGAGCTTCAGTAGCAGCTGTGTGTCGTCGGCGTATTGGTAGCAACAGAAACCATGGCTCCTAGCAATACTGGCCAGGGGCTGGACATAGATGTTGAAAAGGGTGGGAGACAGGATGGCACCCTGGGGAACTCCGCACTCCAACCCGCATTTCCTAGAGACCTGGCCCTGCCACTCGACCCGCTGCGAGCGGCCCCCAGAGCCTTGTCCTGGATCCCGGAGGCAGCCAGGCGGTGGAGCAGTAAATCATGATCAACGGTGTCAAGGCCGCAGTTAGATCCAGGAGGACCAGGACTGCCGAGCCCCCCCGTCCAGCTGGCGGCGGAGGTCATCTGTAATCGCCACCAGGACGGATTCCACTCCATGACCCGCGGAAACCTGACTGGGACGGGTCCAGGCCCCGGATCGATTTAGGAAGTCACGCAGTTGGCTTTCCGCCGCCCGCTCAGGAGTTTACCCAGGAAGGGTAGATTGGCAACAGGGCAGTAGTTTGCTGGGTCGTCGGGGTCAAGGCTCGTCTTTTTCAGGAGGGCCTAACTCTGGCCTCTTTCAGGGAGTCAGGAAAACGCCTGTATCCAGGGAGAGGTTCACCAGGTCCCTCAGAGCGCCCGATATGATGTCAACGCTGGACTTGATTAGGTGCGATGGGCAGGGGTCCGTAGGGCAGGTCGTCGCTCTTGCCCCGGTCACTAACCTTCTCACCTCTTCCGATGTTAGGGGCCTAACATCGGAAGCATATTAAGAGCTTTATTTCACATGTTTTTGTAGGAGTCTGTTGTCTGTCTACCACAGTTTGGGACTAGCTTCGAAACTGCATTAAATGGTTAGTGTGAATGGGACCCAACTCTAGTGATGGGAAGGAATCTCACACATACTTATGAGGCTCCCACCATAGTGAACTGAATCTGACTGAGATGTTCAGATGTGTGGCTTCTCCAAACCTCTTTTCCAAATATAGCCCTTTAATGGCTGTGTAGTTTGTGTGTATGTGTGTGTGTGCATGTGGGGGTATTACCTGGTTGTGCAACAGACAACTTCTGCCAAAATTCCTCCTTCCGTGCAACGATTAGATATAGGAACTTAGAGACCCTGCTGCTGAAAGGGTCCATCTCTGACTCAAGCATGCAATATTGATGTGCCCTAGTTAAACAACAACACCCAAAACAAAACGTCTATTTAAACTTGCATGACATAGTCGTGTTTGATATGGCCTTTTAGTTCTGAGGGTATTTTGAAGAGCATAAAACGATCAACCTGCCCTGAGGCTTAGCGGCTTCCTTTCCCGTGCTATGCTGTCACGGTCAAACCCACTTCATGGTCGCCTGAACTGGAATCTGTGAAATAATCCTGGAAGGGGAGGAGATCATTCCACATGCTTCTAGGTTGTGAGACACACACACGTGTGTATTTTGATGCAAGGAATGAGCTTTATCCTCCTCTCTTTCCAAATCCCCGACCTAAATTTAACAGTAAAGTAAATAATGCACATATGACACCATTGCTTTTAGGGTGGAACATGAGGAACAGAGGAATAATAGTCAGTTCCTCAGATATAATGCATTACAAAGTGAATGCAGGACAAAATTCCTTACTTTGATGCTGCACACTCACACTTGTAGGAGTTGAGCTAAACGAGGGAAGGAAACTTTATAGAAGTCGGGAAACAGCAATAACGGCAACAAATGATTCTAAGGTTGTAAAGAAGAAGGGTGGCAGTGGCGAAGGCCAGGCAGGGGGAAACCCCAAAGCTTCTGACCTTCAAAGAGTTCGGTCAGCTGGAACCTGGACCATGAAAAAAGTTATATTACTAAAAAAATGTTGATCTTTGAACAGACAAGAGCAAGGCTGTTATGTCTGTTCCTAAATCTGAACATATCCGAATTTTCTATAGACTTTATCACAAGAGAGTGTCAAAGCACAATTGGTGCCTGATAATGTGGCTTACCATATGACATTGTCACTAGACTTGTGTATTCAGGATGAATTGCTATCTGTTCGGGATGAATTGCTCCCGAATACAGGGGCGCTGTTACCATTTGTAGAGGAGGAGACCAGGTTTAAATGTTACTTAAGATGTTCTACTCTAGAGGAGAGGTAGGATGCTTTGAGGTTCCTCTGGTGACGCGTCCGCCTCCCCGAGTGAGAGGCTGAGGAAGGGAGGGGGAAGCTCCTTGGCCCTTGGTTGCATACACCTAACCTTGGTCCCCTCTCCTTCCGCCGATGTGAGCTGGAAGCCTGGCTGTTGTTGCTGCTAAAGTTTTCCATGCTGATGGTTGTGGTGGAGGAGGCCAGACCTGGGAGGGTTAAAGGACCCCTCTTTCTGGGATTGTTTGTTTGTCCTTATCCAGGCTCCTGCATTGTGGAAGGAAAGGCTGAGGGAAGGAGGGAGCTCCTTGGCACCTTGGCTGTGCATTTCAAGGAAGCCCAGGGAAGGAAGAGCCTATAACCTGGAGCTCAGTCGAGCTGGGAGTGCCACGTGGTTACTAAAGCAGAGCGGGAGCTGGTTATTGGCTCCCGCTTGCTTTCGGGTTGAGCTGATTTTCGTACCAGGCGAAGGCTTCCCATTCTGTGCTCCCGAAGGGAACAAAAGGAAAGAAAAGAATAAAAGAACGAATGAAACAGGAGAAACAAATTCCATGCACAACTCTAATTGTCACTGTCTCATGGCCACTCTGCTTTTGAATTGTGATGTGATCATCCCTTTTCATTGATGGGAAAAAAACTGTCAATGAACCCAATGTTGGAACTCTTTCTCATGTAATAATTTCCTTCCGCTGTAATCCTGATACTGTGAAGCAAAGAATGTTGAAACTGTGTAGCTATGCAGTTGTGGAAAAATAGAAAGAAAAATAAGAGGGAAACACAGTGTATATGAACTGGGTAGACCAAACATGGGGAGACACTAAGGTTGTGTAGAACAGTGAAAGTGAAAATTTGCATCAATAAAGTCCCAGCACTGCGCAATTGCACTAAGGTGGGAAAGACGTTCCAATTAGGGTATGTTTCCATTTACTTAAACAACACAATTGCAAAGTGACAACAAGTTGGTGGGATAAGACTGGTTTTGCATTGGAGCTAAAGAGACAGCATAACTGTTAGGATGGATGGCAAGTACAGATAGATCAAGGCATCTATTTGAGGAAAGTGTGTTAAACTTCATATCTCTTTTAATCAGATTTAGACATTTGCTTCTGAATTCTAGTGTTTGCAAACTAATCTAATGTCATTAATATAATCAGTGCAGCAATATGGATTAGCTGCCAGATTGAAAAAAGCATTTTACATTATTTTGCTGCACAGATCCATAGGTATAAATCATCCATATTTAAGGGTTTTTAGTCTTGCAATGTCAATGAAAAGAGATGAGTACATGTCTATTTTTCTTCTACTGAAGTCAGTCTAACAAAACTTCCTATTGGCTAGATCGTGTCCTATAGATGTGCCCGATATGACGTAACCTTTCTGACTCTTTTGATCACCAAATTATGACCAAATTCTCATTGAGATCGCAAATAGCTTTACCTGTTCAAAATGCAGGCAAGGGTTCTTATAAGCGAACGCTCCTCTATAGGAATTATATCTTTAAAAACCCCTAGATTTTATAATCTACATGCCAGAGAGAAAAATTCCAATCTCACCTTTCTGAAACACCAAATTTCTATGAGCAGAGTATATGCAAATGCATTGAATCGTGTGCTTGCAGGCCAGAGCTTGGCAAGTTGTTTTTTGGACAACAGAATCTGTTGGCCTTGATAGCTATGGAATCTCAATAGTCATTTTTCCAAATCTCCCTCTGGCCCATCCTGAAAAGCCACCCCTCCAAAATAAGATTACTGTCTGCTGGGTTTATGACAGCAATGTTTAAAAAAAAAGCCTAGCTTTTTTTTGGGTGTGTGTGTGTGTGTGTGTGTGTGCAGGTGAATGTTACTTGTTTCCTTTAAAAGGATGCCAAAGGTTTAATAGTTGGCAGGGAAATTCAAGGAGACACATCTGGAGGATGTACAAATCAGGGAAGAGCCTTGAAACCTGGCAATTGCGTCGGAAAAGATGATGATGGTGGCGAAGTGTGTTTCTTAATTAGGTAAAAAAGAGGGGGGTATTTGTCAGCTCCGTTTGGACTATGCTTCCTTTCTCAAGATGTTTCCACATACCAAGTGTGCGCGGAAGATAACTGCATTCCATGATCTGATGACGTCAGAGGCAGGCCATGTTTTTGAATACTGGTGGTAGCTTTTTTAAAAAGTATTCACATAGCTGTGTAACATGATATGGAAATTTTAAAAAAGGATGGGGCCAACCTCAAAACCTTTGCTTGTACCGGGCAAAAGATGAAGTGGTGCCTTACATGCCGAAGGAGACTCAATTGAGGAGTCTTACTTCAACACTGGCAATGGGGAAGGATCTTCTACCACATCTGAAGGAAGCATAGGGGCTCAGGGGCTCTTGGAGTAATGTACAGGTCAATACACCATGAGAAGGATGGCCAATGGAATGTATCTAATTTCTTCTCTCCTCTCTCTTTCTGCTCTTATCCAGATTGGTTGTTTAAAATGGATACTTTTCTACTGTGAGCTTTTTGAGTCTGACTTCTGCCTTCTTCCACTTTAGTATGGAGTGTATGTGCTGTGTGCAGGCATGTAGCCAGGGGCTAGGGGGCTTCAGCCCCCAAAATTCTCAGGGGGGTCTGCGAGAAGGCCTTACTGGTACATTATTTAAACTGTTATGTTTATTCATATCATGATCTGATCACCATGCTTATTATATCCCACATTAATGGGGTTATTGGGATAACAATACAAAAGGTTTGCTAGGGTAGACCCTCTTCCACCCAGTCTCAGCCCCGAATCAAAATCCTGGCTACGGCCCTGGCTGTGTGCTTTGAGATCTCTCTGCTTGTGTGTCAAGAGAGCTGTAGTGGTTGGGTTTTCCCCTCTCTTGAAACCTTTGAAGAGATGGGTGTTATAGTTGCTCAGACCCAG
The DNA here is from genome assembly GCA_030556195.1 of Anolis apletophallus. Lineage (NCBI taxonomy): Eukaryota > Metazoa > Chordata > Lepidosauria > Squamata > Anolidae > Anolis > Anolis apletophallus. The sequence goes on from JARBWK010000003.1 coordinate 79,780,101, forward strand.
TTATTTACTATTAAGAAATGTAGTTATTTCTTATTATTGTAATTTTGTGATTTTTAAGATTGGACTTTGCATGTTTGCCTCCTAAGCTCTAAGTTCTTTACATCCACATCACCCGGCACTTCATGCTCTGCTCGCTAATGAGCTAATGCTCATTTTTTGCATCCTATTTGTTTTTGGATGCCCTGCTATATTTTTAAGGTAGTTTCCCCTAACAATTACCCTAACAATTACAAGCGTACCTAGCCAGGAATACACTGGTATTGATGACTCCATTGCCTTACAACAGGGGTGGGCAATTAATTTTTCCAAGGGGCCACACGGGAAACAAAAAAATATTATCAATTGAATTTTTTAAATAATAATAAAAAGGCACTACATTGCGTTTTTGATATATTAATAAGACTGATAAGAGTATATGTTATGAGCAATGAAAAAGAGAGGTTGTCATAGGAAAAATGACATTTATTCACTAAAATTTTACAAAACAATGGTTAACAAAATGTGAACATTTGTATCATTTGTGATTCATTATATCAGGGGTCAGAAACCTTTTTGACTCAGAGAGCCATAAAAGCAAAATATTTGGAAATTTATTTCAGTGAGAGCCATATAATATATTTTAAGACTGAATTCAACTGATTATGAGTATAATAAGCCCCTGAATTTATTCATAATAATAATGATGATGATAATATTTATTCAGCCTCTGCTAATAATAATAATAGTAACAACAACACAATAGGTTCCTAGAGTAGGAGGAGACCTCCAAGGGCCATCCAGTCCAACCTCCTTCTGCCATAAGGGAAAAACACAATCAAGGCACTCCTCACAGATGGCCATTCAGCCATCTTGAACCAAACTTGGCACACTGAACTCTCATGAGACCAAAATAGTGAAAGGGTTTGCTGGGCATTTACCTTGAGTTTGGGAGTTGTAGTTCTCCTACATCCAGAGAGCACTGTGGATTCAAATAATGATGGATCAGGATCAAACTTGGCACAAATCCTCAATTTGCCCAAAGAGGCAGAAAAGGAGGAAGCCGGGAAGGGAATAAATGTGCCCCCCTGCGTGTGCGCTCCGGCCTTGGCCCCGCACCTTTCCCACTCTGGCCCCACCCCCTCTCCCTCAAAGCACTCCCTCCTTCCCTCTTGCGTTCATGTGGTGGGAGGGGAAAGGAATGAAAGGGGGAAAGAGAGAAGGAGGGAGGGAAGGAAACAGGAAGACAGGAAACAGAAGAAGAGAAAGAGCGCCGAGGCAAGAGGGAGGGGGGAGCACGCGAGGAGAAAGTGAAGGGAGGAGGAGGGGGGCGAAGGCATGCTCTTGCTCCTGGCCGCCTCCCCTTCTTCCCCCTCCCTTCCCTTCCCCTCCGCTTGCCTGCCTGACTGCTTCTTCACATTTGTAGCCGCCCCAATGGGAGTTCACTTCCCTCTCTTCAGAACGAAGCCTTGGGGGAGCCAAGAGGCGGACAGCATTGGCTGCCGGGCCGGATATGGCCCACGGGCCGTAGGTTGCCCACCCCTGCCTTACAAGAAACAACACAGAGATAAGATATTTGGGTGTATCTACACTGTAGAATAAATGCATTTTTACCCTCACTTTAACTGCCAAGGCTCAATGTTTTGTAATCCTGGAATTTATGGTTTGGCAAGGCCTTGTAAAGACTTTGTGCAGATTATATTGTTATTTTGTCATGGAACAGACATGAGGAGGGAGTCATTTTATGGGCTACAGGTTATGATTTCTGCAACTCTAGCACTGTTTTAGAATCTGTTGCTATGACTGAGGTTGCATCTACGCTGTAGTGCTAATGCACTTTGATACAACTTTAACTACCATGGCTCAATGCTATGGAATTCTACGGATTATAGTTTGACAAGGCTTATAGCCTTCCCCGCCAAAGAATGCTGGTACCTCACAAAACTACAACTCCCATAATTCCATAAGCAGTTAAGGAGGTGTTAACCTACATTAATTCTATAGCATAGATGCAGCCTATGCTAAAGGGATGCAACCACAGGAGGAAATACAACTGGCACATGTACCATCCCCAAAACTCCAAGTAATGCCCACTATCCTAAGGGTGGTACTGGCAGATCCTGTCTGATCATAGAAGCAAAGCAGGGTCAGCCCTGGTTAGTACTCAGATGGGAGACTGCCAACAAATACTAGATGCTGTAGGCAATAAAGTATTTCAGAGGAAGGAACTGAGAAATGGAATCATCAAATTTATGAGGTCATCGTAAGTCAACAGCCAATTTGAAGGCATATACAGTATACGCACATGCACACAGTTCCAAAGCAGCATAATTCAGCAGGTAAAATCCCATAAACTGTCATATCATCTCTCATTCATTATGCAATAAGAATGTCACTTTTTAGTACCTTATTAATGGCAACATCATTTTTCATAGCAAGTTCTTTCCAACCCCTGGAGAAAAGCATGTGGAAAATGAGAAGAGACAATACCTGAGCCCCTGATTTATTACAGACTTCCATAACACAATCTGAAATACTGGAAACGCAATGTCTGCATCTGAACTTAATAAAGGATATAATGCCAGAATAGACTTTATATTAAACAGATTTGGAAGATATGGCGTAATATTTTTCCAAATAGATATAATTATTTGCTTTTTCACATTTAAAAATTAATGACGATATTTAAACTGTTATTAATAGCTTTAGGGGAGGTATTCTGATAAATTGTTGTCTTTTTGAAGTGATATAGCTGGCTGGAACAAAAATGGAGGGACATTCCCCTCCACAGATATAGGGCAAGAAAACTTTGGGCAGATCTAGACAGCCCCTTTATTACGGGAGTTACCACAATAAAAAAGGGGCTGTCCAGATGATGTCCTGGACAAATTTGCATTAATCCGCCACAAACCAGGAAATCCCTGGTTTGTGGTGAATTAATTTGATAGTGGGTTTATTCCATGTATTCTTGGAAGATGCGGGATAAACCCACTACTTCCGATGTCTGGACTGCAGAATACTGCAGTCCAGGCAGCATTTCCACATTTTCCTGGCTAAATTAACCCAGAAAACTGTGAGAATATCAATCCCCTCCCCAAAAGCCCCCTAAACAGTTTAAAAAGAAAAGAACTCACCCGGCTTCCATGGGACAGCTGCCGGAGTTCTCCTGGCATGTACAAATGACATGCAAGGAGAAGGGGGGAGTAAAATCACTCCTGCCTCCTGTCTTTCTCCTGGTGCATCATTTGTACACATCAGGAAAACTCCAATAGCCATCCTATGGAGGCTGGGTGAGTTCTTTTCTTTTAAAACTCAGTTTAGGGGGCTTTTGGGCAGCTCCTATTTTATTGTGGTAACTCCCGCAATAAAGGGTCTGTCTAGATCTGCCCGAAGTTTTCTTGCCTAATATCTGTGGAGGGGAATGTCCCTCAATTTTTGTTCTAGCCAGCTAGAGGATACCACTTCAAAAAGACAATTTCTCAGAGTACCTCCCCTATAGGCATTAATGCCAGTTTATAAAATATCGTCATTATTTTTTACAGTGTCTTGGTGTTCTACTGGGAAGTCCCAGTAAAACATCTGGACACCCACCTCAGAAAGCAAGCACTTTCTGGGACGTGGGGGTGGGTGGACAGAGCCCTGGGAACATTCATGATTTTAAAAAGCAAATGCTCCTGGGATAAAGCCCTGTCAGGAAAGGCCCTTTGTCTTTCTTAAACAAAATAACAACAGGGTTCCTCCAGGGTTTACACTGGTTTCCTAATTTTGGGTTGGGTAGGTATTTCCAGAATACAGAATAAAAATGGGATCGGAACATTCCCACAAAGCTTGTTTTATCTCCCCAGATTAGAGTTAAGCACAGCTTAATTTAGAAAACATTAATTTTATTATTCTAAGTTAAACATTAAAATATATGTTCAGAGAGCATCGGGGATGCCTCGAATAAAATATTGACTATTGTAATAAAATATATAAATAGCGTGAAATGAGAATGGAAGTCAACATATCCCTTTTCCCCATTTGACCCTTTCTTCCCCCCCCTCCCTTACCCATACCTAATTACCCCCATTGTTATCATGTATGTTTGGAAAAATGAAAACTGTTCAATAAAAAATATTTATAAAAAAAAATATGTTCAGAGTAGAAGAAGAATAAATCATCACCACCATCATCATTGATTTATATCACACTTTCCTCTTTAAAGAAGGCTCAAAATGAAAATGACAGCATTTTATCTCATTTCTTTAAAGGACAGTATAAACCAGTGATTTTCAACCAGTGTGCCGGGGCACACTAGCGTGCCGTGAGAGATCATCAGGTGTGCCATGGGAAATTACAGTGGGGAGAGAGAGAGAGAGAGAGAGAGAGAGAGACTAGCAGGAAACTTCAGGCAGCGGAAATGAGGCTTTCCTGGCCGAAGCAGCAATGCCAGCCAACCTGGCTGCAGTCAGGGAGACCCTCGGCATCCAGACCTTACCTCCCTCCCTCCTCTCTCTTTCCTTCCCTTCCTTCCTTCCCTCCCTCTGCGCGCCAAGGGCTACCTGGTCGGGCTGCAGCTCCTCCTCCTTCCTGGCTCCTGGACACTCTTCTGCCCTCCTCCCCTCCAACGGCAAGGAAGAGGAGAGGGAGGAGTCCACGGGAGCTGCCCCCACCTGACCCTGCTCCTGAAGGCTCGAGGTGAGGTTTTCTGCCCTCTAGCCCCTCCGTGCCGGGGAAGGGGAGCAACCCCTCATGTCACGATGCACGGACTTGACCGGCCCCTTAATCACACACACAGAGACGGACTGAAGGCTAACTACTTTATTGAATATAAAAACAGTTCAAAAGTAATGTCCAATAGAATGTAAAAGCAATCCAAAAGCTTGTAGTAACAATGTCCAAGATAACGTGGCAAATAGGCCAAAAGCTTAGCAAGGCTCCGCAAAACTAGGCGGATCAGGAACAAGGGCAAGGCTCCGCTCAACCAGGCGGATCAGGAACAAAGGCAAGGCTCCGCTCAACCAGGCGGATCAAGAACAAGGCAAGGCAAGGCAAGGCAAGGCTTGATGACCACTGGCTAGCTTAGCTTCGTGGTCCCACTCCACTTCACGCCTATTCAGATGAGACGTGGCCGGAGCACTGAGGATTCGTTCCCACGGATCCTATACTTAATCCTTCGGCCGAGGTCCCCGATGCTCTAGGCTTCTTCGTCTCCAATCCCTGCTGACGGACCTCGGCCGGTCTAGGGCCCGGGACCCCCCCCTACTAGACTCGATGTTCTGTCTCCTATCAAAGGTTCGACCTTGTCTCTCAGCAGCTGTGTTGCTATCTCCCTGAGAGCTTTCCTCCCTGGAAACTTCCCAGCCGCTTTCTTCCATGTTTTCACTTTCGGGCTCCTGGGAATCTCTTCCACCCGGGTGCTCATAGCTGCCAGAATCGCTGTCTTCCATCTGCACCTGGTTATCTATGTCTTCGCTAGGGCCAAACAACATTTCTTCCCATGCCAAGCTCTCTGTGGGCGAAAGAGGCCCATCAGGGAAAGCTGCCCTTCGCCCCAGTCATCTAGCTCATCCTCTGAATCTGGTTCTGGTACTGCTGGCCCTAATGCTAATGGAACCCCGGGTCCTGACCCCTGCCCTCCAGGCACAAACGAGAACTGCTGTGCTACACTATCCCCCCCCCTCAGGGCCCCTCCGAGGCCGCCCTCGAGGTTTGGGTTTGTCAGGGTACTTGCGGTGAAACCGGGCCACAAGGTCCGGGGCATGGACATCGCGAGCCCGCGTCCAGGAGCGCTCTTCCGGCCCAAAACCTTTCCAGTCAATCAAATACTCCAGCTTCCGGTATCTGATGCGTGCATCCAGGATATCCTGCACCTCCAGCTCCTCCTCGCCGTCATGCATCACAGGGGGGGGAGGCGGCTGCGTCACATCAGGCCGCACCCCCTTCGCCGGGCGGAGCAAAGAACGGTGAAACACAGGGTGGATCTTCATGTCGGCTGGGAGTTGTAGTTTGAAGGAAACAGGCCCCACCTTCTCCAACACTTTGTAAGGACCCAGAAATCTGGCATCCAACTTGCGGCTAGGTCTCTGCGTGGGCAAATTCTTGGTGGACAGCCAAACTTTATCCCCCACCAGGATCGCTGGGCCCTCCTGGCGCCGCCGATCAGCCATCCGCTTGTAGTCAGCCTTAGCCTGGTCCAATTGAGTGCGTAGCAAGTCTTGGAGCGCAGTGAGCTCTCGAAGCCAATCCTTTGCCTCCGAGACGTCCCCAGACGGGTCTACCGGAGGGTAGAAGCGAGGGTGGTGTCCATAGTTAGCGAAGAAAGGAGTCTCTTTGATGGATTCCTGCGTCGCATTGTTGTAGGCAAACTCCGCCAAAGACAACAAGGACGCCCAGTTGGTCTGCTGATAGTTGACATAACACCGCAGGTACTGCTCCAAAGTGGCATTCACCCTTTCGGTTTGCCCATCGGACTGCGGGTGATGAGCCGTGGACATCCGCACATCAATCCCCAGCAGCTTCTGGACAGCCTTCCAGAACTGGGAAGTGAATTGGGTGCCCGGTCCGTCACCAAACTCTGCGGGAGTCCATGCAGCGAAACACATGTTGCACAAACATATCAGCGGTCTCCTTGGCAGTAGGCACCCCCACACAGGGGATGAAATGTCCCATCTTGGTGAAACAGTCCACCACGACCAGTATCGTGGTGAAACCTTTGGACTTGGGGAGGTCGGTGATGAAATCAGCCGAAATCATCTTCCAGGGAGCGGAAGGGGTCGGGAGCGGCTGAAGCAAACCGGCCGGCTTGCCCCCTGGTTTTTGCCCTCTGACACACAGGGCAGGAGCCCACATAGTCCTCCACATCCCTCCGCACTTTAAGCCACCAAAAGTCCCGTAGGACCAGTTGCAGAGTCTTGAAAAGCCCAAAATGGCCTGCGGCCCGGCTATCATGGCAAAGTTTGAGAATGTCCTCCCGCTCGGGCCCAGGGGAAACATAGACAGAGTCCCGGTGATAGAGCACCCCGTTTTTTACCTGGAAAGGGGCTTGGGGCCCCTTGGTCAGCTGCTCTTGCACCCACGGGTCGGTCCGCTGGCGAGCCCGGACACGGTCACTCAGAGGTCTCTTGTCCCCAGGGGCCGGCGGGGCCACTGGAGGGTTCACAGGGACTGCCCGAGCAGCCGCAAAGTTCTCCGCTTTGAGCAACCTGGCCTCGGACGGCCCGTCGCCGTCACGAACGTACTCCGGCTTCCGGGACAGCACATCAGCTTGCTTGGTCTGCTTGGGAGTCACATAGTGGATGCGGAAATTGAATCGCTCAAAGAACAGGGACCATCTCTGTTGCCTCTGGTTCAATTTGCGCTGGGTCTTCAGGTGTTCCAAATTCCGGTGGTCGGTGTGAACCTCCACCGGGAATTTGGCCCCTTCGAGCAGATGTCTCCAGACTTCAAAAGCCACCTTGATGGCCAAAAGTTCCTTCTCCCAAATGGTATAGTTCTTTTCCGGAGCCGTCAGCTGCCGGGAATAGTAGGCACAGGGCAACAAGTCCGTCCCCTGAGGTTGTAGCAGGATCGCTCCCACCGCCACATCCGAAGCATCGGCCTGCACGATGAAAGGGGTGCGGGGGTTGGGGTGCTGCAGAAGCGGCTGAGTGGTGAACAGCTGCTTCAACTTGCGGAACCCCACATCCGCCTCCGGTGTCCACCGGAACGGCACCTTTCCCCGCAGACACTGGGTGATGGGATCAGCCCACTTGGCAAAGTCAGGAATGAACTTTCTGTAGTAGTTGGCAAAGCCCAGGAATCGTTGAATGTCTTTTTTGCTGGCCGGGGCCGCCCAGTCAGCCACCGCTTGGACCTTGGTGTCATCCATGGCAATGCCCGTAGGAGAGATGCGGTAGCCCAGAAAGTCCACCTCTCTCAGATCAAACGCACATTTCTCCAGCTTCGCATAGAGCCTGTGGGCTCTGAGTCTCTGGAGCACTTCCTTGACATGGCGGTCATGGGTCGCTTGATCCGGAGAAAAAATCAACAGGTCGTCCAGGTAGACCGCCAGATATCGATCCAGCAGGTCCCGGAAAATGTCATTCATGAAATGTTGGAAACAGGCGGGAGCGTTGCACAAACCGAATCCCATCACCAGGTATTCAAAACTGCCCCACTTGGTCTGGAAGGCCGTCTTCCATTCGTCGCCCTGGCGAATCCGGACAGGTTGTAAGCACCCTCAAGTCCAGTTTAGTGAACACCTTGGCTCCCGCATCCGCTCCAAGAGCTCGGGGATCAGGGGTAGGGGGTAGCGGTTCGAATCGTGATCTTGTTGAGTTCCCTATAGTCATTGCAGAGCCGCAACTCCCCCGATTTCTTCTTGACGAAAAGAATCGGCGCCCCGGCCGGGGACTGAGAAGGCCGAATGAAGCCCTTCCGCAGATTCTCATCCAGGAAATCTCGGAGAGCCTGTTGCTCTGGTTCCGAGAGAGGGTAGAGTCTCCCCCGCGGAATGGGGGCTCCAGGTTGCAATTCGATGGCGCAGTCATAGGGTCGGTGCGGAGGCAAACGTTCCGCCTCCTTCTCACTGAACACATCCCAAAATCCGGCATATTTCTTGGGCAGGGTGGCCACGTTTTCCACCTCTTGAGCCTGGCAAGCCCGGGCCGTCATGCAGTGGCCCTGGCAGTGGTCGGAAGAAAAAAATAGCTGTCTCTTGGCCCAGGAGATCTGGGGATCATGGAGCGCGAGCCACACAATACCCAGGACAATGGGAAAATCTGGGAGCTTGGTCACAAGAAAAGAAATGTCCTCTTTATGGGAGCTGGTCCACATCTTAGTAGGGGCTGTATACTGAGTCACAGCCCCGTTTTCAGGGTTCTCCCATCAATCGTCTGACACCCTTGGGCTCTTGGAGATCAAGAAATTGTAATCCAGCGGACTTGGCGTAGTCTGCATCGATGAAGTTGTTGGTGGCCCCCGAGTCGATCATGGCATGGACCATCATTGGCCCCTTCTCAGGCGACCACAGGGTGACCATTACAAGGAACAATTGTCCAGTCTTGGGTTCAGGGGGGAGGTTAGCGATGTCGGCCGAGTGAGCGAACCCTCTTACACTCGGCCGGCCCCTTCCCCCCGTCGCCTGGATGGCTTCCTCGGCCTCTGGGGCCCCTCCAAGGGCAGCAGAGGCCCGAGGAGTCTTTCCACGTGGCTTCTGGGGGCACTCTTTGGAAAAATGTCCAGCCCCCTTGCAGTACCAACACAAATTGAGACGCTGACGATGTGCCTTTTCCGCCTGATCCACTTTGGGCCGCACGGTTCCCAACTGCATGGGCTCCGGCTCATCCGAGCCTGCTGGTGTCGGGGCCAAGTGTCGGGGCAGGAACTGTCCAGTCCCCCCCTCCTTCCTCGCCGCCGGTTTTTCCACCACACCTTTGTCCCATCGCCTTCGGGTCTGCAGTCCTGCTTCCACCCGTAGGCTCAGGGTGATTGCGTCCTCGAGATCCGCGGGACGGGGATGTTTCAACATCTCCTGCTGCAACTCCGTTGTCAGCCCCGCGATGTATTGGGTAAAAGCCGGAAGATTCCACTGGACCTGGGCGGCCAGCACTCGAAAACGGGAAATGTATTGAGACAGGGATAGGTCCTTCATCATCAGCCGGTCCAAGTCTCTCTCGGCCAGCTCTTCGTTTACTGGTGCGCCCCAAGTCGCCCTGATCGCATCTAGAAAAGCCCGCAGCGTGTTCACATGGGGGACTGGGCCGGATCAACGAAGTGGCCCACGTTGCTGCCGTCCCTTCCAAGAGGGTATAAACAAACCCCACCTTGGCTCGATCGTTGGCGAACTCGTTGGGCCGCAGCTCCAAATACAGGTCCACTTGGCAGATGAACACGTCGACTTGCGCGGGGTTGCCCCCGAAGCGGGCAGGCGCGGTCACCCCCGGGTGTCGTCCGGCCCTGGTCCGCAGCTCTCCCAACTCCTGTTGCATCGCCGCCACTTGCGCATCCGACAGGTTTGCCATGGCGGCCACAGCCGTGGGGCGCTTCTTGCGGCGTCCCGTGGTGTGATAAGGGGTTCTTTGGAGTGCTCCGGCCAACTGTCACGATGCACGGACTTGACCGGCCCCTTAATCACACACACAGAGACGGACTGAAGGCTAACTACTTTATTGAATATAAAAACAGTTCAAAAGTAATGTCCAATAGAATGTAAAAGCAATCCAAAAAGCTTGAAGTAACAATGTCCAAGATAACGTGGCAAATAGGCCAAAAGCTTAGCAAGGCTCCGCAAAACTAGGCGGATCAGGAACAAGGGCAAGGCTCCGCTCAACCAGGCGGATCAGGAACAAAGGCAAGGCTCCGCTCAACCAGGCGGATCAGGAACAAGGCAAGGCAAGGCAAGGCAAGGCTTGATGACCACTGGCTAGCTTAGCTTCGTGGTCCCACTCCGCTTCACGCCTATTCAGATGAGACGTGGCCGGAGCACTGAGGATTCGTTCCCACGGATCCTATACTTAATCCTTCGGCCGAGGTCCCCGACGCTCTAGGCTTCTTCGTCTCCAATCCCTGCTGACGGACCTCGGCCGGTCTAGGGCCCTGGACCACCCCCTCCTACTAGACTCGATGTTCTGTCTCCTATCAAAGGTTCGACCTTGTCTCTCAGCAGCTGTGTTGCTATCTCCCTGAGAGCTTTCCTCCCTGGAAACTTCCCAGCCGCTTTCTTCCATGTTTTCACTTTCGGGCTCCTGGGAATCTCTTCCACCCGGGTGCTCATAGCTGCCAGAATCGCTGTCTTCCATCTGCACCTGGTTATCTATGTCTTCGCTAGGGCCAAACAACATTTCTTCCCATGCCAAGCTCTCTGTGGGTGAAAGAGGCCCGTCAGGGGAAAGCTGCCCTTCGCCCCAGTCATCTAGCTCATCCTCTGAATCTGGTTCTGGTACTGCTGGCCCTAATGCTAATGGAACCCCGGGTCCTGACCCCTGCCCTCCAGGCACAAACGAGAACTGCTGTGCTACACCTGGTGGTGTGCCCCAAGCTTTTGTAAATGTAAAAAATGTGCTGCGGCTCAAAAAAGATTGAAAATCAATGGTATAAACAAGTAGTATGTTCAAGGAGGTTAGTTGAAGCTATACGAAAGGAAAAGAAGACTAAGGATTTTATTACACAAAGCTGTTTTTCCATGGCAGTCATGCTTTCATACTAAGCAGATACATACTGGGATGATGAGTGCCTTCGTCGTTGCAACTTCCGTCATTCACAGAATGGTGCTGATTTGACAATCTGTGGCCTAGTGATTGTACTTCTTTATAGTCTCATAGCTCTACTTTTCCTCACTTCCACTGCTTCGTAATTTCTTTTCAAAAAAGTTAAAGGAATGTTGCAGTTTTAGTAATAATTAACACAAAAGGTGAAATAACTGAAAAGCATTAAATAAGCACAAAACAGGTAGTTTGGGAATAAGGAGGGGAAGGGGGACAATGGTACATGTGGCAGTACAGGAGAAGAATCCCATCCCATGACATCACTACAGTGCCAGCACATTGGTACGGAAGTGGAAAGGCAGGTGATGGGAACATCGCAGGATTGAAAGCTAATGATAGGATAATCATGGGGAGAAGACAGATCAGCAGAGAGATATGCACAGTGTTATGCAATGGGGACTGTCACCTAAAGTGACAGTGCAGCTTCCACACTAGTTTATCAGTCTTGTGCAATAAAGTCCTAAAAGTTACATTTGTGCAAACTAGACTAAAACAAATGTGTAGCTAGAGGAGGACTCAATGAATGAAGTGTGACACCAAAATAAGAATTCTACCCCCCCCCCGGCTATAAATTTTCCTTCAGCCCCCATGAAAGTATTTACATATAATTGCTATATTGCTGCATTTTGCGATCCCTTGGTAACTTGCTGCTGTTTTATTTCAATGGCTAAATATTATCTCTAAAAACTCACCTGAAATCTAAAATTTACCACAGTGATATGAGAATTTGCAAACTGAAGAAAAAATCATAGGGATAGGGAAACAGAATTTTTTCTTGGGGGACAATGACATCATTTTGCTACATCACAGTCTGGGGAAACCCCCAGTAAAATTAATAGCTGAAATCAGTGATTGTTTCTCGTTGGGATTAACATTGGCTTTAGCAAAATGTGCTTAACAGAAGCAATTCTGTTAAAAGCAAACACGCCACTGAGGTTTATTATGATTTGGTCAAAAAGGATGTAAATACAAGCAATTTGCTTCAAAATGTACAAGCATAAGGATACAGAGAGAGATAGACATCTTATACAGTTCTGACAGCCATTCAAACCTCCCACTCCTGCCTCTGATTGTCCAGAAAAGAGGCTGCTAGGATCCGCACTTGGATTGACTGAAAGCTCTGCTGACATCACAGCTTCCAGGTGGGGATTCCCTTGGCAGTGATCATGGCGGCTGGAAATTTGTCAGGCAAAGAACCAATCAGTTGGTGGGATGCCCCCTGGGCAGGGGCGGTCCTACAAGATAGGCCAAGTAGGCGGCCGCCTAGGGCGCCATCTGGGAAGGGGGCGCCATCCTGGCTGCATGGGGTGCCATCCTGGCCCTGCCGATGTTCCTCAGACAGTGCTGCAGCTGCCTGCTTTTTGACCCCGGCTTTGTGCGCTCTGACGCTGCTTCTGGGCACGCGCGGAGGTTTTCACGCAGGTGCAGTTGCTCTGGAGCTGAAGTTGAGCGCAGGAGCAACTGCACATGCGCGAAAACCTCCGCGCATGCCCAGTAGCTCCCTTGCGCAGAAGCCTGTAAGCAAAGCACTCCCCTATCGGTCAGGCAGGGATTGCTTCCCTCTCCCTTTGTCTCCGCCCGCAAGACGTTTGCAGGCAAGGAGAAAAGAATCAGTGAAGGAAGTGTAAGTGAAGGAATGAATGAAGGCTTTCCTCCTCCTCCTCTGTGACCTCTTCTCTCCTTCCTTTCTTCGGCTCTATTTCTGTCTAGACCTGAGGGGCCTGAGGCTATGAGGAGTTGTGGGACTTGGAGGCCAAAACACTTAGAAGGAGGGAGGGAGGGCGGGCCCAAGTTTGCCCAGGCCGCGCTGCCTGTATTCGACCTCATTTGAACATTTTGGCTGTTTTTCTATTTACATTTACATTGGGATCCTAATTTTGGACTTATGGGAGACTCCTATGAATTATGAGTTGGGTGATAGGTAATATATTCTGATTTTGATGCATTTACATGGCATGTCTTGTTGATTATTATACAGTTCTGCTTAATATTGTCATACAATATAATAAAAATACAATATAACAATAGAATAATGATATATTATGTATTACATGTAATATTACAAACAATATTGCAGTATAGTGGTATTGTACAAAATAGTAATATATAATATTTTATTTTACTTTATTTTGGGTTATTTGAGTTTTATAGGAGTAATGAAAATATTTAGTAGAGGATAATTTTATTTAAATAAATAATTTTATTATTTTATAATAATAATATAATAGAATGTTACATTATATTATCATGTCAATATATTATAATATAATTATATTGTAATGTAGTATAATATAATTTTGATAGAATATAGTATGAGGATGGTTTAATATCTTGTATTGAGCTTGATACCATATAATACTACTAATGGTATTGTGATATTATAATTGTAAATTTGTTTTATATGGGGGGCGGCAAAATAATGTTGGGGGGGGCACCAAAATAATGTTCGCCTACCATTTAAAATTACCTTAGACCGCCCCTGCCCCTGGGATAGCAGGATCTGGGAAAAGACAATGCCAATGAGATATTGATGAGCTTTTGATTAGCTCAACTGTCCAGTTCAGTGTTAGACAAAGATATGGAGCCTGGAAACAAAGGTACGAGGCTCAGGGGACAAAGGTGCCAATCCTTGGCAATCAAGGGCTGGGCTGTCAATAAAAGAATTAATGAATGCACATACTCTTAAGTCCATGTTTTTGCAGGAGGCAACAGACTCTTAGCCGCAGATGAATCACACAAACACCTTTGGGGTGAATCTTGCTGGCACTGGAAATCACTTATGCCTATATGCAATGAATTTGATAATTACCAGCTTGGGAAATAGCCAGAGGGATTTGTCCAACCTTCCTGTTCTTAGGGGATTATTTCACCAGGGTCACTGAGGTCTGTCTGTCTCTAGGGCTACATTTAAAACATTCTTATAAAGCAGATCATATAGATTTTATGCAGAAAATTGACACAGTGAAAATTAAAAGATACAAGTTACACAAAAATCATAAAATAGATAAATATATACAATTTATGGAAGATAGAGATACTATATAATTTTAGGGGGGTTACAGCTGCTGCTGGTTCATTCTCAATCTTCTGATGTCTTGAATTTGCGCAATTCTGAACCTTAAGAAACAGTTTTTAATAAAAGAAGAAAATGTAATGTATTTATTTCAGAGCTCTTGGTGAAGTATAAATCCTCTGGCAAGAAGGAGAGAGGGTACCATGGCTTGTTAACAGGAGGGGCAGTTTTCTGGTAGTTCATATGGCCCTGAGGAAAGCCTGGGGCAGACAATTGGGCCCAATGTGTGTTACACTAGCCCATCACTGCCTTCAAGTGTATGAACTAAAGTTTTTGAAAATGATACTGAGAGTCAGTGAACAGGACAATAGAAACAAATGAGCATGGTCACACTAGCAAGATAAATAATGTCAATGGCAATATAGAAGGAAAATCAAAGGTTTACTATCAAAACAAAAAGGATCAAAAAGCAAAGGATTGCAGTAATGGTGATCAAAGCAAGATAGAGTCTTCCTCTATGGTGCCGGAGCAATGGACCAACAACAAAGATGGGAACCTTTGGCTCTTTTGATGTTTTGTATTACATTCCCAGCAATACCTTGCCATGGGTTACACAGAGTGAGTCTGAAAGGAGGTCAAAGGTTTCTCATCATGAACTACAACTCCATCCCAGGTCCTGCTGGTTGCTACTAAGTGAGGACACAAAGTTATTTAGTTTGCTGGGCTTTTCCTTCTGGCAGATCTGCATATTTCTAGTGGATAGAAATGGTAGCAGTGAGGGCTGCAGAAGAGACATAATATATTAAACACATGGTTTGCATAGCTACATAGCTCTCCCTTCCCAGACACTTTTTTTCAGAGCTAAAATTTCTTTCTGGCCCAGTTGATAGTACAGATTGAGTATCCTTTGTCCAAATGACCAGAAGTGTTTTGGATTCCTGATTTCTTTTTGGATTTTGAATTATACATCTTGAGGTATCATGGAGATGGGAACCACATTTTAAAAAACCAATCATAGACCCGTATGAGTATTCACTATCACATTTTTCTGCAGTCATCCTATGGTGCTGACTTGGCAATGATTGAACCCATGATCAGTTTTCCGCCCTGCTTCACCCATCCCAACCTCCTGCCCATGCATGCCCTACCCAGCATATGTGCACCTGCTGATTTTTAAAATTACTTTGGCTGCAATTGTGCAATTATAGCAAAATAATTGAAAAATTAAATTAAAAAGAAAAGGGGAAAAAAGAAAAAATGGAAGAAAAAACATTTCACTTTGTTTGGGAATAGCAAGGGGGAGACGAGGAGAATCGTGGCAATTTATGTCATGTGACTGCTGTGTAGAAGCATGCAAGTGTGTGTCTGTGTTAACTGTAAAATGAAATGCATGAAGCTGATTGGTTGAGCTTCATGCGGGGAGATGGCTGAGCCTGGGACTTTCAGTTACTGTTACATTTTTCAGGCTCAAGCTATGCAGGTGCTTGGAGAGAAGCAGTGTGAAGCAGAGAGAGGCAGAGTTTGGAGTGTGCTCTCGCTTTATGAACTGCTGATGGAGTTTATCCACATGGAGAAAGAAAGACCACTTAAAATCTCTCATAAAAGGACATTATGTGAGTGGATGGAACTGATAACATTGTACGTATGTTGTTTTGAACAACGAAAAACAAACTACTTGTTCATCTGCATGGCATATTTTCTTTCATGGCAGTGTGTGGGCTGATCAAACGTGAACTACATGTGGTTTATTTTGTTGTTCCAAAAAAAAAGGGTTTGATGTTGTAGCAGCAAATTGGGAGTTATGGAACTCCAAGTGGCAAGTTACCTCTTACCAAAACGGCGGCATGGACGTGCGGGCGCAAGGATGAGGAATCACGCAACAACTTTACTGCTCTTGATGAAGTCAAAGATTTATTGATTTAACACCAGCTGGTGGGGTTGCCCACAGAACACGCTCCAAAAGGGCAAAGGCCCTGGTCATTCTTAACACAAAGCTTTTATATCCCTCATGGCGACATCCACACAAAGCCCGCCCTTCTTCACAAACATTTCACAAACATCATTGGCTGGTGTCACAGAACATTTCATTAATCCAATAAAACATAACATTTTCATTTGCATCACATCTTAATCCCCTCCTATTTGTTAGAACAATGAACATTTCTATGGTAGTCTTTCCCACAGTACATCTATCAGTGTGCTGGGACTCTCATGTTCCCAACTAGCAACATATGGCTTCTGCAGACTCCTTGCCAGCAACGGAGGGGGCAGAATCCCTCTGCTCATGCGCAGTTCTTATCCATTTGGCACTAAGGTAAACAAACCTCACGCCTTGTACTGTTAGACCAATCTGAGCCTACGTTATCTACGCTAGGCACGGGGTGTACTTTGGCAAATCACAGCATTGGCCAGAAGCACCAATCATAGTGTAACATTCACGGAGCCTGTGCCTGCTTGATTCTTGGCACAGAAACCCACTTTTCTAATCTCTACACGTGTGCAGCATCACTCTCTGACTGTACTTCTGTTGGAAAAGTACCAAAACCGCTTTAATGTAAAGTATAAAACGCAGCATAGAAGCAGTTAAAAAAGGTTCACAGCAAATGTGGCATATAAGGACTCACACTGGAAATAAAGCATCTGAGCAAACAAGCCATGTTATTAAAGCATTTCTACTTTATTGTAGAAAGCAACAGAAAGGCAGTAATACACATGCAACAGCATGTTTAACAAGTTAGAACAGGAGAAACATACCATGAGGCACACAAAATGGATGGCATACAGCAGAAGACTAACAGCAACTCTAAACTCCTCCCTTCTTCATCGCTGTGATTGGAAGAGGGAGTGAGCCAATAGGCAGAGCTTAGCAACAATGGTTTATTTCTTCCAACTATAATATTATTCTACCGCTAGATGGCGCTCATGAGAGCGGAAATCTACTTCTATCATGCATCTTATGAGCCAGACAAAACACATTCATCTAGACTTCAGTATAAACATATTGAACTACAGCATTTTGCCATTTAATTTCAACAATTTTTACATTACGCCACATGCTAGAAGGGACCCTTTGCATTAATATGGGGAGCCATTGACAGGTTTTTCCATCAATGAAAAGGTGTGTTGTTGTAGGTTTTTCAGGCTGTATGGCCATGTTCTAGAAGCATTCTCTCCTGACGTTTCACCTGCATCTGTGGCAGGCATCCTCAGAGGTTGTGAGGTCCCACAACCTCTGAGGATGCCTGCCACAGATGCAGGTGAAACATCAGGAGAGAATGCTTCTAGAGAACATGGCCATACAGCCCGAAAAACCTACAACAACCCAGTGATTCCAGCCATGAAAGCCTTCAATAATACAATGAAAGGGTGTGTTTCACTAATGACTGAAATGCAAAGCAGTTTCAGAAGAAACTTAGTGTTGTATACAAGCCAAAGATAGTATTACTCAACTGTAATTGTGATTTTCCAGCCTTGTGTGATAATACCCTTGTCCGATGGGAACGCATTAATTTTGACTTGCCTTGTAGACATGATCTATGTAACCCTAAGTTTATTCATAGCTGGATTGGAATGGGATGCGTGTGTTGTTTTAAATTCATAATTATTATGCAAGGACCTGAAGCGCCAGTCAAAAGACTGATGCTGGTTTCATCTTCGAGGCTCTTCCCTGGCACTTCCCTGCAAGTAGCTTGATCTGTATTGTTTCAGTTATTCTTTTCTATTAAACACTGTTATGCTTGAGGACAAAGATACAGTGGCGCCTCCTGTCTGACTGCATTTGTGCTATTAAAAACAGAACGACATTGGGCCGACCCTAAAATTCAGCCCCAGCACCGAGGTATTTTGAAAAAGGAGGCAAATGTGCTGTCTACTTCTGCTTAATGCTTGATTTGCACTGTTGTTACTGTGTCACAGAAAAAGAGCTTTCTCTATCACAACATTTCTAGATACATAAACGATCACGACTCACTTGGCCGAAAGCTCCTTGCTTTTGAGGCCCAAAATACCCTTTTAGCCCTTTTTTGCTTTGATCTCATGCCTGGAAAAAGAAAAACCTCTTCCTTGAATTGGGTGAAAGTTATTACAAGTCTAATAATGCATCAAAGCCCAGATACAGTAGACAGTTGAGCCAAACCTCGGGATCTTTTTCTCCTTTTCAATTTTAATTTGTTTTCTTTTCAGTAATCTTGGTGAGAGCCCTTTAAGGTCTTTCGATGGCCATGAAAGCAAAAGATTGGGAGTTCTGTAGAGACACACTCAACAGCCACCCATGGTAACTTCCTTGCTTGGGTCTACTCCTGCTTCTCTGCCATGGTCTGGAGAATTTTTGGACCTTTCCAAAGTTTGGAATATTTCTCTGCTCTGCTTTATACACAGCTCATGGGAAGAAAAAATCTGGCTGAAGCAGATGAGGATAAATTGGTTTTTCCCAGGATATTTTTTTACATAATTGATCCAAGGATGGTATTACTCGCTAACACAGATTAATACAAACATGACCCCAAAAATACAGACATGGTAATGAGCATGACCAAAAAATCATTCAGTTATGAAATATACATACACATAGAGACAGAAGAAAGTACATGTCCATTTGTTTGATAAAAATAATGTTGATCAAGATTTGTAAATGACTGTCAGGAGATGGTCTTCTTTACTGTGTTCATCTTATTAATTTTCAGAATTTTTAAATTAACTAATTAGTTGTTATTCTATCTTTCTCCCAAAATTGGATTCAAAGGCAGCCCATTATATAAAAGGATTCCATTAAAGTAATAGATGGTTATAGTAAAACAAAAACTTCATTTGATGTCTTGATTTTATATTAGTAGAGATTGAGTATCTTCTCACCCAAAATTCTTGGGAACAAAAGTATTTGGGATGTGGTGTTTGGGGATTTTAGAATACCTCTATTTGCAAATACGTATCTTGAAGATGTGATGCAAGTTTAAACAAGATAATAATTTATGTTTCATATTTGCCTTGTACACACACAGCCTGAAGGTAATTTTATACAATAGGATTATGCACAGATTTGGAGGGGTTGCTTCCCTTTGGTCAATCCGACTTGTTCGGCTTGGCAGGATGGCTGTAATGGTAAGGGCTAAACTACACAATGTGATGCTACTCCAAGTTACCGTATACGTGAATACAACAAGCCAAGGATCCCAAACAAGGGAGTCTATGCAATAATCAAAGAGTCAAATACATCTATTGTCTATATTTCTCAATATGGTATAAGGTATATTAGAAATAAAGAGCTCTACCAACATCCAACTAGTTCAGCACAATATAAGTTCATCACAAAATACGTTCAGCACATCACAAGTTCTACATAATACAAGGTTCAAAGACGTTCTACACAATGATAGTAAGTACTCACTCTACTCCTGGGCATGTGAGTATAATTCGGTATAAGCAGTCATTAGGATACAAGCTCAGTCCGTTCCATTGAAAGGAACTGTGAAAGAGTGTCATGTATCTCTCCTCAATTGAAGGCACTTGTAAAATCCAATGAAATAGCTGCATAGAGAGCAGTCCGGACACGCCAAATGACCGCGGAGTTGGGAGCTGCGAGGAAGCCAAGTTCCACCTACAGGAAGGAGATGAATGGCACCAATCCTGTTTCATAGAAAGCAACTTTGTCAGGGCGGAGGTTCAAGAGACAAACAAAGCTTCTCATGGAAAGTTCATATACACATCTATAATATGATATATAGCAACGAATTATAAGGCATAAAATGTAGAGTAGCGAAATAGGGGAGGGGAGGGGTAGCAACTTACCAAACGTAAATACACATGGAGTATTGCTAATCGTATGGATCGACAATACGGTGTTGAAACATGTGGAAAGGTTTATTTAAGTAACATGCCTAATTAAGCTAATTAAGCTCAGTTAACTGAAGTGAGCCAAGGAATGGACACTTGTAAGGGTTAGGTCAAGATGTTATTGATACTCAGGGGTTCATTTAACCCTAAAGGGTATTCACTGGCCAGGGATCCATTTTAATTCACATCTTAGCAATGCCTCTTGGGGGCATCCATGCGGCTTGACAAAGACTTCTTCTAGTCTCATAAATCAAAAATCAGGAACAGAATTATGGACTTGCTTAAAATGCCTGTAGAGGGCCATGTCCTCATTGCCTGTGGAGACACGCGAGCGATGCTCCCCCATTCTCACTCTCAGACATCGTTTAGTCTGGCCCACGTAGTGCTTAGGGCACGAACAGGTTATTAAATACAGGCACATTTTGGTTCCACAAGTGAAAAAGTGTTTAGGTTTAAAGGTCTTAGATTTATGTGGTACCTGTATGGTTTTATCTGATACCAAATTGCAAACCGAACAATTCCCACATTTGTGTGTGCCAGCTCTCAGAATGCTGGGTTTGCTCTTTCAGAATGATCTGAATGAGTTAGGAAGTCACCCAAATTGGTCGTGCACTTATAGGCTGGCATAGGTGCTCTTTCAAGTCCAGTGATATCAGACACTAAGGGCCAGTGTCTTTTAACAATATTGATTATGTCTTTACTGTGAGTGGTGAGATGGATGGGCCAAATTAACCTGTTTTGCGGATTTCAAAAAATATTAAATTCCGCTGTTTTGTAGGGTTTTGCCACCATTGCTCTCCAAGGCCCTTTCCCTCCTCAGTCCTCCCTCCCTCCAGCCTTGAAGGGCCTTTTCTTCCTTTCCTTCACTTTACTTTGAGTTTATAAAGACTTAAAATAGTGTATAACTACTAAAATAATGTATAAATATTAAAATAAATAGAGTATCCCTATATTGCGGTTTTTCACTTATTGTGGGAAGTCCTGGAACCTAACTCCAGCAATAAGTGAGGGAACACTGTACATTTTTATTTATATAAATGTTGTGCATGACACAAAGTCTGTGAAACAACATTTGTGAACCATCAGAAAGCAAAGGTGTCACTATCCCATCCACTCATGTAGTATTTCAGTTTTTTGAATTCTGGATAAGGGATACTCAACCTGTATCACTAGTAACACAACTCCTTTTCCAAATAAAAAACAAAGTGAAAAGTCATTTTAAAAATGAATCAATAAGTAGTAACAATTATCCTTTTAAATACCTCTGTATCAGTAAGATATTTTATTTGTGTGTTTGTTTGTTGGGCCTGTTGAACAAAACATTACTCCAGGTAGAGGAGAGAAATTATTTTAAGGATGTCAGTCACTTTAAGGCTAACTAGTGTCCCACTGGCTTCAATTGCTGATCTGGGAACTAAACCTTGCTCTGTATTTTTTGAGGATTTAGTAACATACTATACAGTGTGACCCTGATCTCTCCGAGCTTATCTAATCTGTATGCAAATAGATTTCTCCTTAAGTGGCACAAACAGGCTTATGTTGTGCTGGAGTCTGCTCTTTCTAGAAATACAAGCTGGATCTGAAGGGACAGAAAGAGGCTGATCTGCTCACAATAAGAGGGTATTTTTCAGGAACAAGGCTCATCACTTGTAGACTCACCTAAGGCAAGTTGCAAGAGTGAAATGGTAAAATTGTATTGTCTTTCATAGTGGTATGTCCAAGGAACTTACATGATGTTAATAATTTAGGTAGGGAGAAATCGAATTGAGGTCTGCATAAACCCATTTTGGGGTCTTTGAAGAAGTTCAAATTCACTACATACCTTATTCAATGAGCAAACTCCTTATCTGAACTCTCATTTCATATGCCGCAACTTCTTCAATATGACCACTTCATTTAGTCTTGCCACCTCATCACACAGAGGGTTTTTTTTGTTCCCTTGCTCCTCTTCGGCCACAAATCCTTCCGAATGCCATCATATGAAGCATGCCATTGATGTCCAAAGTGGCAAGGAAGTATTGAAAGTTGCTTCCTTGCCAAACTGCTGTTTCTGATCTTTTTCCCTGTCGGAGGTGGAAAACAGCAACATGCCACACTTTCCCTCTGCCTGATGGGGAAAGCGACAGGGTACCTTGCCCCAATGCCCCCATGTGGTAGGGGGAAAGGGGAAGGTACGTGGGTCACCGCCAGGGGCGGTCCTACTGGTAGGCAAAGGACGCCGCTGCGTGGGGTGCCATCTGGGTAAAGGGCGCATTCCCTCACCTGCCAGACGGCGTCCGGCTGATGTTCCGCTTTTGGGCCTTGTGCGCTCTGACGCCGCACCGTAGCAAACCTCCCTGCGTGCCGAATAGGGAGTGCTGTGTTTACAGGCTTCTGCGCCTGCGCACAGGAGCTTCTGGGCATGCGCGGGGGGGCATGTGCCGAATAGGGAGTGCTGTGTTTACAGGCTTCTGCGCCTGCGCACAGGAGCTTCTGGGCATGCGCGGAGGGGGGCGTGCCAAAAAGGGAGTGCTGTGTTTACAGGCTTCTGGGCATTCGTGGAGGGGGAGGGCGCCAAAATAATGTTTTGGGGGGGCGCCAAAATAATGTTCGCTTACCATTTAAAATTACCTTAGACCGCCCCTGGTCACCGTGAGGTGCCATGTGCACTTTTCGTACTGCCGGTGATTATTGGCGAAATGGAACAAAAGTGTGTGGGGGGGGGGGGGCATCAGTATGAGGTTGATGGTTCCTATCGCTGAATACATGGCATTGACATCATTTACCAACCTCCAAAGGACCACTAAGGTATGCAAACTATAGGTCTCCTATCAGAGCTTTACATGCGTTACATGTACAGTTGGCTCTCCATACCCACAGATTCTGCATCCACTGATTCAATCACTTATGGATTGAAAACATTCCAAAACAATTCCCAGAAGAAACCCTTAATTTTGCCATTTTACACAGGAGATATATTTTATTAAGCCATTGGTTCCAACATCCCCATATCTTGGAATTTAAACCCCAACATACACCTATATAGGGCCTACTATAATGTAATTACCATTAACTAGGTATTCTTGAGAAGCAATACAAGGTACATTTCAAAAGCAACATAACAGACAAGAGCTATGTTATTTTATTAGAGTAAGGAATGGTAAGTTCTAGTAACTATCAAACATTACTTTGAAATGGCATTTTTGAAGGATGTTTATATGATTTTTTTCAAGTCTTATGCTAGTTTCTTACTAATTCTTTTTTCTGTTTTATAAAAGCAAAGTAAAGGAAAAGTAAGCAGCAGCTGCAACAAGTCATGCAACCTATTCCATATTGTCATGGGTGAAAGCAGTAAATTGCTTTTCAGACACTATATTAAACAATAGGTATTAACTCCTTTTTAAAAACAATTTTTCTAAGATTGTTTTGGATCACAACTTTGATCAGCTGTAGCCAAGCTACCCAATGATAAATAATGCTGGGAGTTGCAATCTGACAGAAGGTGGGAGCCATGCAATGCCTAGCTTTGCTTTGGAGAGCGGCATTTTGCAAAGGCTTGCAAATGAGTCAGTCCTCTAGTCTGTACTGCCCAACTATTCAAACCACAACCCCTATATGTTATGTAACCTAACATTTAAAACTAGCAATGTGATTTATTTCTCCTCCAAAAAACTAGGATTTTCGCCTCTAGTTTAGCTTCTCTGGGGAGAGAGAAACCATTATCATAGACAGAAGATCTGAGGTGTTTTTTTAGCTATTCCCATTTATTTTGGAAATGGTATGCTGCCTTGATTACAATTACCATATATATTTGAGTATAAACCGATCTGAATAGAATCCGAGACACCTATTTTTACCACAAAAAACTGAGAAAACGTATTGACTCGAGAATAAGTCGAAGGTGGAAAATGCAACAGCTACTGGTACATTTCAAAATAAAAATAGATACCAATAAAATTACATTGCAACATCAGTAGGGTAAATGCTTTTGAATAATTACATAAATCTGTAATTTAAGATAAGATTGTCCAACTCTGATTAAACCATTATTCTTACCATCTTCAATATAAATGTGCTTACATATCCTTCCACTAATAATAGAGAGTAAAATAATAAATGCAATAATAATAATAGAGTAAAATAATAAATGCAATAATAATAATAGAGTAAAATAATGGAAATGTAATAATAATAGAGTAAAATAATAAATGTAATAACAACAATAATAAATAGAGTAAAATAATAAATATAATAATAATAACACAGCAAAATAATAAATAACTTTGAATCGAGTATAATCCGAAGGGGCAACCTGTGCTCGATGGGGTTACACTCCCCTTGAGGACACAGGTCCATAGCTTGGGGGTCCTTTTGGATTCAGTGCTGTTGCTTGATGCTCAGGTGACAGTTGTTAAAACTGGTGCTCCAGCTGCGACAATACCTTGTAAAGTCTGACTTGGCCATGGTGGTCCATGCCTTGGTTACATCCAAATTGGACTATTGCAATGCACTCTACATGGGGCTGCCTTTGAAGACGACCCAGAAGTTCCAACAAGTACAAAGGGCGGCAGCCAGACTCCTAACCAGAGCTAATTATAGGGAGCGCACAACGCCCCTACTAAAAAAGCTTCACTGGCTACTGATTAGTTCAAGGTGCAGGTTATGACCTATAAAGCCATATAAGGTTTGGGCCTCGCCTGTCTCCGCAATGGCATTTCTTCCTATGAACCAGTGCAAAATCTAAGATCAACCAGGGAGGCCCTCGTCTCACTCCCATCACCGTCTCAAGCACGGTTGGTAGGGACGAGTGAGAGGGCCTTCTCAGTGATGGCCCTCCGCCTCTGGAACACCCTCCCCATAGAATTAAGACAGGCCCCCTCACTCTCCTCTTTTCATAGGGACTTGAAGACCTGGTGGTTTCATCAGGCCTTTGATAACGGCTAGTCTCAGGCCCAAGGCCCCCGGCCATCAGTTCAGGCCCGGCCAGCAACTTACCCATTCCCCCGACCTATATTACTACCATGTGAGCCTCGACCAGTCCTTTCAAACTGTCCAGACCCACTTGTAAGGTGGACCATTGGTAACTCATTTTACATAATGGAATAATGTGGAACCAGTTTGTTTTAATGCATAGGATTGTGTTAACAGGTTATGTTTATATTTTAATGGCTACACTGTATGTTTTATGTTTGCTTTGTGGAAACTGCCCTGAGTCCCCTTGTGGAGATGGGGCAGTAAATAAATAAAGATGATGATGATGATGGTGATGATGATGATGATTATTATTATTTGAAACACAAAAAGATGAGTCCACAGCAAACAAGGTCACTCTGCTGGCTGTTGTATTGGATCACATATCGGACACTTCCCAAGTATCTAGGACTGTGTGATGTATCGGCGAATAATGCGTGCGGATCCCAGTACGGTGGCCTTTTGCAGGTGACAGATGGTAATTTTGTCAGCGTCAATTGTGTTTAAGTGCAGGCCAATGTCTTTAGACATTGCACCCAGTGTGTCAATCACTACTGGGACCACCTTTACTGGCTTTTGCCAGAGTCTTTGCAATTTGATCTTTAAATCCTCGGATCATGTCAGCTTTTCCAGTTGTTTCTCTTCAGTCCTGCTGTCACCTGAGATTGCAACATCGACGGTCCATACTTTGTTTTTTAACACGATTGTGAGGTCAGGAGTATTGTGCTCCAAAACTCTGTCAGTCTGAATTCGGAAATCCCAGAGTAGTTTGACATGTTCATTTTCTGTAGTGTTTTCAGGCTTGTGATCCCACCTGTTCTTTGTCGCAGGCAGATGGTATTTGTGGCACATGTTCCAATGAATCATCTGAGCAATGGTATTATGCCTCTGCTTGTAGTCTGTCTGCGCGATCTTCTTGCAGCAGTTGAGAATGTGACCTATTGTTTCATCTGCTTCCTTGCAGAGTGTACACTTGAGATCTATCGTTGAATTTTCAATTCTGGCGTTGATGGCATTTGTTCTAATGGCTTGTTCTCGGGCTGCCAGAATCAGGCCCTCCGTCTCCTTTTTCAGAGTTCCATTTGTGAGCCACATCAATTGTCAATGTTGCTTTCAATTTTTCCCAGGAACTGTCCACGGAGAGTCTTCTTTTGCTAGTTTTCTCTTCTGTTCTGCATTGTATTTTTATGGTATTCACTCTTTGTTTTTAAATACTTTAAGCAGTTTACTACTCTTGGCTTCCATCAATGTTGGCTCTTGACTGTCTTTCACATAATCTGCCAGTACATGTTTCTTTACTACTGTTTCATTTCACTTGCAGAAACCCTCTGCCTCCTGACTTTCTGGGCATATTATTATTATTAATGGGCAAAGTAAATTTTAGATATGGAATGCTCAACCTGTATATAAATAAGCAAGAAGAAGCAAAGGAACAGGGAGACATGAAACAAGGATCCTTACTTATGTTTCGCCATACTTCTAATTTTTTCTCTTTCCTATTTTCCTACCTACCTTATCAACTGCAGTGATAACACAGGTAATGTGGCAAGTTTTTAAACAAGAGTTTTCACAAAATTTAAAAATGCCACCTCTAGGGCAGTGCATGGGGAAAGCAATGCCTTCCATAAAGTGGGATTGAGTCCACCGGATTATCAGCGCTGATCATTAGTTAAAAATGGCCTATTGATTTTTCTATCAAGTGTCTCCCAGTTTGAACAGATGGATTGGAACTGTGTAAGGGAATCTGGAAAAACTCATTAGACGCTTAGTATCAGTTTAATTGAGTGAGTAATTTATTGTGTCTCCTTCTCTAAACAAATAAGAAGAGCCATGCTGAATCGGGCCTCAGCCCATCTAGTCCAGCATTCTGTGTCACACAGTGGCCCACCAGTTGTACACAGGGATCTCTAGCAGAAAGGAGGGCAAAACCCTCACCTGCTCCCGACCCCCACAACCAGTACCCAGGGAAATCCTGCCTACCTCCATCAACACAGAGGTGGCACTTGGATGTCCATTTCAGTAACTACTGATTCCCTTGGTATCCATGAATCTGTCTATGAATCAGGTTGCACCATATCTTTACAAGGTTGAAGACTGATTCATTGTACACCTGCATGTAGCAAACTATAAAATATTTAACTGTAAGTATTATTATGATTACTATCTAATTATAAAGGTGAGTCAGGTCAATTTCCTATCTAGGCTTGTCCTCCTAGTTTAAGCAAGGAATCAAATACATAGTAATCATGCTTTATACTGTAATCAAAATGCAATCATATATTTCTATGGCCCCAGGGGCCACAATTTTGCAAAGAATGAAATGTTATGATCTGTAGTATAATTTCTGTCTGCTTTCATTATGAATCACATTTTTATCAGTGGACACAATGCAATGATAGTGAGAGTTATAGAGGGTTTGTCAAAAAAGATGTTGGACAGGCATCGTTAGAGCCTCTGATTGGTGTCAAGTATGTGAGTCCTTTCTTATTGCAACATTATTGTTTTATAGTTTTAGCATTTATAGTCCTATATCTTGCCATTTTATAGCTTTATTGTTTTATTGTACAAGTCTTACAATCAGCGATCTATAACTTAACTGAAATGTGTGCCTGCAACAGCTTAGCAACTATGGCTCCTTCTACATTGACATATAAAATCTAGATTACATGGATTACATAGTAGTATGGACTCAGATAATGCAGTTCAAAGCAGATAATGTGGATTGTCTGCCTTGATATTGTGTATTATATAGCAGTGTAAAAGGGACCTATGTCTCTGGGGAGGAAGAGACAGATTTCCTCCAAATGATGAGCCTACTAATGTTGAGCCTAGATCCCACATCCCACCCCCGGTGTCAAAAATATATTAAATTATCTTGCTGAGGATCACTGCAAGGACAAGCCATGGCCAGCATGAGCCCTTTTTATTTCTAAAACCCATTTTGTGGACTTTTGGTGGTACAGAGAAGCCCGGCAGCTGCTACTGGTGCCCAGGATACTTCTGAAGCCATCTTTCCCCATTTTGACTAGTTACATTATTACCTAATCCCTAAATAAACATGCACCTTTATGCATTATCCTCTACTTCTGCTTCCTTGTATCTCTTTCTGTCTCTTGAGTTTTTCTCATTTTTCCTTTCACCTTTTGCAGCCAACTCTGGTGGCCACATGGTCCTCATGGCCCTCGGAGTGGGGCTGTCCTTCCCATTTTCCCTGTATTAGCCTCTCCCTTACTCCAATAAACCCAATGTCAACTTCAAACCCCCCAGTGGGTGCTCTGACCTCCATTCGCAGGGTGTCCCTCGGTATCCACGGGTCTTCTTGCGTATGTGCTCCCCTGCTCTATGGATGCCCAGGCCTTGGTACACTGGGTTCCTCATCGGTATCCATGGACCCTTATTTTATGTGTTTTTAATATGTTATATTTTATGTCTTAATATAAAACCCCCTTGGAGAAGTATGTCACCGATCAAGACACTTTGGTGAACTTTCATCAGCACCTCCTGATCCAGCTGGTAGGCGCCACAGTCCCGCCTCATCAGGGCATCCTGCTCAGCTGATCATGATGTCAGTGGATGTCACGGTGAAGCTGGCTCCAGCTGGGGTGGGCTCAGGAATTTTAAAAGGGTTTTACTGTATAAAAATGTCTCTGCTTCCTTTGGCGGCTTACTGCAAGCTGGCATCCACTTCAGCTGACTTGAATAAAATTACCTCGGGGGCTTCTTCTTCAACTTGGTGAGGTTTATTGATTGGGAAATATTGGGTTATAGCTTCTTTGTCTCTACAGGTGCACTGGTCCATGGGCGGACCGCTGCTGTACCCGCTTATTGGGACTCAGTATCTGGTCTTTGGGTTTTGCTATCCACGGCTAGGTCTCACTATCTGCGACCGGTTTAAATTGCTTTATTTTACTACCTCATTCTAAACAGTCCAAATTAGATGACTTCATTGTGCAGCAACCCCTCCTTGCAACTGAAAATATGGAACGACACCCCAGAATCATTAGACCTAATCATTTTTGATCATGATACTCCAGGGATACTCTTCAAGTTTCCAGTTGTGGCTGATGTCCATAGCATGAACAATGTGAAGTCCGACATAACTTTGTCCTTACCTGTGACCAGTATGATAAATCCTAAAAATGACTATATCCAGCAAGACCTAACTGACATTGTGCCCATAGGTGAGGACAAGTGACTAAAAACTCTCCTGGTATTAGAATCCTTTCTTGGAATGTTGCTGGAAGGAGCAGAAGGAAAACCAACCCTGGATTTATTTCTTGCTAGCCGTCCCCTGCCACACATTGCTGTGGCCCAGTCTGTGGCCCAGTCTGTGTATATGTATTTTGTGTGTATATATATTTGTGTATGTGTGTATATACGTGTATTTTGTCTATATATGTGGTTTTGCTCATGCATTATAATGTATTTTTTTAAAAAAGGCTTTTAAAGTCTCTTCCGCTATGTTTTTCAGTGTTTTTATGAGTGATGGTCACTCATTGGCCTGATAGGTGTATTGTGTCCAAATTTGGTGTCAATTCGCCCAACGTTTTTTGAGTTATGTTAATCCCACAAATGAACATTATATTTTTATTTATAAAGAAGATCTCAGGAATTTTGACCTCATCTTACAGCAGGAAATGTGGGCATCTGTTGATATAAATTTTAATGACAATGATAGTGAGAGTTGGCAGTATATCCAAATATTTTGGGCCACTACAGCCACTAGTTTATATTGGTGCCATCTGTAATTATGAAGCCTTCCAGAAGTTGTTGAACTAAAGCCTCTGGCCATGATGGCTGGGGCTGCTGGGCTTTGCAGTCAATCAACATTTGGACTCATGATTGCTGACCCTGATCTATGCTAAAGCCATAGGCACAGATTTATTATTTATCTATTTTACAGTATTTTTATACCGCCTTTCTCAGCTCAAAGGTGACTCAAGGCAGCTTACAAATTTGCAGCTGATCCTCAGACAAAACCTGAATGAAACAACAAACAAGAAATTACTTATAATTAAATTTTTCTTTTAGAAACTCAGCTGTAATGAGTCATAATAAAATTATAGTGTAATGAAGGATAATGCCATTCTTTTTCTGATGTAATTTTAACATCTACAACTATTTTTTATACTTTTGTGGGTGCATGACCCCCTGATGTAAATGTATTGTGTAGCACAGCCTAGTAACTAAAGACTAACTGTTTCAGATGCTTTTGAACACAAAGAAAAAAGTAGTGTCATTTTTCTAATACTATAACCATAGTGGCACTTAACACTGTTTAAAGCGACCTTCTTGGATTTTTCCCCAATAGTTAGACTGACTAGAGGATTCTAGAAGTTGTAGTGATCAAGAGTAACTTCTGTCTAAAAAGTGGAAAATAACTTAATGCAATTTAATTTTCTCTCGACTGAATTCATCCCATTTAGTGTGGCATCTATTTCTTTCATCTTTTTTTTTTTGCTCGGCAATGAATGGCCTGATCTTGAACATAATGAATAATGTTATCTATCATATTGGCAACATGGAACCCCCGGTGGCGCAATGCGTTAAACCCATGTTCCAACAGGACTGCTGACTGGAAGGTCGGTGGTTCAAATCCAAGGAGCGGGGTGACCTCCCGTCTGTCAGCTCCAGCTTTCTCATGCAGGGATGGTAAAACACCCAGTTGTCGCTGAGCAACATCCATTTTTTCACACCAGAAACAACTTGCAGTTTCTCAAGTTGCTCCTGACGCCAAAAACAAAAACAAAACCCCAAACAAAAAAAAACCCCACCCAAAACATTGGCAATGTTTTTTCAGCTTCTGATTTCTGTTGTATCTTAGCATTCTAGAGTTCCTGAATACCCAGTTGCTAATGCCAGTTAAAAGGCAGCAAAAACATATTTTTTTGTGATCCAAAGTGTGAAAACGTTGACCGAACGAACAGGCTGGCAGGCAAGCCAGGAGGGAGTGATCGCCTTTTTGTTCAGTTTAATTCTGTTATCATAATGATCTCTTTGCCCAAAATCAAATGACACTGTGTTTTATACTTTTCAATTTACCCTGAGATATACTCTGCATGACACGTGAAACTAAACATTTCTTTTGGGCTGTTTGGTAATTTGTAAGAATTTGTCCTTAATTCTTGGAACCTTAGCCTGGGCACTATAACGCCCATTCTGAACAAAGAAACCAGACTGTTAATTTATAGGAGAGAGGCAGTTCATTATATACAAAAATACAAAGTGCCCATTTTTGCAAGGCATGAACTTTTCCACTCCACCTGGTGGGAAAAATGGTTTTTGCAAAAAGGTGAATTTCCACTCCATTGAATGGAATTTTCCTGTAAAACAAGGCACAGGGTCATGTTTTAGAGTAGGGATGAGAATAATGTGTCCCTCCAGATTTTGTTGTACTACCTTCCTATCAGCCCCAAGTAGAATACCAAATAGGGTTCAATGCTGGTAGATGCAGTCCAACAATATTTGGAGGACTACATGATTCTCAACTCTGATCAAGTATGGATGTGAGACCTCTATGTCTGGTTTGGGGAACAAATGAAACCAACCACATTTAAAAAGGGGTGCAGCCCACAGAAACTCTCAGCAAGAGAAGAATTAGTCTCTAGATTAATTACCTACATTGTGGCCCTTGTACAGGGCCAATTTTTTTTAAAAAAACTTCTGCGGGCCACTGCAGACCAGGAAGGCAGGTAGCGAAAGGCCCGACCAGCAAAGGCAGAAAGCCTTTGGGGTTACGTTCCAGGACCTCCCACAATAAGTGAAAAACCACTATGTAGGAACGCTATATTTATTTTAATATTTATACATTATTTTAGTAGTTATACACTATTTTAAGTCTTTATAAGGCCCTTCAAGGCTGGAGGGAAGGAGGGAGGACCTGCAAAACAGCAAAAATACCACAATATATATTTTAAATTAATATTTTTTGAAAACCGCAAAACAGTGAGTCCGCTAAAAGCAAACTGCGAAGTAGTGAGGGAACATTGTATTGTGCAGGCCTACTCTAAATGCACTGAATTTGTCCCGTCCTGAACAATATGTACTATTGCCAACAAACTTCCTTTGGGGATAGGGAGGGGAGCAATGGCAGGGTTTTAGTAGCTTCAGTAGCTCTAGATTTCCCCAAAGGACCAATATTTATTTATTTATCATGTCAGAAGCAAATTGAGGATACACTTATCATGTATTTAAAAACACAAAGAAAGTTAAATACTTGGCATTATACTAAATGTCCTTTGACCAGAAGTCAAAAATTATTATTTGGTAAAGGCAATGGCTTGCTTTAACTTTGAGACCAACTAATAATGTTATTACTATATATTATTATGTATAATAATCAATAATCTTGGTTTGGCAATGGCTATAGCTTGCTTGAACTTTGAGACCGGCTAATAATTCAGTGCCACACAAATAAACAATAAATACATCAAAATATAAACAATCTACACATATAAGCAACTAAAACACATATCGATCAATTAAACAAATTAAAATCATATAAAATGCTGAGTCATAATATGTTAGCAATAAGTGTCTAAGTTAAGGGCTAAAAGTCCTTCATTGCTCAGCTGATGTGGCTTTCACATACCTTGGTGGTACTTATGTTGAATAGACATTGACTAACAGCCCTTACAGCTGGGCATAGTCTTTCAGGGAGTTATGTAATGTGTGATGATTAAGAGTGAGTCACTGTCAAAAGAATGGAGAGACTGCCATTGATTACCAGGAGTTTAAAAGTAGGTCGCAGCAATGATTCACTTCCTCTCGCCCTTTGAAAGAGAAAAAGAGAGAGAAAGAGTGAGAGACAACTGTACATAATTGCTAGTATACTCTCAGTGTGTATTCTTCTTTCCTTCAAACAGAGCAGACAAAGCAAATCAGATCCCTTCCTATTTTTTTGGGTCGTGTCAGGAGCAACTCGAGAATCTGCAAGTCGCTTTTGATGTGAGAGAATTGGCCGTCTGCAAGGACATTGCCTAGGGGAATGCCCGGATGTTTTGATGTGTTACCATCCTTGTGGGAGGCTACTCTCATGTCCCCACATGTGGAGCTGGAACTGACAGAGGGAGCTCATCCGTGTTCTCCCCGGATTCGAACCTGCGACCTGTCAGTCTTCAGTCCTGCTGGCACAGGGGATTAACCCACTGCACCACCGGGGGCTCCTGATCCCTTCCCATGTCTAATGCTCTATCCACACTGCAGAAGTATAGCAGTATGATCACTTTTACTGCCATGGCTCAGTGTCATGAAATTCCAGATTTGTAGTTTTGTCAGAGAGCTCTGGTGACACAACAACCTACATATTCCATGATTCCATAGGATGGAGCTACAGCAGTTAAACTGGTGTCAAAGCGCAGTGTGCATTGCTTTTTGCCCTATTATTATTATTATTATTATTTAAAACCTTTATATCCCGATCTTCTCAACCTCCGTATAGGGACTCAGACAGGCTCACAGCAAGGATTCAATGCAATAATATAATCTAAAAACATCATACAACAAAAAAGATTAAAATATATATAGAATAAAATTACAAATAAGCCAAATCGCCAAGATAAAATCATGTCCAACTCAGTCCGTATGTGTGGTCAATAACTTTGTTCTGTGGCCGGCCTCAGCCATTATTCTGGGAATGCTTCATTCCATAGCCAGGATTTCACTAGCCTCCTAAAGGACAGGTGGGAGAGGGCAGATCTGATCTCAATCGGGAGAGAGTTCCATAGCCGAGGGGCCACCACAGAGAAGGCCCTGTGTCTCGTTCCTGCCAGACATAATTGTGAAAGTGGTGGGACTGAGAGCAGGGCCCCCAAGAAGATCTTAATAGCCTTGATGGTTCATAGGGGAGAATACGTTTGGACAGGTAAACTGGACCGGAACCATATAGGGTTTTGTAGGTTAAAACCAGCACTTTGAATTGTGCTCAGAAGCTAATTGGCAGCAAGTAGAGCTGGCGCAACAAGGGAGTTGTGCACTCACTGTACCCCGCTCCAGTTAGTAACCTGGCTGATGTAATGTTAGTAAATTAGCGTTGGACTAATTGCAGCTTACGAGCAGTCTTCAGATGCAACCCCACCTAGAGACCGTTACAGTAGTCTATACGGGATGTAATCAGTGTGTGGACCACCGTGGCCAAGTCAGACTTCTCAAGGTATGGGCAAAAAGCTCCCCTGGCCACCGCCGAGACCTGAGGTTCCAGGCTCAGCAATGAGTCCAGGATCACTCCCAAGCTGCGAACCTGTGTCTTCAGGGGGAGTATAACCCCATCCAACACAGGCTGTAACCCTATACCCTGTTTGGCCTTTTGACTAACCAGGAGGACCTCTGTCTTGTCTGGATTTAGTTTCAATTTGTTTGCCCTCATCCAGTCCGTTACAGTGGCCAAGCACCGGTTCAGGACTTGAACAGCCTCCATAGTAGCAGTTGGGAAGGAGTGACAGAGTTGGACATCATCTGCATACATATGACACCGTACCCTGAAACTCCGAATGATCTCCCCCAATGGCTTCATGTATATGATAAATAACATAGGGGACAATACTGAGCCATGCGGACTCCACAGTACAAAGGCCGTGGGCAGGCATGTAGCCGGGGGGGGGGGGATCTAAGGGGGCTTCAGCGCCCCCCCCCGAAACTCTCAGGGTGGTCAGCGAAAAGGCCTTACTAGTACATTATTTAAACTGTTATGTTTATTCATATCATGATCTGATCACCATGCTCATTATATCCCACATTAATGGGGTTATTGGGATAACAATACAAAAGGTTTGCTAGGGTAGACCCTCTTCCACCCAGTCTCAGCCCCCCCCCCTGAACCAACCTCCGCCCCCCCCCCCGAATCAAAATCCTGGCTACGGCCCTGGCCGTGGGGTTGAGCAGGAGTCCCCTAACAACACCTTCTGGGAGCGAGGAAGGACTGGAGCCACTATAAGGCAGTACCTCCAAGGCCCATTCCTGCAAGGTGTCTCAGAAGGATAATGCGGTCGACGGTATCGAAGGCCGATGAGAGGTCCAGCAGAACCAACAGGGACACACTTCCCCTGTCTAGCTCCCGGCATAGATCATCAACTAAGGCAATCAAGGCTGTCTCCGTACCATGTCCCAGCCTAAAGCCAGACTGCACCGGATTTAGATAATCAGTGTCTACCAAGAATTCATGGAGTTGCGAGGCAACCACCCGTTCCAGGACTTTGCCCAAATAGGGGAGATTGGAAACTGGCCAATAGTTGACAAATTGAGTGGGGTCCAGTGATGGTTTTTTCAACAGCGGTTTTATCACAGCTTGTTTTAAGCTGGCTGGAATGTTGCCTTCCCGAAGGGAGGCATTAACCCCCACCTTCACCCACTCTGCCAAATCCAAGACTATTGATTTTGATTTGATTTTGTAGCAGTAGCAGTAGAAAGAACATTTTGTGAACGAGACCACCTTAAGTAGCTAGTTACAGGCTCCTCTCTTTCAGCCTCAGGCTAACTACAACAGAACGGGTGGCAGTTGATGGTTCATTTTTGTTTTTCTCATTCTAAAAATTTCTGTCCTGATTTGAGGATCAAGAAGATGCTAATACGAGAAAGAACACAAAAAGCAACAACCAGAGTGCTGCAATTGACAAACAGCAGCAGAAGTAAAACCAATCCAGAATTACATCACCACCACAACAAAGAACAAAATGCAAAGAACCCCAGGTTTCGGTGGTAGCAAGGGGAGCTTTTGCACAATTAAAACTTGTACTCCAGTTGCACTCGTACCTTGGGAAGTCAGACTTGGCCATGGTAGTGCACGCTCTTGTTACATCTCGAATAGACTACTGCAATGCACTCTACCTGGGGTTGCCTTTGAAGACTGTTCGGAAGCTTCGAACTGTCCAAGGGGCGGCAGCCAGATTGCTCACTGGCATACAGAGAAAGGACATCCCTCCTGTTGCTTCAGCTCCATTAGCTGCCAGTCTGCTACCAAGCACAATTCAAAGTGCTGCCTTTAGCCTATAAAGCCCTAAAAGGTTTGTGCCTCGCTTACCTGTCCAAACATACCTCCCTCTATGATCCACCTCAGAGGCTAAGATTGTCAGGGAGGCCTTGCTCTTGGTCCCACCCCCCTCGCAAGCATGACTGGTGAGGACAAGAGGCAGGGCCTTCTCAATGGTGGCCCCTCAACTGTGGAACTCCCTCCCCAGTGAAATAACATCAGCCCCCTCCTTCCTGACCTTCAAAAACATAGCTCTGGGATCAGGCTTTGGGTCAATAATGAGAGCAATGCAATAAAAGATTATAAATTAATGTAATGATGGCCTAGATTATGGAATATGACCTGATTTATGTGATTTTAATTGTTGTTTTAATGTTATGTTTTAATTGGTTGGTTTTAATGTTTTTGTTTATTCATTGATGTATGTATACATGCGGAATTGAATTGTTACCTTTGTAAGGCCGCCTTAAGTCCCCTTCAAGGTTGAGAAAGGCGGGATACAAGAATGGTAAATAAATAAACAAACAGCATCCATTCTACTTGTGGATGCACCGTAAGTGGGTTTTTATTGAGACAGTTGTAGACCTACTTCACAGTTATGGTGTGTCTATGTGTTGTTGAAGGCTTTCATGGCCGGAATCACTGGGTTGTTGTAGGTTTTTATAGCTGTATGGCCATGTTCTAGAATGCTTCTAGAACATGGCCATACAGCCCAAAAAACCTACAACTCCTGGTGTTTTGCACTAAGGCTTGGAAAAGGTTTCTGAGTGTTTCCATTTGTTTGTTTGTTTGTATACAATCCCTCAGAATCCCCTTTATCAGCATGAATACTAGCCTTGCTGGCTGGGGATTCTGGGACTTGGAGTCTAAAAAAGTTACCTTTCCCAGCTTTGGAGTCATGCAAATTACTACTTCCACGCACCCTAAAATTAGAATACAACCTACTGCTTTGTGCATGGGCTAATTCTACGCAGCATGGAGACAAGGGAAAAACTAATCCTTTGAGCCCAGGCTCAGATTACACCTGGATTTCAGTCCTTCTATTATTTATGGGTTCTTTTGGATTTAATGACAGACCTTTTGAATTTATATGCTCTTTTATTTTAAGACTATTTGCTATAATGAATTAATAGCCTATTAATGTCTTACATTTTCAAAGGTTATTTGCTCCAGAAAGAAGTTAATAAGATAGATTTGATGATCCTAGGGATGTGTCATTCAACCAGTCTACGCACACCTTGGCTGTGTTAAGTTCCAGACACATGGATGCTGGAGGGCATTTTTGCTGACAAGATGTATTTTTCTTCTTCTTGTTCCAGGTGAGGTCCTTTTGGAGAAATCTATGCTCCTCTTTGCAGTCTCTATATGACAACATGTATGCTTTGAAGTTGTGTATTACCATCATTATATTATACTCGCTTTGAAAGTCTTAAACATGGCACCTTCATGCCCTTCAACATATGCATTTCTATGTAAGTTGAAATAGGTACACTATCAAAGTCTAACTCTAGCAAATAAAAATATGTTCAGCTTTGTATAGCATAGGGTAGGGTTAATACCCCTGTGGAGTTTGTTCTGCTGCCGATGCCCCTGTTCAGAAGATTTAACCTCACTCCCTATGATCATTGGATTTTGAAAAATTTGGCTTGTTGTGGTGATAAAGCTTCAGTGGATACTCCTTTTCCCCATGATAATAACTCTTTCAGGAGTAAATTTCCCTTCCAAGAGGGAGATATCTCTCACTTCCTGCTGCCTCACCCCTATTCTTAATTAGGAGCAGGCCCGAATTAACTGTTTGTAGCGCCCTAGGCCACAGTTTGGAAGCCCCACCCCCGGGGGCGGGGCCACTTCGACGCATGTGTGGCAGGGCGCGAGCTTCCGCCATGTTCCTGGGTGCCGCAGCGGCCGCCCGGGGGATTCCTTTTCTTCCTCTTCCTTCTCTGAGGAGGAGGAAGGAAGGGAAAGCCCCCGGGGCCGCTGTGGCACCCAGGAACATGGCGGAGAAGGCAGAGGCCGTGGCTTCCCTCCGCCTCTTCCTCCTCGCCCTCACCACCGCCGCCACACCTGACGTCACCCAGCCCCGCAGGTTGGTTGCGGGAGAGGCGCGCCATTGGCTGTTGAAAAGGGGTGGGCGCCGCGCAGGACGCCGGGGCACCCTCCCCACTCCCACCTCCCTGCGGCAGCCCCCTCTCTGATGTGGGGGAAAGGGGACTGAATTAAAGAAAGAGAGGGAAGGAAGGAAGAAGAGAAAGGGTTTTTTGGGGGGGGGGTGGTCCATGATTTGGTACCCTCCTAGGCCTGCGCTCATAGGCCATGGCCTTGTTGGCCGTATGGGTAATCCGGGCCTGACTAGGAGTCATTTGTAAGTCAAATGTTTGTAACTTGGGGACTGCCTATACATTGTTGACATGCATTTCTTTTGTCTGTCTGTCTTTAAATCAGTCAATCTATCTATCTAGGCACGTGTTGAGGAACACTACATCCTTAATCAGGTATTCATGGAGAAAATGTACATTTCAATGCATTATATATTTATTTTATTATGATCAATGACCAGCACCAATTTCAATACATTGCCACCTAAGCACAAACAAAGCAAATAGCATGTGGCTTCTTAACTTCTTATTTTCAGCATCCTGTCTTCAACTTGATTGCAAGGACCAGCCAATAACTCTGATATCTTCATTTATAGATCGTAACTCCTGGTTGTTTATACTTTTTCAGCCAATGGGATTACTGCCAAGGCACCTAGAGACCTGAGATGACATGACCACTGATCTAATAAAATGTCAACGGGTTGCCTGTGTTCAGCCAATTAGAAAAGACTTACAATAGTCTGTTTGTTAAAAGTCGTGCATCACTCAGTTGGAAATGAGAGTTTACTCATGCAACATGCCACCAATCAAAAACACATCTTCAGTGGTCACTGTCATTCTATCTAACTTCTCAGGTGACTGAATTATATATGATTCACCTGAATTAAGGATTATTATACCAATTGATCACACCTTTTTGGTTTTTCCCCGTTCTTTTATTATATCTTGGATAGAATGATTTGCACTTATGTTACTTTGTCATCAGCATCATTGTCATTGTCGTCATATTGTTGTTGTTGTTATTGTCTTACAATGTAAATATGTGGGAAAGGATTTAGTCAAGCTTTCGTTTGTTTCTGTCGTGGCATGATGAAGTTATATTTCTGGCCGAATGCCCATAACTGACTTTGTTATATGCTGTTAACATTTTTCAGAGAGTATGCTTATTGCCACACTCCCTTTTTGAAATATAATCAAGAACTTAAATTTGGA
The DNA here is from genome assembly GCA_030556195.1 of Anolis apletophallus. Classification (NCBI taxonomy): domain Eukaryota; kingdom Metazoa; phylum Chordata; class Lepidosauria; order Squamata; family Anolidae; genus Anolis; species Anolis apletophallus. Next base: position 79,819,365 of record JARBWK010000003.1, read on the forward strand.
AATACACAAATAAAATCACATCAAGTTTATAACTATCTGAGTTATCTGCCCACTTTACGTTAGTCCTGCCCACTTTTTCTTTTGCCTTAGTTGTTTTTTTAAGTTTCTTAAGGAAATATTGCACTGATAGACTTGTTGCTATTTTTTACTGGTGGCGCAATGGGTTAAAGCAGTGTTTCTCAACCTGGGGGTCGGGACCCCTGGGAGGGTCACGAGGAGGTGTCAGAGGGGTCGCCAAATACCATCAGAAAACACAGTATTTTCTGTTGGTCATAGGGGAGTTCTGTGTGGGAAGTTTGGCCATTCTATCATTGGTGGGGTTCAAGAGGCTCTTTGATTGTAGGTGAACTATAAATCTCTGCAACTACAACTTCCAAATGTCGAAGTCTATTTCCCCCCAAACTCCACTAGTATTCACATTTGGGCATGAGTAGTTGTGCCAAGTTTGGTCTAGATCCATCATTGTTTGAGTCCACAGTGTTCTCTGGATGTAGGCGAACTACAACCCCAAAACTCAAGGTCAATGCCCACTAAACACTTCCAGTATTTTCTGTTGGTCATGGGAGTTCTATGTGACAAGGTTGGTTAAATTCCACCATTGGTGGAGTTCAGAATACTTTTTTGATTGTAGGTGAACTATAAATCCCAGCAACTACGACTCCCAAATGACAAAATCAACCCCCCACCCCCCGACTCCACCTATGTATTGGGTATTTGTGCCAAATTTGGTCCAGTGAATAAAAATACATCCAACATATTGTATATTTACATTACAATTCATAACTGTAGTAAAATTACAGTTATGAAGTCGCAACAAAAACAATTTTATTGTTGGGGGTCACCCCAACATGAAGAACTGGATTAAGGGGTCGCGGCACTGGGAAGGTTGAGAACCACTGGGTTAAAGCCTTGTGCTAGCACAACTGCTGATCGAAAGATCGGCAGTTCAAATTCAGGGAGTGGGGTGAGCTCCCGTCTGTCAGCTCCAGCTTCTTATGCGGGGACATGAGAGAAGCCTCCCAAAGGATGGCAAAACATCTGGGCATCTCCTGGGCAACGTCCTTGCAGACAGCCAATTCTCTCACACCAGAAGCGACTTAGTCACCTTGGCCCCATCTACACTGTTATATAATGCAGCTTCAGAGTGCAATTTAACTGCACTGAGGATGAGATCTGGAGTCAGACAAGAAATAAAAAAATTTGTCAAAGAAAGGAAATAAAAAGTGTGTTGGTTAAGAAATAGATTTGAGAGGAGCATGAAAGCCTAAAGAGCTGAAGGAGTTCAGTGAGTGGTTATGGTGTGACAAAAGTGTGTCTGAAGAGTGTGAAGTGAAATCATTCTGAAAATACTAACACGTTTTGAAGAGGCCTTAACCCACTGCTTGGAATATCCTTCTCTGACTACAATGAATTCCATTGTCTCTCAGCAGAAGAAATACTTTGTTTATTTATTTATCGTGTCAAAAGCAAATTGAGGATACAGTTATAATGTATTTAAAAACACAAAGTTACAAACTTGGCATTATGCTAAATGTCCTTTGACTAGTAGCTGGCCACTTGGAGTGCCTCTGGTATAGCTGTGAGAAGGTCCTCCATTGTGCATATGGCAGGGCTTAGACTGCATTATAGTAAGTGATCTGTGGTTTGCTCATCTCCGCACTTGCATGTCGTGGACTCCACTTTGTAGCCCCATTTCTTAAGGTTGGCTCTGCATCTTGTGGTCCCAGAGCTCAGCCTGTTCAGTGCCTTCCAGGTCACCCAGTCTTCTGTGTGCCCATGAGAGTGTCCCTCATCTGGTATCAGCCACTGAAGAACAAATACTGATTTCTACTGAAATTGGAGTGGGTCGGTTTGCTGCATTGCACTTAATCAAAAAACATAACAACCCTCTTTCCATGGATTTCTTACATTCAATGGCCTTGTGTTTGCACACCATGCCTACAAACAAGACACTGCCATGCAGTTTTATATTCTGTCTGAGTAGGAGCTTTTAGCGCTGAGATACCAAACGTCTAGCAACTAAAGGAGAAAGGGAATTATTCACCACAACACCCACAGTAAGCTGTGTAAAGGTAAAGGTTTCCTTTTGACATTAAATCTAGTCATGTCCGACTCTGGGGGTTGGTGCTCGTCTCCATTTCTAAGCCTAAGAACCAGCGTTGTCTGTTGACACTTATTTATTTATTTATTGTTTCAATTTATTAGTTGCCCCTTCCGAGAGGCTCGGGGCGACTCACATACATATAAACCATAAAAGCACTGTAAAAACAACGGACCAAAGTCCACATATTAAAATTTAAAAACAAGCAGATATACATTAAAACAGCTCTTGGGTCTACATATGTCTATGGACCGAAGGCTTGAACAAACAGAGGGTTTTACAAGCCCTGCGAAAGGCCAGCAGATTGGTCTGTGCTTGAATTGAGGATGGAAGGGCGTTCCACAAGACCGGCGCAGCGGCACTGAAGGCCCTCCTCCGTGTTGTAGAGAGGTGGATGGCATGACAGCTAGGTACCACCAGGAGGTTCTGAAACTCAGATCGCAGTGGTCGAGGGGGATTGTATTGGGAGAGGCGGTCCCTTAGGTACACTGGCCCCAGACCATTCAAGGCCTTGAAGGTCAGAACCAGCACCTTGAAGGTGATCTGGTGCTCTATTGGAAGCCAGTGCAGTCCGCGCAGGACAGGCGTGATGTGGCAGCGAGATGGAAGGCCTGCCACTAGCCTGGCTGCAGCGTTCTGCACCATCTTAAGCTTCCGGATCACCGACAAGGGAAGGCCGATGTAGAAGGCATTACAGTAGTCCCATCTTGAGATGACCATGGCTTGGACCACTTTGGCTAGGTCATGACGGGACAGGTAGGGAGCCAGCTTCCTCGCCTGCTGGAGGTGATAGAAAGCCACTCCGCAGTCATGCTGGCCACTCATGTGGCCAGCATGACTGCATGGAGCCCCGTTACCTTCCCGCTGAAATTGTACCTATTGGTCTACTCATACTTGCAGGTTTTCAAACTGCTAGGTTGGCAGAAGCTGGGGCTAACAGTGGGAGCTCACCCCCCAGATTCGAACCACCAACATTTCAGTCAGTAAGTTCAGCAGCTCAACGGTTTAACCCGCTGCACCGCTGGGGGCTGTTTCAAACACCAAATGCATGAAAATCAAAACACAGGTTTAAAACTGGGAACATTTTGTTGAACACTCTCCATTCATTGATCTGTCTGAATGTTCAAAGCTACCACTGTCCCATGAGGAACAAAAGTACTTTAGCAGAATACACACACGCATACACCATAACTTGTACCATCATTATGATATTCAGAGAATACAAAATAAAATACTTTGGGATGATCCACTTAAACTAGTTTGTTAATATCTAAAACACTGAAGATTCCTCTCCCCAGACTTAAAGCTGGGGTTTCCATAAGTTTATGGAAGCCTGAATAGCATCTTTTTGCATTGGCTGCTTTACAAACTCAGAGTTTGTGTAAAAGCTGGATTTCTGGTCTTGAGGCTCAATTCCTTCCTTCCTTCCTTCCTTCCTTCCTTCCTTCCTTCCTTCCTTCCTTCCTCCTTCCTTCCTTCCTTCCTTCCTTCCTTCCTTCCTTCCTTCCTTCCTTCCTTCCAAAAAAAAGTAAGTTCTTTTGAAAATAAGGATTTTTGCTGTAAGGTAAAAGGCCCTATTTGAGAAGTGTCGTTTGTGCAGACAAAATAATACTATGTGCTAATTTGCTGCTTTCCCTTTACTTTTCACCTCAGTTGCTCCATGACTGAACTGCTGACCTGCTTTTAAAATGAACGTAATTTGATGTGTCAGCAATTCGAAATATGGTAAGGAAATTAGGAACAAACCTTTGGTGTGCACACATGTATGGGCATGTGACACCTTCAGGAAAAGGCTTGTGGATAAATTTTTTTATAGTTGTGCCCAAAAGAACTTCAGACGTCAATTCAAGCTTTTATTAAATATATTTTGCAGTAAGACAGGGAATAGAGAAAAGACATACATACTGCATGTCCTCCAATGTTTCACAAGGAAACATTTTCAATGACTGCTTGAATAAAAGACAAGAAATCAATAGTTCTTTCCCATCCCTACCCAAAAGGTAATAATGAATCAAGCATTACAAATGAAAGTCCTGCCGGACACATGGAGAACAGCGGATATTGTAATGATCCCAAAAGAGGGAACAGATTCGACAGACATAAGAAATTATCGCCCCATCTCATTGTTGAACACTGATTATAAAATTTTTGCGGCAATTTTGGCGAACAGGTTTAAAGAATTTCTTGCAGAATGGATAGACGAAGACCAAAATGGATTCCTGCCAAATAGGAATATTAAAGATAATCTTAGAGTAATTGTGGATGTAATTGAATATTACGAAACACACCATCAGCAGCAACTGGCCCTACTTTCAATAGATGCGGAGAAAGCATTTGACAATTTGAACTGGAACTTTTTCAAAATATTATTCAAGGAATTAGACACAGGATTTCAATTCCAAAATGCGATAGATGCAATATATCAAAACAGAAAGCAAGGATTTGGATAAACGGGACGGCAACTGAAGAATTTAAGATAGAAAAGGGAACCAGGCAAGGATGCCCGCTTTCTCCGTTGATCTTTGTCTTTGCTTTGAGATTTTATTGAAGAAAATCAGAGGCCAGGAAGAATTAAAAGGTTTGAAGATCGACAAAGAAACTTATAAAATAAGGGCCTTTGCAGATGATGTGATTTGCATCGTGGAAGATCCCAAAAGAATATTGAGAAATGGCTGAAGACAATTGAGGAGTATGGAGAAGTAGCAGGCTTCAAATTGAACAGAAAAAACGAAAATTTTAACAAAGAATATTACGAAACAGGACCAGTTAGCATTGCAAGAAAACATTGGAATAGGAATCACTAAGATTAAATATTTAGGGATTTGGTTGACCGCAAGAAATTTACAACTATTAAAAAATAATTATACTGAACAATGGGAGAAGGTGAAAGAGGAGTTAGGAAAATGGAAGAATGCGAATCTGTCACTCTTAGGGAGAATTGCAGCTATTAAAATGAACTTGTTACCAAAAATGTTATACCTTTTTCAAAACTTGCCGATAATTAGGAATATGGATATATTCAAAAAAATGGAAAAAGGAAATTATGAGTTTCGTCTGGAATGGCAAGAAACCAAGGATCAATTATAATGTAATGATCATGCAGAGAGAAAAAGGAGGCTTTGCCCTTCCAGACCTAAAGTTATATTATGAGGCCTGTGCACTATCATGGGTGAAAGATTGGACTCTGTTAAAGCGAACGAAAATTTTAACGCTAGAAGGATTCGACCTACGTAAAGGCTGGCACTCTTACCTATGGTACGGAGCAATTCAAAAGGAAAAAAACTTCGGAAACCACTTCATTAGATCTTCCCTGATAAAAGTATGGAATAAATATAAAAATCTTTTTTATGATAAGACACCGACCTGGCTCTCACCTCTAGAGGCGAACCAAAGACGACTGCTGGGCTGGACCGAGTGGCCTAAGTATAAGGACATTATACAAAAAAAAGGAATTAACTTTGAAATGAAACCACAAGAAGTAATCACGAGAAAATTTAGCAATGTACAGTGGCTCCATTACTTCCAGCTAAGAGAACAGTTCAACATTGATGTGGCCAAAGGTTTTAGTGATACGGATAGACCCTGGGACAAAATTATGAAAACACAAAAGAAAACGGTATCAAATATTTATGCCATACTACTAAACTGGGCAACAGAAACAGAGGTAGTTAAGAACTCAATGGTTAAATGGGCACACAATATTGGGAGACCAATCCAATTGAAAGAATGGGAGAAGATCTGGGTTAAACAAATGAAAATGACATATGCAACGGATTTAAAGGAAAACTGGTTAAAAATGTTACACAGGTGGTACATAACCCCCAAGAAGTTAAGTACAATGTATAAAAATGTGGGAAACAACTGTTGGAAATGTAAGAAGCAGGAGGGTACTTTCTTTCACACGTGGTGGACTTGTCCTAAAGTAAAAGAATACTGGCAAATGATCCATGAGGAATGCAAGAAAATTTTACAAATAGAATTCAAAATGAGACCGGAACTTTATTTGATAGGGTGATAGAACAAGAAACGTTTCCAGATGAAAATCTGGAAAAGCTCTTTGTGTTCCTCTCAATAGCCGCAAGAATGGTGTTTGCTAAACTATGGAAACAAAACCTCCTCCCCACAAAAGAGCAATGGCTAATTAAAATCATGGAGATACGAGATATGGATGAATTAACATATTGGTTACGATACAATCATGGTAAAGGTGTAAGAAAGACAGACTGGGCCTTGATAGAAGAATATCGACAGAAGATATAAACAAAGAAAGGAACACTGTCGTTAACTAAAAGTTAAGAAGAGCAAAGGGGATGTCTCGTGATTGAAAATGTTTTTTTGATGAAAATGTATATTTAGTGCTGAATGAGAATGGAAGTCAAAATATCCTTTTGTATTCTTATCCTCCCTTTACCCCTTTCCTCCCCCCCTGTTGTGATGATGTAAGTTTTATAAACATAAAAACTTGTTAAAAAAATAGTTCTTTCCCACCCATGTCAAGAAAATCCTGCTTAATGTGTGGTACAAATGGTATAAAATTCCAGCACTTTAAGTCACAAAATCTGGCTACCAGTATTTAAAAGCTCTAAAATTATAACAGCAAATAAAGAACAACACTCAAACACAGGGGAACTCCAGACAAGAAACAATCAGGGACAGCTAATCACCCCTCAACAAATGATTTTCCCAAGCAGTAACAAGCCACCCCTAAAAAACTGCTAATCAAGGTGGCCAATTGAAATATTCACACCTACCTCCAACAGACAAGAGTTCTTTCTCCCACCCTGGACATTCCATAGATACATAAATCCAATTTTCCTAGTTTCCAACAGACCTCACAACCCCTGAGGATGATTGCCATAGATGCAGGCGAAACATCAGGAGAGAATGCTTCTAGAACATGGCTATACAACCCAAAAAACCTACAACAACCCAGTGATTCCGGCCATGAAAACCTTCGACAATACAGTTTATCAGCTGTTAGGAATTGTGGGAGCTGAAGTCAATCACATCTGGAGGAGCACAGTTTGGGAAACACTGCTTTAGGGGGTTCTAAATAAAAATATACACAATATATTCCTATAATGCTTTTCAGCGTAACGGAAAGAAACAGTGAACTTCCAGATGAGGCATTTATTGTGCAATTGCTTTGCTCACACCACCAAATAATTACAGATATTTTAGGCTTCCTTGTCATCTCATTGTATCTCTCCACTACCTTTTCTGTCTTTTTTCTTTTTTCATAACATAATTTGCAAAAGAAGAAAAATCAGAATAGTTGTTGCTTGATAATGGCAAGACCAAGGCATCTGGAAACAACTGAGATGCAAACACTTGGGATTCATTAAGGAGGAAAGAAAAAAGAAAACTGCTGGTCTATTGAGGTAAGAGGAATCCCAAGACGTACTAGCTACATAATAGTTTTATTAAGACCAACCAAAAGACTAGAAACGTATACAAGGATTTGAGTTTTGCAGAACTCTTTATCAAATTACTGTATATATACAGGTACAGGCAGTCCCTGAGTTACTGTTGCACCTCAGCAGGAGTTCACAGTACTCACCAAGAAACTAAACGTGGTATAAACAGTTTATTGATGAAACACATATAAAAAAGATATATGATCTGGCTATGGTCGTCCATGCTCTGGTCACATCCCGAATAGATTACTGCAACGCACTCTACGTGGGGCTGCCTTTGAAGACAGTTTGGAAACTGCAATTAGTCCAACAGGCGGCAGCCAGCCCCCCTGTTGGGCATACCACCCCCCTGCTGTGTCAGCTCCACTGGCTGCCTGTCCAATTTCGAGCTCAATTCAAAGTGCTGGTTTTGACCTTTAAAGCTCTATACGGTTCTGGCCCAGCTTACTTGTCCGGACGCATCAACTGCTACATCCCATCCTGTACCTTAAGATCATCCGGGGAGGCCCTGCTCTCGCTCCCGCCTACATCTCAAATGCGGTTGGTGGGGACGAGAGATAGGGCCTTCTCGGTGGTGGCTCCCCGTCTGTGGAACACACTCCCTATTGATATTCGATCAGCTTCATCCCTCCTGGCATTCAGAAAAAAGTGAAATCCTGGTTATGGGACCAAGCATTTGCACTTTAGCACGATACGGCACTTTGATTGGATTGAGATGGCAATCTGGTGGACAAGACCTAATGCTTATGGATGGAATACTGTTTTAACTGTTGTGAATGTACACGATGCAGTTTAATGTAAATTGTATTTTAATGTATTTTAATTCTAGCTGTATTTTAATGTATTTTATTCTTAACTGTTTGCTTTTATTATATGTATACTATGTGGCATCGAATTGTTGCCGTTGTTAGGCCGTTCTGAGTCCCCCCTTGGGGGTTGAGAAGAAACGGGGTAGAAATGATGGAAATAAATAAATAAATAAAAGGGCCAAATGCATCTTAAGCAAATAGAAGAGTAAAAATAAAAGAGTTAATAAAGGAAGCAAGTCCCAAATGCAATAGCTAAATCCAGAAAACAATGGTTAAAACAAGAACTTTAATCCAGGAAACAAAGAGCCGAACATGAGAACGAATCCAAAGGTAAATCCATGAAACAAGGAGCAAAACTTGACTAGGAATCTTGGGTCTTGAACTAAGACATGAACCAGGGATGAGACAGGAGTTCCTCACTCTAGTAGCAACATTGCTTGATCTAAAATCCTAACAGCTCTCTCCCTAATTTAAGACCTGCAAAACATGAATGCATTCCTTTGACTTTGAGAGGCCCCTCAGAAGCAACCTGGTATCTCTGTCTAAGCCAGCTGCTTCCTCGGATGAGCGAATGTTATCCTCCCCTCCTGGTCTATTGGCTTCCAAAGCAGTTTCTCTTTCACACGCTGTCTCAGCAACAGCATCTTGCTTCAAAACTCCCTCCGTTCCCTCAGCTGGAGAACCATCTTGCTCTAAAGGCCCTGAACTCCCAAATCCCTCATCTTCATCTGGCTGAACCACAACAGTTACAAACATCTGACTTACAATATATATAACTAAATATTTTTGGCTGGAGTTACACTTAAACAATGCACCTGTTCTAACTTACATACAAATTTAACTTAAGAACAAACCTACAGAACCTATCTTGTTCATAACTTAGGGACTGCTTGTATATGTCAGCATCCTGTAAATCCAGTCTTCTCTCTGTTTTAACACGCGGCAACACGATTCCCACAAGAACCCACCAGGAGTGGCCAGTGCCAATGCACCTGTCTAATGGCTTGAACAAACCTACAGCCTCTTGTGAGACTCTTTTGCCAGCATGTTAAAACAAAGGGAAGACAGAAAGCTGACTGTGTGGGATGAAGTTGTGAGTCTTCTCTTGTCCAAACTAAACAACTCCCTAGGTCGTTCCTCATAAAGCTTTGTTTCCAGACCATTGCTCATTTCAGTGTCCCTTTCCTGGAAACATGTAATGTGTAAGTGGCCACTCTACCCCCAGTGGGCATTGCAGACCCCCAGAAGTTGGCTTCCCATGGGCTAGGTGACAGAACTGTACATTGGGATGGAAGAACAGAAATATACACAAATATAGATGCGCATTTAAAAAGAGCTTGGGTGTTGCATTCAGTCCTAGAGGTTTTGATGGACTATTTCTCATCAGTTTTGATTTAAGAGAACTTATATAAGAGATACAGTTGCATCATTTGGCATAGCAGTTGTCATGGCAAAAGCTTTGTGCCATTACATGCCCTTAGGGATTACGAGAAATGATGTCAGTAGCAGGCCAGCTCAGAGCCTCTTCATCGCCTGTGGGTGGGTGGGGGGCAATTTGACTATTTGGTTAAGCTGAAAGCAAACCCTTTTGACTTTTCTTTCATGTTATAGTTTGCGTTAACATTAGTTGGAAGATCCTACCTTTCGACAGGATTGTACTTGAAATCCAAAGAGCTGAATAAATCTTGGCAAACAATAGACATGGAAATGCGAAGAAAGGGAGCTTCAAGCGTCACTCCGCAATAGTACATTTGTTCTTTCTTTTTTTTGTAATAGTAGAAGAGGTGTGGGGGAGTTTAATCAATCAGGTGTACCATCTAACCTGAAAAAGTGGGACAACAAAGTAATGCTGTCATATGAAGAAATGTCTCTTTATCTTCCCAGGTGACACATAAATCTGAATAAGAACAGAAAAGTTAGTTCAAGATAAAAGTGCAGCCTCGGCTGCTGCTACAATCTTCTAAGTAGAGGTTTCACTTACCTTCAGTTATTTGATCTCTAGCAGGCTTCCAGTCATCCACTGACAGCAATTCCCGTTTTACTCTCAAGCACCAAAATTGTTTCATAGTGAGTTTTTCAAAGTGAAAAAAATGTAAAGCAATGCTTTTGGGTTGAAAAGATTAGCCGTTTACAAGAAATGTTGCCCAAGGGACACCTGACTATATTTATTTAATCTTCGAGGAAACTGGCATTGCCCCCCCAGGCCCCGAGGTGCAACGGGAAGCTGCTGCCAATTGCAAGAGAAATAAGGTTGAACACTGTGAAGGCCACACAGTCATGCAGTGGTATGGCTATCAGCCTTCTCCCAGAGCCCTACCACATAGCCCTATATCCCAGAATCCCACATTATCTGAGTGTGGACTCAGATAACCTAGTTCAAAGCAGATATTCTGGGATATAGGGCTGTGTGGAAGGGTCCCCAGTAGACTTAAATCAAGGAAAAGTTTTATGAGAACCACCACTCCTCTAAAGAATGTCCCTGTGGACATCAAAATCAGGCAATTCCAACTGAATGCCCTCCGCTCCCCACAAGGATCTTCTTCTAGGGCAGTGCTGTCCAACTTCTGGCAGGTCCAGGGCCGGATAAGAGGTCACTGATGACCTGCGGGGCCGCTCAGCCCCGCCCCCAGGCCCCGCCCCAGCCCAGGCCCCGCCCCTCCAAAAGCCGCCGAAAAAGGAGTAGGCGGCGCCAAGAGCAGCGTCACAGGCCTGGCGTGACGCGCTGCCCCTTGGCACGCCTACTCCTCCTTTCGGCGCCCCTCCCTTCCTAGGCCAGGGGAGCCACCGAAAGGAGGAGTAGGCGGTGCCAAGGGGCAGTCACGCCAGGCCTGTGACGCGCTGCCCTTGGCGCCGCCTTCTGCTTTTTTTCGGCGGCTCCCGCCCTAGGTAGGGAGGGGGCGCGAAAAGGAGGAGCTAGCTCTCTTCCTCCTCCCTGCCCCGCCTCCCCCTCCCCCCCCGGCCGCCATTTTTTAAAAAAAATCGATTTTTTAAAATTCAAAAATGGCGGCTGAGGGCATAGGTGGGGCCGTGTCCAACAGGCTACGGGGCCGGATCCGGCCCCGGGGCCGCCAGTTGGACAGCCCTGTTCTAGGGGAAAGCCAAGAATGGTCAACTTGGAAGTCCCTGGACACATTCAGAAGCAGAGTTGACATATCAAAAGGCAATCTGGCAAAATGGCACTACCTAAGAATCCTCCACCTTGTGCGACTGGAGCAGAACAAACAACTCAGCACCTGTATGCTTGTCCACAGTGTCCTGCCTCATGTGCAAAGGAAGAATTGTTTAAAGCTACAGGCAATGTGCTTGCTGCTGCCCGTTTTTGGTCAAAAACTATTTAGCTGCTTGTGATCCCCTTTTTATCAGTTTTAAACTTATTTATTTATGCAATGCTTTTGATACAAAATAAATAAAACAGTGAAAAATGGTTGTCAAGAATAGATATCGGTATATGGAAAGCAGATAACGTTAATGGAAAATCTGCATATTTTAAACATTGGCAATCCTATCCAGAAGCAAATCCCACTATAGTCAGCGCGTTAGGATTGTAGTCCTTTTTAAAAAATTAAAGTAGGGAAAGATTCACATGTTGCTCTCCTGATCTCCCCCAAAATTAAAAAAGGTAGTCACAAGAAACAGCATTGTTCAAAGCATGTTTATATGTTGTTCCAGTAATCCCCATGATAATTCTGCAAATAATAGTAAAAGGATGTAGATCAAAGGTGGTCTACTCCAGACCAATGGAATTGTTCAGTCAAATTCAAGTTCAGTCAAATTCTCAGGGACTGCATTCCAATGGTGGCTGCAGCTAAAGATTGAAATACAAGTTTATTATTTATTATTATTATTATTTCCATCATTTCTACCCCACTCTTCTTTACCCCCGAAGGGGGACTCAGAGCAGCATAACAAAAAGGCAACGATTCAATGCCGATACACAATAAATACAATATAAAACCATAAACATTCAGCATAAAATACCATTAACATTAACACATAATACACATACATTTCAGTTAAAAACAGTACTTTGTCCAAGACATAAGTATTTTAGCTGAAAGCTCTTATTATTGGTAACAACAACAACAACAACAACAACATTTGTTACAGTCCATAGACCCCTCAGTGAATAAAAAGTCATTTATAAATTATCCCATCTCAGGAGAAGTTCATTGTACAAGATACATCTACATGGTTTCAAATAATATCCCTGTTGGAGGTTAGTTCCTTTATCATCCTTGTTGACACTGCGAGAAATTTTGCAACAATGAGAGTCATCCTGTGGCACTTGTCCTCTAAAAAATAGCTAACAATCCCACGTGAGGCATGGCTGGTCATGTGGGACAAAATTGAATATTTCATTCGGCCTCATTGCACTGTGTAATAACTGAACGGAAATAAAATGTGTTCTATTGATTCTACTTCATTTCCTTCACAGGGGCATAGTCTTTGGGAGCGAGGAATTCCAGATAGTCTGCCTCTAGCAGTTCTGGAGGAAATACTTATTGGTACCTAGCTATACTCTAAGAGAGGTGTTTTTGTCTTTTAAAATGGAAGGGAAAAACAAAAACTGGAATTACCAATCAATGGTGTCATGGAAAAGTGGAAATGGTCACCTGGGAAGATCCAGAGTGCCATAATAAGGCCCTTGAGGGGCTGGATTCAGCATCCAGCATCTGCCCCAAAGTTCTCCATCTCTGCTATAGACATCATTTTTTAGAATAAGTGTTCAGAACCTTTGGGCTCCAAAGATTTTGTACGGCAACTCTCACAACTCTTTGCTATGGGATTACTTACTGAGGTTGATGGGAAAGACAACATGTTACCCAAGAATGCTAGGCATGAATCTTTAACTTCTGCTGCCTCTGTACCTGGCATCTTGGTGAAGACAGAGAAGACCGGCAAAGGATTGGAAGGCAGGATTTCCAATAATACAGAAGTGTGTAACTCTGTTCAGCCAAAAGTGCTTGCCATTTTTTTTGCCAGACTTTATCTATCAACTTAGGAAAGTCCAGAGTAGAAGAGGTAGCACTGAGGCACAGGTCCCTGTCTCCTCCTCTTACATATTCAGGAACTGAATGTTCATATTGCTGATCTTGGGAAGAAATCAAGTTAAGATATATTTCCTTAGGACACTGACAGTGCATCAACACTACAGAATTAATGCATTCCAATACCTTACTAATTGGCGTGGTTCCATATTATGGAATTCTGGAAGTTGTAGTTTGGTGAGGCATCAGGACTCTGGCAGAAAAATATAAAGATCTTGCAAAACTAGAACTCCCACAATTCCATGACATTGAGCCATGTCAGTTAAAGTGATGTCAAATTGCATTAATTTTGCAGTGTATCCCCAGACATACTTCTATTAACAAGGTAGAGTAAATGCCCAATTAAAGCCTCATGTCTAGAATCAATCAGCCTTAACCTCCCATTATTTGTGAGGTGGATGAGACTTGTGTATGCAAGAAGAATGACTTGTCCCATAGTTTTCTGAGAAAGGAGGTTAGGGTGAACATGGAATAAATGACTATAATGGCAAGAACGTTATTTGAAATGATCTTTAGGCCCACTAAACTTTTTCCCTGACGTGTAGACATTTGACACAGTTCATTGTGGAGAATCGGACCAGTTTTATCATGTCACCTTGCCTCCTGCGTTATCTTTTTCTTCTGACAAAGAGACAGTCTGTGCGCTGAAGCACCTGAGCAGTGAAGGGAGGATCAGATAGCAGCGGAAAGGCAGACAAAGGGCAAACAAGAGCCAGGGCTCTGTGTATACTGAACCTCCCTCCCTGCACCCATTTATCCGTCAGAGAAATCCAAATACCCCAAAGGGCAAAATAGTATGGAAATCCAGCATGTTGGTGTGCATCTATGTGTTTGATTTTTTTAATATTATGGAGTCCACTAAGGAGAGCCAGGAATTGAATATAAAAGACAATACCAAGAGTAAGCACTAAGCAGGAAGAGAAGGCTGAGCCCTGCCTTCCCTAGCTGTGCTCTTCATTCTGGAGCATGGACTGATAGGAAAGATTGTGGTGGCTTCTCACTTGTGTCTCCTATACTCTACTGTGCCCCCCTTACCTATTGCTCAATTTATAGAAAATTGGTGGCAAACCTAATTGTGCAAATGACTTTGTGGCCATCTACAATATTATCATATACACTCATTTATAAATTGACCTCAAATATAAATCAAGGAGAGATTTGGGGCCAAAATTATGGATTTTGATATGACCCATAGATTAAGAATTATCTTAGGTACCCAGCAATGCCTGGTTTAGGTACTTTGTAGTCATTGCTTTCCACTCTCCACCAGTATTTTAATATGACCATGATGGGTATGTGTGCCACATCCAATCTAGATCCAACACTGGTAGGACTGATATGGCTTTCTGGATGTGGAAGCCATGCGGGAAAATAGATTGATAAGTAGATACCTACATACATGTGTGCACTCATATATGCATGCATACATACACAGTTTGCCTTTTATTATATAGATCTGTGGTTCCCAACCTTTTTTTGACCAGGGACCACTTTGACCAAGGACCACCCTCCAATGTCAGTACCAAAAGGGTTACAAATCATTTTTTGGTCAATTTTAGATTTGGTTTGGTTATTCGAGGTGCTGATTCAGAAAATTGCATTGGCTAGACCACATCAGCTCTAGTTTCTGATACACAACATACACCATCCAGCATGTGCCATCTACTCGCCCACAGAAAACGATATTTAATAAGCCTTGGCACTATAAGAGGGTTTCACGAGATCAGTTGTTCTCGTTTCAGTGTTGTAGTAATGGTGATGATGCTGACCATATTTTAGTTCTTGCGGACCACTAGTGGTCCATGGACCACAAGTTGGGAATCACTGATATAGATAGATTAAAGCACAGTACTTACGTTGACCCATAGACAGATTGGCTCAGATTTTGAGAGCTAATTTATGACTAAAATGTGTAGATTGGTATGTGAGTATATATAATAATTTAAAACATGCGGCACTGAAGATGTTTCACAACTGACACAACAACCACTTGAAAAATATTAACATACGTAGTTGATGACAGACTGGTTCCCAGTTGGGTACTTACAATGTGGAATAATAGTTTTAGTTCCATGCGAGTTACAGTTGCATAACCTTCATGCATCTATGCTATTTGCAGCTTAATCGGTCCACCCCTCTGCTACTGAGAAGCATCCAGCTCCAGGGTGTGATGAAGCCAAACCTATTGACAGCATATGATACCATGTCACACCCCTATTGCCTGAAGAATGTAGAAAGTAGCTAAGAGCTGCAGTTTACTGGTGTTTTGGGAATTGAAAGGCATTTTCTTTTGCATAAAATTTCAACCAACAGTTGCATCTATGTTCTGCTGGTCAGAATAAAAATGAAAAGATTGAAGTGCCCAGTGGATGTTTTACATTTCTGCCCCTGGAGTCATAAGTAATCTTCCTTGCCCTTGGGGTGCACTAAGCATAACCTTGATCATTTCATGCAACCAAAACAACCAAAACTCTTGGACCGAAGCCTAACACATTTATTATACTGGGAACTTTAACTATACCCATGAAAAATTGGGCTACAGGATGCTTTTAGGGGGTCACAAAGCTTTTGGTTATTATTACTGCTAACTTTTCTTTTTGGAAGAGTATATAAACTAATTTGTTGTCCGTAGGGCAAATCTACACTGTAGAATTAATGCAGTTTGACACCAACTTTAACTGGCATGCATGGCTCAATGCTATGGGATCCTGGGATTTGTAGAGAAGGCTAAAGGTCCTGTAAAACCATAATTCCCATGATTCTATAGAATTTAACCTGAGCTATTCAAGTGGAATTAACTGCATTAATTCTACTCTAGGTGTGTAAATCTTCAGGATTTGCATTTTCTGCTTTTGATATGCACCCCTTGAAAATTTCCCCCATTGCAGGGAGAAGCAATGCAGTCACACATGTGCTCTTCTGAAGCATTTACATGGGTTTTTAAAGCAGCCCCAGAGAAAAATCCCTGTGTCATTGATTCCAAAAGGAAGAACACCCCAGAGGGTAAAAAGAGTGTTCTGAACACTCTGCATCTAAAAGCCCCACATCAGTTGGCACAGAGTTTGTTTCTCAAATGAGATAGGGTGAAATTATCAAATCTATTACCAATCCCATCTTTGCCTACCATCCCCTTTGGTAGCAAACTGTGTTTTGTGACATCTTTTAATGTTGCCTTAAGGGTGTTTAGTTTTGCTTCCCGAGTTAAGGGAAGTATTGGAGGCAAGTCATTGCCAGTGGGAAAGTGCAAGACATCTAAGATGATTGGCAAGCCTCCGCTTCAGAAACGAAAAGTCTCCGGTTATGTGGGCAGGAGAGCCCTAAGCCATATAACTGATTTAGCAGCACCAAAACAAGTGTCCCATGATGATTGAGCAAGAGGCATAAACAACCCCAGCCCCATATTATTTACACGCCCTCAAGGCATTATCTCTTAACTGGATTAATTTAGAAGTCCACTATATGGAGGCAATTTTAACCCACAATCAAGGGATGCAGCTGCACTGTAGACTTAATGCAGTTTGACACCACTTGAACTGCCATGGTTCAATGCTATAGAAACATGGGAGCTGGGGTTTGGTGAGGCACCAACTGTCTTTGGTAGAGAAGGCTAAAGACCGTGTAAAACTACAACTCTCATGATTCCCATAGCATTGGGCCATGCCAGTTAAAATGGTATCAAATAACATTCATTCAACAGCATAGATGCGTGCAAGATTATTTCGTCTGCTCTAAGATTAGCATCTTTCCTGAAGAAGTTGCATGCTTTGTGCTCCATTCATTTCTCCTTTGGTCAAAAAAGCTTTCACAGCCTCAGTGGCTAGTACTGTATTACCATTTTGCACTCCTGTTTGCGGGCTTCTTTGCTTAAACACACACACACACACTTTGCCAAGGAACTAGCCATAGTACGCATCTAGCCAGTGTACACATTGACCACACCTCATGGAGAATGTAAACGTAATAAATCCATGAGATCAAGTCCATTTTCCATAGTAAGAGATTATGCCCTGCCTGGGAAAAGGGCAGTATTTCCTCTTCATAGACAGATTCGGCATGTAACATGATTTCCGCCCCTGGGTTATAATGTCATTACCTAATTGGTTCTGTAATAAAAACATGGAAAAATGTTTATTAAACTGGAAAAAAAACCTTTGTTTTTGTGGGATATCCTGTTACACATTTTGCCATTTCCCCCCTGATGATCATCAACCAATTCAACATAGTTTGTGGCAGTCACAGAAACAATGTTTCTGCAATATAACAACTACTTTCAAAGTAGGTATCACACAATTAAATTCTTTCAAACCAGGAACAGATTTTTTTCAAATTGTGTTACATAGTGTTATATGTACATTGCCCATGAACCCTGTTGAATGTACACAATGACCAGTTGCTGTCCACATTGACCAAACAACTGGCACTCCCCTTTACATGTAGGGCCTCAATCAAAATGTTATTACGGTCACTGACCAGCACATACATGTAGAGCCTTAGGATTTAGTCAGCGGTTCCCAGCCTGTGATCCGTAGACCACCAGTGGTCTGCAAGAACTAAACTATGGTCCGCAGGCCGTGGCCTCACCATTACTACACTGTTGCAACAAGAACAACTGGTTCTCGTTGCAACATGAAAACTCTTAGAGTGCCGAGGCTTATTAAATATGTTTTTTTCTGTGTTGAGCAGATGGCGACTACTGGATGGCATATGTTCTGTATCAGAAACTAGAGCTGATGTGGTCTATTCAGTGCAATTTTTTGAATCAGCACCCCAAATAACCAAACTGAATCTAAAGTTGACCAAAAACTGATTTGTAACCCTTTTGGTACTAATGTTGGAGAGTGGTCCCTGGTCAAAAAAAAGGTTGGGAACTACTGATTTAAATGGAGATGTCCCTATGGGTCGTTACGAAAATCGTGGATCTGTCTACTACCTTGTGTTAAGTCATGGCACGAAAACTTTGTTCTGAAGAGCCTAGGTTTTGTGGATCCTAAAGATTTTGTAACCAGGCAGCACTACGGAGAGTTGGATCTTGATCTTCATCTTTACAAATATGTATGTGTGCTGTGAGCAGGTTTTTCCACTCTGTCAAATATTATGAAGTTTCAAGAGCAACAGTCAGTGTGACTTTGGCTGATTGGGTTTCTTTTTTTCTCTCCTTTCTATTCCTCTGTTTTAATGAGATTTAAACTAAACTGTTTTTAGGGATTGTAACATTTAATTATATTCTAATATTTCTACTGAGTAGGTTTTTAAACAAGATTGTTTATTTATTTATTTATGGCATTTTACCCCGCTCTTCTCAACCCCCGAGGGGGGACTCAGAGCGGCTTCCAAAAAGCACAATTTGATGCCTATATCACAATCGCAGTATAAAAACACAATATAAAACCATCCAGCATTCGACACTAAAATACATTAAAATACAATTATATTCAGTTGTTTTGGATCTTCATCTTGAGAGAAAAGCAGGACACACATCAATATACTGTCTGTCCCAAAGTTACAAACAAGACAAGTTCTGTAGGTTTGTTCTTAAGTTGAATTTGTATGTAGGAGGGAAGAGTACATTTCTTTCTCCAATCATATACATAGAGATTTGGGGGGGGGGGCTTCCAGACAGGCCCTATATCACAAGATCTGATCCCAGGTTTTCTGTTTATCCCAGATTATCTGGCAGTGCTAACTCGTATAATCCAGTTTAAATCATAAAACTTGAGTGTGGACTTAGATAACTCAGTTCAAAATGGATTTTCTGCCTTGATATTCTGGGATATAGGGCTGTGTGGAAGGGCCCTCAGGTAGCATAGGGAAGGGTGAACACTCCTGTGGTGTTTGTTTTGCTGTCTGTGCCGCTGTTTGGAAGATTTCACCTCACTTTCTGTCCCTGTGAGAATTGGATTTTGAAAAAATGGCTTGTTGTGGAAAGAATTGGTGAGAAAGCTTCAGTGGAGACACCTTTCCCCCATGATAACTCTTCCAGGAGTGAATTTCCCTTCCAAAAGGTAGATTTCTGTCACCTCCTGTTGACTCACCCCTGTTCTTAACTAGGAGTGATTTGTATGTCGGATGTTTGTATCTTGAAAACTGCCTGCATGATAATACAATCAATGCACTTTAAATGCTATGGCTCAATGCTATGGGATCATGGCTCACTGAACCGCATTTCCATTGATTCCATAGCACTGAGTTAAAGTGATGTCAAATGGCATTGATCCTACAGTGTTTTCCTTCTTATCAGAACAAAGTGTTTGTTGGACTTTCTCCACAGCCTTGTTGGGCGTGACAGCAAGCTTTCCTTTTCACGCAGGAAGCTTTGGCATGGACCCAACGGGAGGAAAAAACTCCTGTGGCTGGGAAGTTTACAAAGCAACACAGAACACAAGGGGCAGGTGTTTTGCAAAATGCTTGGGATTCCTCTCTTCTTCTTACTCAAAGCACAGCCTTAGGCCAAGGCTGTATAAACAACTTTCCGAAAAGCGAACAAGTGAATTTTTCAAGGCCCATGTCTGGATTGTGCCGCCTTCAGCTGGGTTAGTATTTTGGAAAAGGGTCCTGCCTTTGACCTCACAGAATGACTCCCACATCTGTTTGACGCCCTCCTGGACTGCCGTGGCTCAATGCTAGGGGACCCTGGGATTTGTAGCTTTGTAAGACCGCATCAGGTTAAACTGCTGAACTTCTGAACTTCTGAAGTCGGCGGTTTGAATCCAGGGAGCGGGGTGAGCTCTTGTTATTAGCTCTTGTTATATTCTTTATGGTTTATTTTCTCATTACGGACTATTGGGACCATCATTGAATTATTTATTCGCATGTTTGCAAGGTTTTGGACAATGTTCTCCGTTTATATATGTGCTGTTTCGATTTAATGTGTATAATACACTATCATTGAACTCTGATTTATCATCCTGAATTGTGTGGTTCTGATTAGAAATGGTACCACAATTATATGCTTATAGTACCTAATTAATATAAGAGTTGAATACAATCTAATACTATTACCATTTACCTGTTTTTGTTTTGTTTTGGCTTTTTCCTCTTGTTATTAGCCCCAGCTTCTGCCAACCTAACAGTTCAAAAACATGCAAATGTGAGTAGATCAATAGGTACCACTTCTGTGGGAAGGTAACGGTGCTCCATGCAGGCGTGCTGGCCACATGACCTTGGAGGTGTCTACGGACAACGCCGGTTCTTTGGCTTAGAAGTGGAGATGAGCACCACCCCCCAGAGTGGGACTCGACTCGACTTAATGTCAAGGGGAAACCTTTACCTTTGAGACACTAGCAATATTTGGCAGAGAAGGCTAAAGACCTTGTAACATCACAACTCCTGGGATGCTATAGCATTGGTAGTTGAGGTGGTGCAGTTGCGTAAAGGCGAATCTACAGTTTCACACCACTTTAACTGGCGTAACTCAATGTTAGCCTTCTCAGCCAAAGAGTGCAGGGGCCTCACTAAACTACAAATCCCAGGATCTCATAGCATGGAGCCATGGTAGTTAAAAGTGGTGTCAAACTGCATTAATTCTACAGTGTAGATGCACCCACAGCCAGGCTTTTCTACCCATGTAGTTTCATATGTTTTGTGGCGGTTACCAAGGGCCCACTGTCAAACGACACTGAATTATTATTATTATTATTATTTAGCCTAGGGCTTTTCCACACAGCCAAATAATAACCCAGAATAGCAAAACAGAAAATCCCACAATATCTGCTATGCATTGTGTGATCTGAGTCCACACTGCCATATATCCCAGTTCAATGCAGATAATGTGGGTTGTGTGGAAGGGGCCTTAGGTTCACACTTTTCTTTCATTCAGGGGAAAGAGACACTCCAGCAATATTGAAACACTACAGCAGAATGGGAAGGGCTGGCTGGGAGCATCAAGGGGGGCTTAGTAAGCCAAAGAGGAGTGGTCACACAGTTTTTCGACAATGATTTCCGGTTCTCCATCGCAGCGTGGCAGCCTCCATTTGCGGGGCGAAAGTGGTAGGAACGCATGAGACTGAACCAGGAAAGCTTCCCACTTCTTTTTTTGACCGCGTGGTCCAGTCAAACCCTGTGGATTCAAACTGGATCAGAAGAGGGATGCCGACTAGTACAGGCGAGGGAGGTTCCCACCCAGTGTGAGGGGGAGTTTCGTAAGCGAACCGGAAGCGAGGGCTGCCAGCAGGGCGCCTTTTTGCCGCCTCCCCTCTTCAAAGCCCAACGGCGCGCGGCTCTGGAGCCACCTCAGCCGTGACGTCATAATAGCGGTTGGCGGAGGGAGGCTGCGGCCCGGTCGCAGCCGATCGGGGCTGGTTCGAGCTGGTGCGTTGCCATGGCGACGCGGGCGGGCCTATAAATACGGCCTCCCCGGCGCCGGCAAGGCATTGTCGGCGCGGACGCTGGAAGAGACGCAGCAGCAGCAGCAGCTGCCATTCACCTGCGCGGCGGCGGCAGCAGCGGCGGAGGGCGGTTCACCACCGGCTCTTTCCTCGGTTGTAGCCGAGGCCTTCGCCCCGCCCGGCCTTTCCTTTTCACCCAGCTGCCGCGCAGGGAAGAAAAGGCTGCTGCTGCTGTCCGAGGAGGAGGGAGAGAAAGCAGGAGCCGAGGGCCACGCCGCCGAGGTAAGGCCACGTGGATCCGAGGAAGGGAGGGGAACCCTCTGGAGCAGGCCTGAGCCAACTTAGGCCCTCCAGGGGTTTTGGACTCCAACTCCCACCATTCCTAACAGCCTCAGGCCCTTTCCTCAGCCGCTTAAGCGGCTGAGGGGGGAAAGGAAGGGGCCTGAGGCTGTTAGGAATGGTGGGAGTTGGAGTCCAAAACCCCTGGAGGGCCCAAGTTGGCTCAGGCCTGCTCTGTAGCCTTTGGCAGGCAACTCCTATGGTTCCACAGAACCAGAACCCTTTGGCAGCCAAGGCCCAATGCAAAGGGATCCTGGGAGTTGTCTTTTCGTTGAGGCAGAGGGCCCTTCCTTCCACACAGCCATATAATCACCCAGAATCTCAAGGTAGAAAATCCCACAATATCTGCTTTGAACTGGAATCTATGGCAGATAACCATATGGGAGGTTTTCCGCCTAATCTATGGCAGATCACCGAGTTCAAAGCAGATCTTGGGGGAGATTTTCCGCCTTGATATTCTTGGGTTATAATATGGGTGTGTGGAAGAGCCCCCCCCCCCCAGTTCAAAGCAGAAAATGTGGGGTTTTATCCAGCTGTGTGGAAGGGGCCAGAGAAAGCACCACGGCCTCCCTGACTCCCTAGCCTTGACCCCATGGCAGTGGAAGTGGAGCCAAACTTCATTGATTGCGTAGTCGCACCCACAGTCAAAAGTGCATCTCCATTTTGAAATGGACTGACTTCTACATCCTGCTGCTGCCCCCACAGTCGGCCCTCCCTATCCCCGGTGTTCAGCATCAAAACCCCTTTCAAAGTCCCAAAAGCAAACGGCTAGCCTTTGATTGCCAAGCTGGAAAACCTTTTTAAGTCTAGTTTAATATGCTGTTTTACTTCTGTTGCGTTTTTACATGGTTGTGAGCCGCTCCGAGCCCTCTGGGAGTGGCGGCGTACAAGTCTAAATAATAAATAAATAAACTTTGGTTTTTGCCATTTTAGATGAGGGACAACATTTTGTGTTACACCGTTGTCTTGGTATCATGTGAGGGGGTCCTATATCCAAATCCTGGATGGTGATGTTAACCTGAATGTAAACAGAACTGGGGGACAGCCACATAGCCTTATATTCCAGCATATCAAGGCAGAAAATCCCACATAATCTGAGTGTGCTCAGATAACCCAGTTCAAAGCGGATATTGTGGGGTTTTCCGCCTGGATGTTCTTGGGGGCCTTTCCACACAGCCATAAAACCCAGAATATCAAGGCAGGAAACCCCTCAATATCTGCTTTGAAATGGGTTATCTGAGGGTCCTTCTACACAGCTCTATATTCCAGAATATCAAGGCAGAAAATCCTACATAATTTGAGTGCTCAGATAACCCAGTTCAAAGCAGATATTGTGGGATTTTCTGCCTTAATAATCTGGAATATAGGGCTGTGTGGAAGGGTCCAGAATGATGGGGATTTCCAGGAATAAAACCATCTTTTTCTTCTCCGTAGAAGCTTAAGCTGCTTTAGGTGCCCTCATCCTGTTGGCGTGGCAGTGGCAAAATTAAGTCATAGAATTCTGGCAGCACACAGATGCAGCCTCTCCCGAGGGCCTGTTCACACAGCCCTATTTCCCAGAATATCAAGTCAGGAAATCCTATGTTACCTGAGTGTGGACTCTGATATCCCAGTTCAATGCAGATATTGTGGGATTTTCTGCCTTGATATTCTGGAATATAGGGCTGTGTGGAAGGGCCCTCACAGCACATTTTTGGGCCGGCGTGTTGCTTCTCAGGGTTCTTCCACACAGCTATATAACCCAGAATATCAAGGCAGATAACCCACAATATCTGTTTTGAACTGGGCTATCTGAGTCCAAACTGTCACATATCTCAGTTCAAATCAGATAATGTGGGATTTTATTCAGCTGTGTGGAAGGGGCCTCAGTCTCGGAATGAAGGGTGGGTGCCTTTGAGGGGTGGCCGGACTGCTGGCTTTGTGTGTGTGTTAGTCTCATAGTGGAGGCAGGTTTGGTTTTTAACTAGGAGGTGGGGGAGTCCCTAGCAGTTACTTTTCTTGGTTTCACTACTGCTGATGCTGCTAGCCAAGAAAATCGAGGAGGGGGGTAGATGAGTTGATATTCTTATTGTAATAATTATGGTAGATTATTCTTTTTATTAAATAATAAGAATGCAAGTTTGGGGCCACCAATCTCTTGCTTTTATTGACAGACAGCATCTGCAGCAGTAAAAATCAAAGGTGGGTGGCAGGATAAGGTGGCCCCAAAATTACTATTCTTATTACAGTAATAATCGTTACAGCTAATTAAGGATCAAATTTTATTTTTGCTTTGAAGGATGAGTTACTGAGATCCTGGGGTGGCCTGCCCATTTCTCTGCTTGTCTTTGCAGCCTTTCTCTTCTGCAGATGCTGCTCCATTCTTGATCTGTCAGCCCCACCCCTTCTCTGTTGGAGATGAAGTGCTGTAGCCCAGCACAGCTCTCTGTGTCATTCTAGGGAGGAAAGTGTAGCAATGGGGGGGGTATTTGCAAAAGAAAGAAAGCTTGATTTTCAGTAGCTTTTGTTAGTCTGATCGGCTAAAGGGGAGGCAAATGATGAATGCTTAATGATGAATGGTTAAGACACGAAGAGCAAGAGGCTCCATGATGGGATGCAGCTAGCACTCTTTATTTGCTTCTGCTTGAATGCAAGGAGATGGCTAGCTGTGCCTGTTATTTAGTAGTAAGTGATATTTATTTGTGTGTAAGTGGTCTAAATGGATAATGCAGACACTCCTTAATAAGTATCAGTTGATTATGCAGGAGCTGCTATTGCTTTAGAAAAAAATGGTTTTGATTATTTTAAGGAATTCTTCTTACCACAAATGTTTGCTTGGAATATAGGTGTACAGTAACATTGGTTGGTATAGTATCTGTTGCAGATGTACATACATTAAGAGATAGGTTTATATATAAGAACTTAGGATTCTATAATGAATAAAGGTGTGCTTAGTTTTCTTTGTGTTTTCCTGCACAGATACACAGCACTGTAACAGTTAATAGTGATAGAGAATGATAGAGACTTCTAAATATAAAAGCTGTTATTTCTCTTTGTGCCCCTTAAAATATAAAGAAGCCCCAAACTGCTGTTTTAGGGGGGTTCATTCTGTTGATATGAATGTTGTAATGGCAAAAAAAGGAGTCGGCACACAATTCCAACAACACAGATACATACAGCCTCTCCATGAACCTCAAAGCAGCATTTAGTTTTCCCATACTGCAATTTATCTGACTGCAGCACTGTATTGCTGGTAGTAGGGAATGCACTTTCAAGTAGTAGGGATTCCACCCTTATTAGCAGAGCTTAAGAATAAGACTCTGAAGAAGCTTTGCCATTAATGCAAAGACAGCTGGGGTGGGGAAGATTAGGCCACTAGAGAATGCTTAATGATTTGCCCTACTTCCCTTTTTATTGGTGAAATTACTGCTTTTTGTCACTCTTCTTGCGTTCCAAGAAGTGGTCTCAAAATATGGAGCAAACATTGGGAAAGCCATGTGCATTTCAGAATGTTAGTGCTTCACTGTGGTCCAAAGGAGACAGAAAATAAGATCTAAAATCCTTTGCAGCTGTTGACAGAGCTATTTGTGCCAGATTGTGGTACTTCTCATCTCCTTTTCAGACATTCTCTCGTCTCTTTCACTCATATTCTGGTAATGATTTCAGATGTTGAATACTTAAGCTGAGAAGTAAGCTGAACAACATTTAAATCAGGAGTATATGAACAATTCCCATTTAATAACAATCAGTTTGGTATTATTTGACAACCACTGCAAATTTATGACATCTTATTTTGACTGTGTGTTCTTGCAGATTCCTTGAAACCTTTTTCTTATATTTGTTTGCTGTCACCATAATTAATGTAGTAGTTTTTTATAACTTTCTTTTTAGTTCATTTTGAATTGCAGTGAGTTGCAGGAGTGTACTCAGGTCTGATACTGGTGTACAACTGAAGACTTGTGTTTCTACATTGCATTGATTTCTTTGTCCTCATCTGAGGTGTACATTTCGATAGCATCTCTAACTTGTACATAGGAGAATTCTTTCCCACCACGTTGACCTAGAGGTTGTTCAATGCCATCAGACATTTAGCTTTTTATTAACAACCTGTTTGAACATGTGTGGTGCTATTCACATAAAATAACAATGGGCTTGGCATATTATGCAGCTTACTTGTAGGCAGTACTTGATTTTGTGCCCTCAAATCACCTGTCAACTCAGTACTTACTCAAAGATTAATCCCACAATGGATCTTATTCTAAGAATAGATCAGATCGCAGTGTCTGATGCTCTGTCACCTCTAGTGGTGTGCAAATGTAGCACATATGGTCTCTGCTTTCTGAGCCTGTCTGTGTAATCGCTAACAGTACCTGCTCTGTTCAGTTTTTGTTCCAGGCAGTGTTTTCCCATTCCAGGGGTATGTTTAAACTGTTTTGGAGTGATCATATATGCAAACTAGGTAGCTGGCAGCTGTAGTCTCAGTTTTTAACTATACTTAAGATGTTTCTGTTTTAATCTTTTTTTAAGTCAAACCATGTTTTGTTGAAATGTTAGTGTTGCCTTGATACGCATCTGCATTTTCCATTTTGGTTTCCTGTCATCATGGAAAGAACTGCATTTTTTTTTGCTATGTTCCCACAGTTTGTTACATCTGAGAAACATCACATCAAGCAAGATGAACGGTTTCAGTGGTGAAGAATTCAGCTTTACGTTCCTTGATGAAGGCTTTACTGCAAAGGATATAGTAGACCAAAAAATAAATGAAGTTTCTTCCTCGGTATGTTATTTATTATTGTAAAGGCTGCTTATTACCATGACAAAAACAAACTCATTCCCCACTCTTTAAAAATATAGTGCTGTCATGAATTAGAACAGCAGGCAACTTTGTATTGGCTAATGAATGTTTTCTTTGTCCTCAGGATGATAAAGATGCCTTCTATGTTGCTGACCTTGGAGATGTTTTAAAGAAACACTTGCGGTGGTACAAAGCCCTCCCCAGAGTTTCTCCTTTCTATGCTGTCAAATGCCATGACAGCATAGCTGTAATGAAGATCCTTGCTGCTCTTGGGGCCGGATTTGACTGTGCTAGTAAAGTAAGTGACTTACTGTGAATGCTTTGGGTAAACACTGCTTTATAAGTCAGTGTTGTACTTTTCATCCTATTTGTGGTGTTCTTGAATATAAGGCATTGTTAGTGAATAGAACAGAAATTAATAAATTGATTGTCCCCCCCCCCCCCACAGGCTGAAATACAGCTGGTCCAGAGTGTTGGTGTGCCTCCAGAGCGTATAATATATGCAAACCCTTGCAAGCAAGTTTCTCAAATTAAACATGCTGCAAATAATGGAGTGCAGATGATGACTTTTGATAGTGAAGTTGAGCTGATGAAAGTTGCAAGAGCCCATCCAAAGGCAAAGTAAGTAACTTCTGTAATGAAACAGTTGTGAATGTTGATATTTCTGTGTGCATGGGGATGAAAATGCTTGTTTGGGAAATGAGTTAAAATTACTACAGGGCTTCTTGCTTTCTTTTTTACTTTATAAATTATGCAACTTGATGAGAAAAAATCTATTTGGCTTAGAGCAAGATTAGAGTATTTTTCAAGTAACTG
The DNA here is from genome assembly GCA_030556195.1 of Anolis apletophallus. Classification (NCBI taxonomy): domain Eukaryota; kingdom Metazoa; phylum Chordata; class Lepidosauria; order Squamata; family Anolidae; genus Anolis; species Anolis apletophallus. The sequence goes on from JARBWK010000003.1 coordinate 79,846,993, forward strand.
AAACTTTTTTTGAAAGGCAACCATTCTCAAGATGGATTTGAAATGTGTTCCAGGTTAGTCTTGCGGATTGCAACAGATGATTCAAAGGCAGTTTGTCGCTTGAGCGTTAAATTTGGAGCCACACTGAAAACTAGCAGGTTACTGCTTGAGAGAGCAAAAGAACTTGATCTTGATATTATTGGAGTCAGGTAAGTAGCAAAACTATGTGAAATATAAGAAAAATTGTATGTTTTCTACGTATTAATTTGCCAAAGGTTGAGAAAAACACACTAAATTAAACCATCTTTTCCAGTTTTCACGTTGGAAGTGGTTGTACAGACCCTGAGACATTTGTACAAGCAATTTCTGATGCCCGTTGTGTCTTTGATATGGGAGTAAGTACATTTTAAGCATCTTCTCTATAGTGCTAGCACTACATGGAATCATATTGATAAACTGTTCATTTTGCAATAAGAATTTAGAGTGCAGAATGGAGAATACAGTCATCCTTGGATTAGGATATTAACACTGTTGTTTAATCCAAAGAATTGTTTTTTCTAGAGCCTTGGGGAGTGGGGGAAATCATTGGTATATTTCAGTTCCCTTTCATTAGTGGTCCCCAAACTTTTTAAGGGAAGGACTGATTCATGGTCCCTCATGCTGTTGGAAGCCTCAGACTTTGTGTGTGGGTGCATGCACTTGCTGCCACCACAGCATACATGTGTCAGCTGTGTGTGCATGTATGGCAGTAGCAGTGGTGGCCTTGGCAAGCTGGATGCAGCCCATGGGCCTTTGTTTAGGGATCCCTGCCTTTAATTTTCATAGCTATCACTGCATTGAAAAAGGAAAATTAATTGGTTTTACCAATATAAGGGTTAATGTATCAATATTTATGTGTTTTAGGCAGAGCTTGGTTTTAGTATGTATTTGCTGGACATTGGTGGTGGTTTTCCTGGCTCTGAAGATGTGAAGCTGAAGTTTGAAGAGGTAAGAATCTGAATGTATGCACGTGATCCTTCTGGGCTTTCAGTTGGCAATGAAAGGGCTTCCAGAGGTTTGTTAGCATGCCTTCAAATACTCTTTAGGATAAGTTGGCACATGATTAGTGGGATCATAAATGCAGTGAATTCATTGCATGTTCCATGTAGGAAGTTTAAAATGAATGATACTTTAATTTTTATTATGGGTGAAAAGTTAACAGATTTTGGGATCTGTTTGAATAAACAAAACCCCCCACATAATCTTCAGATTGAAAGAAGGGCTTTATAGTAAACCAAGTGCTGTGGAGTGATAGAAATTACACTGATTATATTGTATTATATTTTTATTTATTTCCTATATTTATACCCCGCCCTTCTCCCCCTTAAGGAGGACTTGTCTGAAAGAAGAACCTTTAGAAATGCTCAAACTGACATTTGGTGAAATTATGCTTTGTTTTTTAGGACTTTTGCGTGTCATGTTACATAGTGAAAGGTTATCTTGGAGAAAGCTAATTAAAGAAATGTGGATAACACTACTCAACAAAAAAATAATTTCTAGTGTCTTGGTTTTTAGGTCTGTTTCTGGGGTTATTTGAGGTGCTGATTTAGAAATTTACATTGGATTAGTGGATTAGAGCTGATATGGGAAAATTGGTGTCTTTTTTAAATCAGCAAGTCAAATATTCCCAGAAATGGGTCTCATGTCTGAGACTCCAAAATCGGTGTTGACCAGTGCAATTTAATGTTTCTTACAGGTTGGATTAAGTTATTAGTTTGTAGCGTATCTGGTTTTTTAATGGCAATCTCTCTCCTTTTTATTAAAAGATAACAAATGTAATAAATCCTGCCTTGGACAAGTATTTTCCATCCGATTCTGGAGTGAAAATTATTGCAGAGCCTGGCAGATACTACGTTGCATCAGCATTCACACTAGCTGTTAACATAATTGCAAAGAAAGTTGTAATAAAGGAGCAAACTGGATCTGATGGTATGTATCTTACCTCACAGCCCTAGAGTCCTTTATGTTAATAGCAACATGGTCTATCTATGCATGTGTATTTATGTGTACGTATGTGAAAATGTGACATTCTCGCATGTAGGGTTTCAGTTGATGTAATAGTAAGAGGACAGATAGCGCTTGGCGCTCTCTCCACTACAATGTGAACAGTCACCGCCCTTTTGTATAGATTAAACTATACATACTCAAGTAATCATAGTTTCCAGAAACACCAGTTATAAAGAATCATGCCTATTCTTGCAGAATTCCCACAAAATAATGCTGTACATGCCTCTGTATTACCTGGACTTGTGGCTTAAGAATGGATGTGAAAATGAGAGAATCGGCCCATGTTTTAATTTGGTTATGCTTTGTGTGAAAAATATATTGACTAGCAATGAGACCACTGTGTTTAACTAAGGCCCTATCTACACTGCCTTTATAATGCAGTTTGAATTGCATTATATGGTCATAGAATCAAAATCAAGTCCAATGTAGTTATGCTGTATTGATCATATAATACAGTTCAATCTGCATTATAATGGCAATGTCAATGGGGCCTCACTTTTCTGTCAGGCTGAAATGGAAATCTTAGAAGCCACTCGTATAGTACCACCATGTCAGCTATATTATAGCAGGCTCTATATTATATCTGCCTTTCAGCACAGCTCCTAACCTGCACTAAGAATATAACAAGGACTGACATCGGCTAATGGTTTTATTCTGTTAATCTCTCTGATAAAAACCTAAAATTTCAGCACAGAGACAGCATTTTGTTGCATGATTTTCATAAGTCACTATTTCTTCCAGCCACAACTTCCAGCTGATCTGGGATTTGCCTTAGAAAGGGTATTAAATGTTCCATTTTGTAGATGAAAATAATGGGGAAGACCAGGAACTTTTTGCTACGACTTCTGTGTAGCAAAAAAAAATAATTTAATATCCAGTTGTTGATTTCGCAATTGATAGCTGAGGACAGTTTGTCATTTCATTCATGAAGAAATGTTATTTGAGTGTGAATACATTCAACTAATTACACAACAGCTCGTTCTAGCTCTACTGTTCTTTGGGCTATGAGGATATACCCCTCTGATGTTTTGTTATTAGATTTTTTTTCCGTATAGATTCTTTAGTATTTTATTGAACTTTAGATTGCTGCTGATAAAACTTTCATGCATCAGGCTTGGGCAAACTGTGGTCCTCCAGATGTTTGGGACTTCCATCTCCCAGAAATCCCAGCCATTTTACCAGCTATTAGGAATTGTGGGAGTTGAAGTCCAAAACACCTGAAGGGCCCGAGTTTGCCCATATGTGGTCTAGATGGTGTGATGTTTGTCTGAATATAATAGCCTAAAATCCTACTTCTTACTGTATTAAAATCCGTTAAGACTGTTACTCCCGATTTAGAAATCAATCGGCATTAATGGTTTTTCCCTTCTCAAACAGATGAAGAAGAACAGAATGACAAAACACTTATGTATTATGTAAATGATGGAGTGTATGGATCTTTTAACTGCCTCCTGTATGATCATGCGCACGTGAAGCCACTTCTGCAAAAGGTACAATCATCTTTGTCCTCATGTGTGTTTTATATAATCTATTTTTATTTTATTATGTAAAAACACAGGTTGAAACTCAATCTCATTTTTTGCCATGAGTTCCTAGTCACTTTTCCGTGCATGCACTCGCCCACTAAAACAGTGATTCTCAACCTGTAGGTCCCCAGATGTTTTGGCCTTCAACGCCCAGAAATCCTAATAACTGGTAAACTGGCTGGGATTTCTGGGAGTTGTAGGGCCAAACACTTGGGGACCTACAGGTTGCGAACCCCTGCACTAAAATATGGTGTGAGTACATAGTTTATTTTGCTAGTTCTAAAACTGATTTCAGTAAAGTCCAGAACCTCCTTATGTGTAGTTGAATTAATGCTAGATATGTGGATTCTTGCACTAATTGTGTGTATTTTTGGAATGGTTTTCAGAGGCCTAAGCCCGATGAGAGATACTATTCCTGCAGCATATGGGGGCCAACCTGTGATGGCCTGGATCGCATTGTGGAGCGCTGTGCCATGCCAGAGTTGCAGGTCGGAGACTGGATGCTGTTTGAAAACATGGGCGCCTACACTGTGGCTGCGGCATCGACCTTCAATGGATTCCAGAGGCCAACAATATACTATGTGATGTCAAGGCCAGCATGGTTAGTAGCTCTTAATTTTCTGTGCTTATTTTAACGGTCAAGGTCAAAGAGGGCTTGGGGAAAATGGTTTTGATTTGATTCATTGTGGGCTCCTAACAATGCAGCTGATAGTCTGGTTCTTGCACAGTTATTTTGGGGGGGGGATTCTTTGACACATTTTTGTAAATTGGAGTCTTCTGTAAGTTCAAATTGATAGTGATATGGCCCCCAAAAGGGAGTATGCCCCCCAGGACTCTGTCACATGCCAATTCAAATAGAGAAATGCACAGTGTGTAGAGGATACAATCAAGTTTCTTGAAAAACACAATCAGGATTTAGAACAGAACTTCTTAAACTGTGGGTCCCAACCCCAAATGGCGTTCCCTTAGCTCAGTGTTGAAGTTGCAAAAAGCTTTTCCCTGGTAGAGTCGGAGCAGTGGTGGCAGTAGCTGTGATCAAAGGACGGGAAAAGAAAAGGTCCAGGTCAAGCTGTCAATGAAAGGGAAAAGGGCCCAGCAGAGACAACCGGCCACATGGAGGAGGGTGCAAGAAAGCAGTCAGGCAAGGGAGGGATGAGGACAGGCAGTGGAGAATTTGGCATGCAGTTGGATGGTCCCTCTGTCCACGAATCCAATTGTTCACATCTTGAATATTTCAAACCTTGGTGTAGCCATTTTATATAAGGGACATGGTTTTCCTACCCCCTTGTATATCATGGGATTTGAGTATCAATGAGTTTTTGTATCCACTGTGGGCCCTGGAGACAAACCCCAGCAGTTACTGAAGTATTTTACTTTAGGGGTTTGCTTGTTATGTGCTTGGAAATTAGGCATGCCGTAATTGTTGTTGCAGTGGTGTAATTGTTCCTCCATGTCCACGGATTTGAACAAGTTGGATTTGTATACCTATTTCATATACCTGGAGTCACGTTATAAATTCTGGGCCAAAGGAGGTTGTAAGTTGAAAAGGTTTAAGAACCCCTAATTTAGAAAGTATCCTATGGTGGTGATGCAGATCAGAAAATTTGAAAATAAGATTTCTAGTAACTAAAGAGCCCTCCACTCTACTGTCTCATACCTAGGAAGATTGATTTCTGCTGATTGAGGCTGGATTTATATGGGTTACAATGCAGATTCTCTAGTCCAGTGGTTCTCAATCTATGGGTCTGCAGATGTTTTGGCCTTCAACTCCCAGAAATCCTAACAGCTGGTAAACTGGCTGGGATTTCTGGGAGTTGTAGGCCAAAACACCTGGGGATCTACAGGTTGAGAACCACTGCTCTAGAGATAATAGAAGAATGCACCCAACCTTGTTCCATAACCATTCCAAATAGGAAGCTGGTGTGTATACTGTAAAATGACTGCCTGCCTGCCTTTGGAGTGCTACTTACTCATTTATTTTTCCCCTTACCAGGCAATTGATGGAGCAGATAAAGGAGCAGGGCTTTCAAGCCGAAGTGGAAGAGCAGGAAGTTACTTTGCCGCTGTCTTGTGCCTGGGAAAGTGGGATTGAACACTATCCAGCAGCGTGTGCTTCGGCTAGCATTAACGTATAGATATGGGTTTAGCTAACCTGTAAGTGTAGGAATGGATTTTTTTAGGGCTTTTGGGACCATTAACTTAATTCTTGCTAGAGTTTTTAAACGTTTTGGAAAACTAGGGTGTGTGTAAATGTAACAGGATAGGCGACTAGATGGGGAGGTCACATTTATCTGTGTTCCTATGGAAACTTTGAATATTGTTTTATATGGATTTTTATTCACTTCTCAAGTATACTACTAAAACTGATCCTTGACTGCCAAGCAAGCGTTTGTAGCTTGTATATTTGGCAGAATGGGCTGGTTGTAGTAATGTGACCTGACTGTTTTACAATAAAGTATATTAAAATAATTGGTTAGCAGTTCTTCGTTATATGTCGGCCAAAACTGGGATGGCAAGGTCTGATTGGTCACTTCCTTTGGTTATTTATATACATGTGCTACTGCTCCATACTACAAATTCTTGCTGGTTGTATTAATTTCTCTCATGCTGGGTTTTTCCTTAGATAATTATAAAGGACATCTCGAAGTAAGGTTTGCATGATATAGTGATAAAATAACACATGTCATCCTTCAAGTTAACCTGATGTGTTCTTTGTTTCTCAACTTAATCTAAGTTTGCTTCACTCACATTTTACAGATATGTCAACAAATGATGCCACAGAACTCTATGTACATAGTTCAGGGATATAATTGTGTATGAATGAGTTTGGTTATGCTTGTTCAACAATAAAAACATGATCTCTGCAAAGCCTTTGTGTGGAGAAGTGGCCAGTATGTAACATTTAGCTAATCTAATCATTATTTTTTTATCATGCTGAGCTACTTTTTTCAGGGTTGTCAAAAATACAAGAGCATAGATTACAATTTTGATTTTGTGTGTGTGTGTGTGTGAGGAGCAACTTAAGAAACTGCAAGTCACTTCTGGTGTGAGAGAAATGGCTGTCTGCAAGGATGTTGCTCAGGGGACACCCAGATGTTTGATGTTTTGCCATCCTTGCGGGAAGCTTGTCTCATGTCCCCGCATGGGGAGCTGGAGTTGACAAAGGGAGCTCAACCTGCTCTCCCCAGATTTGAACCGCTGACCTATTGGTCAGCAGTCCTGCCAGCACATGTGTCTCCGCGGGCTCCATATCTTTGAATTAAATTTCATTGTTTCTTTTTAAATTTAAATACACATTTAATTGCCTTTGTGACGGTGCATACAAGAACAGTCCAAAACATTTTATTTTAAAAACATGTCATTTTTTTAAAAACCACACCTTTAGATTTTGTGAACAAATGCCATACAAAAGAATGCAGTCTTAGCTACCCAGTAGAATTACAAATGTGATGGAGGCAGCATCCTTTTGGAAGAAGATCTCCTACTTAGAAGCAAATACTCGGCTTTCTGTGGCTTTTCTCAAGCACCATTCATTGAAAATGTCACACAAGGATTTAAAGAGCCGCACTGTAAAGCTCATTGCCATTTCATCTCAGGCTGAATGTGCACTGTCATATAATCCAGTTTCAGAATGAAGATTAATCCAGAATGAACTGGATTATGTGAGTCTACACTGCCATATAATCTAGTACAATGCAGTTAATTTGCATGCTGAAACTGGATTATATAGCTGTTTAAATCCAGCCTCTATGTTAAACAACTTACTTTATTGGTCCTTCAGTTTGGTACTGTTGAACACTGTCTACTTTGAGGAGTTATAATCACAGTTATGGAGAAACCATAAATGCAATACCTTTCCGACTAGGATCTGGAAGAATAAGGTTCAAGTCCCCATTTGAACATAGCAACCTATTGAAAAACTGACCTTGTCAAATTCACCTGAGAAGAAGGCAATGACAACAAACCTTGTCAAAGCAAATCCCATGATAGGTTCACTTTAGGGCTTTGCGGTAAATTGGAAATGATTTGAAAGCAGACAATAAATAAGCATTGATAGAGAAAAGGAAAACGCCCTAAATCTATAGTAATACACACTTACTACACACTCCTCACGATTGAAAGTTAGCTTGTAAGCATAAGAATGTGTTAAGCCTTTTAAAGAAAGGGATTTACATATTCAATTACATACGAGAAAGACAATAAATTCACCTTTTTATTATGATCAATATGCTGATCTTTCTCTTTTCATCTCATTTCTCTTTCATCTCAAGTTCTGTATAAGCTTGAATGAACTTTTTATATGAAGATTACCATCACATTAGCCAAATCATTAAAATTGGCCTGGAGTTGCCCAGTCTTTCAGGCTACATTCAATAATCAAAATGCAAAATCCAGAGAAAACAAAGGCCCATTTTTTAAAAAGCCCATTAACATACCTGGCAATACATTTTAAAAAATACCTGGCAGACGGGTTTTGCATAATGTCTTAAGGAAATGTTTTTGCCTCTGATCTCATTTCCAGAAAAGCTTTGTAGTATGGGCCAACTTTTAACCATATTTGATACATAACTTTATTTCGCCTTCAGTAGTCTGGGTATCTTAATGAGATACATTTACTTTAGTATAAGACACTAAATATGATTAATTTAAAATGAATCAGAGTTAAGGATAGTTCAGTTATGAACTTAAGTGAATTTAGTTCAAAATACTTTGATGGAGGAGCCCCCTCTGGTGCAGCAGGTTAAACTGCTGAACTTGCTGACTGAAAGGTTGGCGGCTTGAATCCAGGGAGCAGGTTGAGCTCCTGCTGTTAGCCCCAGCTTCTGCCAACTGAGCAGTTTGAAAATATGCAAATGTGAATAGATCAACAGGTTCTGCTTCTATGGGAAGGTAACAGTGCTCCAAGCAGTTATGCTGGCCATATTACCCAGAAGGTGTCTATGGACAACGCTGGCTCTTCGGCTTAGAAACGGAGATGAGCACCTACCCCAAGAGTCAGACATGACTAGACTTCATGTCAAGGAGAAACCTTTGCCTTTATTTTATGATGGAAAAGAGTTGGGTAGGTTTGCTGCCATTCTGTACACATCTGCAAGTAAATTGATTTACAAAGTAGGAGGGCATATTATTATTATTATTATACATTTATATCCCACCCCTTTCACCCCAATGAGGGACTCAGGGTGGTTTACAGACCATGGCATACAATGCCGCATTACACTAATAATAATAAACAGGACATACCAATTTAAACAATTAGCATGTCAATTTAAACATACATATTTAATTAATAACATATCAATTTAAACATATGACTGCACAGTTATGCTTATATTTGTAGGTTTGTAGTCTAAAGAAAACAAGAGATATCTTAATCGACAAATGAGCTTTCTCGCTAGACTACCAATCCAGGAATCCTATTCAGAAGTATCTGAAAGCTATCCAGCAAAATAAAAATCCAAATTCCACACAAGCAGTATGCCTTTTCACATTTTTATTGTAGAAGAAGCAGAGATTCAAAAGCATATTTGGTTCATTTAGGTTGGATGATAAGGCATCACTTCGTGGATTTTGGACTTTGTCTTGTTGCACGGCCAACACGGCTACACCAAAACATGCTTCCTGGGTTTGTAGTCTACTGAGAGCTTATTTGCAACCGAGCATAAACTGAAGACTTAGTTTTGCTTCAGTTACAGTTTCTGTGGCTGCAGAGCCTGGCTTTTCTTGTCTATCTTGCCCCACGGGAAATGGGAAAAGCCATAATATTCCTGGGTCGCCAATGGTGTCAACAAGAGGAGGAAAATCTTGTTAGGAGGAACTTTAAAGGCATAAGTCATAAAATTAAGTTTTACAACTCGCCATTGTTTCAGGTGCCGGCTAACATGTCATATGAAAGTCCTGAAAAAGGAATTACTCAACTTGTTACAACTAGTGATGTTTAATTGAGAATCAAAAGGCCTGAACTGGTACACAACGGCACATCTATGCTAGGAACGTAAAATGACTGAGGGGTAGTGGGCACAGTAACCCTTTTTGAGGTCTTGGAAAGCCACATTCGTCCATATTTGAAAATAACATTTGTGCTCCATATTTGCTGCCAACCACCTTCTGGTCCCATCGACACTGCTATACAAAATCCAGATTCTCTGCTTTGAACTAGATCAAAAGGCAGTGTAGACTCATATAATATAGTTCAAAGCAGATAATGTGGGCTATCTCCTTTGATAATCTGGGTTATATGCAAATGTAGAAGGGGAGGGCCTCTGTGTCCTAATCCGGGGTATTTCTTGGCTCCGGAGAAGTGGGGTCAAACTGCATTAATTCTATGATGTGGATGCATCCAAAATATATTAAACATATTGAAAAATCAAAACAGGTTGAAGAGAGTAAACTACGTTGAAAACCCTTGCACAGTATTTGAAGTAGTTCAGTGAAGCCCAAACGGTATTAATAAATAAACATGATTTTACTTGGCACCAAAATGAAACCAGAATCGGTGCCAAATGGGCCTCCCAGGGGAAGCCACCCACTAATGGGGCGCCTCAGCCAAGAAAGCCTGCTTTCTCATCATCTATATAAATAAAAATGTAATGTTCATTTGTGGGATTAACATAACTCAAAAACCACTGGCAAGTTGGCGCCAAATTTGGCTCCATGCAGTCATGCCGGCCATATGATCTAGGAGGTGTCTATGGACACCACCAGCTCTTCAGCTTAGAAATTGAGATGAGCACCAACTCCTTGAGCTGGAGATGAAAGGGGAAGCCTTTACCTTTATCGGTGTATCTGTGTTTAATTGTTTCTAGGCATTGAATGCCTTTGTGTCTGTATATGCTGGAATCCACCCTGAGACACCTTCAAGAGATAAAATACAAATAAAGTATTATTATTATTATTATCATTATTATTTCCAATTGATGGTGATTCTAAGGTGAAGTTTTGAGGTTTTGCACTTTTGGGGTCACAAGGTGGAGGGGAGGGTTGACAGATGGTATGTGCAGTGTGCTTGCCACCCGGATGTCAGTGTGCTCAGTATCCTCAGAAACTTGAATGCCCAAAAGGGACTTCTCTTATCTCCTTACACTTTAAATTACCAGAGCTAATTATACAGAATGGAGCTGACTCAGCCCAAAAGCTTGTGTTGCAGCTAGAAGGTGCTTTGAGCTTTGGACAGGCCCTCCACAGGTAAGGAATCTGTTGAAAATACGTCATTTTCTGGAATATATGGCAGTGTGGACGAATCCCACATTTTCTGATGTGGGCTCAGATAATCCAGTTCAAAGCTGATATTGTGGGATTTTCTGCCTTGATATTCTGGGATATAAGGCTGTGTGGAAGGGCCCTTAGATGCACCTTGGCTTGACTTTCAAACTGCTAAGTGACTTCTACTATGAGAGAACAGAAGCCTGCTGTTGCCCCTTCCAGAGTTTTCTCTAAATAGATCTTTTTTTTACTCCTCGTCCCTCACTATTCTCTTCAAGCTGTCCTTACTTTCGAAAATCTATGACTCTGCCTTGTTGAATTTCTCCCAGCGATTCTCCTCAGAAGCCCTTCCAAGAAATCCTTAGAAAGAAAATTGTGCCGGTTCCTAGTGGCCTAATAACAGGAACGAAAGAGCAACTGTGAATACAAAACAGTTCCAGGGGAGTTCCTGGCAGTTACCGCTGAGTGTTTATTTTAGACTGTTCATTTCTAATAGTTAATATTTTATTCTATTTTAATGTTTGTACATGTTTAGGTTTTAAATGGTGTTCATTATAAGCCACCTTGAGTTTTTTTAGAGAGAAAAAGTGGGATATAAGGAAAAATAATAACTAATACAATAGATCTAGGTGACTTTTCTATATTCATGATTGCTTTCTGGGGGTTTGCCTGTATTAGAGAATATAACCTATTAGAGAACATAACTTATTAGAGAACATAACCTTTTAGAGAAGAGTCAAAAAACCCTTTAGAGCAGAATCTCCTCTTGTAGTATACGTAACTCCTCAACAGATGGCAGTACTTGTATGTGGCAGGTACTGGCTTGTTCAGTAGACTCTCCTCTACACTTCCATTTTGGTGGGAAGCCTTAGCATTGAACGGTTGTGTTGTTAAAGTGCGAAGTATGGAACCCTGCGCAGACAGTCTGTCAATGCGCCTTAAGCAACGTCCAGTCATTGAATTCTTGACAGCAGAAGGTGTCACCCCAAAGGAGATTCATCAGAGAATGCAAGCTGTTTATGGTGACTATGTTGATGTGAGTACTGTGCATCATTGGGCGAATAAGTTTAAAGATGTTGAGGTGGGAACATCTGACTTGCGTTACAAACAAAGTATTGGATGTCCTGTGACAGCAACCACTGAGTTTCACAAGCAAAAGTTTGGCAGATTAATTCAGGATGATAGTCGAATCACTCAGAAAGAAATTTCAAGCATAATTGGCATTTCACAAGAATGTGTGGGTCGCATTATTGCTTTGCTTGGCTTTCGGAAGATCTGTGCACGATGGGTACCCAGGATGGTGATGCTGGTTGCAGAAACAGAGTGTCGACTTCTGTGATGGCTTCAGAAAACTTATCATTGGCAGAAATATATCCAATTGTCTGGTGATTATGTGAATAGTGGTAGTTAAGATAAAGTGAATAGTGGTAGTTATAGAGCACATTCTAAGGATTATTTCTGCATTTGATTTATTAAAATATTCCCATCCAAACCCAAGTAACGAAGGTGGAGGCATTACTTTTCACTCAACCCTCGTACAACAAAATATAATTATATGCTAGGCAATGGTTTCAGTTGTTAGAATGAATAACCAGCAATATCCGATCTGTCAGGAAAACAGATTTGCCACTGCATAAAACAGCAGAACTTTAAGAAGTGTTTTCTTTTTCAGTGCCCCCCAAAAACCCTCTCCTATAAAAACAAGTTGTTTCATATAATGCATATAAGAGACAAAATGACATAAACTTTGATGGAAATAACATATTTGGTTTACTCACAAATTCCATGTGTTCAGCATACATGGGCACAAAAACTTAGTCCAGTTTCAGATATGTTTGAGATAATTCTCTGTGTCATCCAGCCAGGGCATCTCAGCAGGTCACATAGTCAAAGAGGGGAGAGAGAGAGAGAGAGAGAGAGAGAGAACACAATGCATAACTCTTTTAATTGTGAAAGTGCTTCACAAAAAATCCACAATTTCCAAGAAAACTCTGTTTTTGTAGTGTGTCCATCTGGATCAGGGCGACTTGGCCAGGAAGAGATGGGAGGGTTTCAAGCGTGATCTTGAAAAGGAAAAGAAAGGTGTCTTTCTCTTTTTAATTTTTAGAATTTGAATTATATAACTAACATATTCCAAAACAAATACACATGTTATCAGTTGTGTAGACATGTCACACACACATTATCTTTATAGATATAGATATATAAATAGATATATATTGCTGGATTTTGTATCACAAAATCACAAGTCAAACACTTCCCAAGCGTCTAGGACTGTGTGACGTATTTTTGAATGATGCCCTTGGATCCAAGTAAGGTGGCCTTTTGCAGTTGACAGATCGTGATTTTGTCAATGTTTATTGTTTCCAAATGGCGGCTGAGATCTTTTGGCACGGCACCCAGTGTGCCAATGATCACTGGGATCACTGGTTTATGCCAGAGCCTTTGCAGTTCGATTTTGAGGTCCTGATAATGGCTGAGTTTTTCCTGTTGTTTTTCCTCAACGCGACTGTCACCCGGTATGGCGACATCAATAATCCAGACTTTTTTTCTTTTCTACAATCGTGATGTCTGGTGTATTGTGTTCCAAAACGTTGTCAGTTTGGATTCGAAAGTCCCACAGTATTTTTGCGTGTTCAATTTCCACTACCTTTGCAGGTTGATGATCCCACCAGTTCTTTACTACTGGCAGGTGGTACTTGTGACATACGTTCCAATGAATCATTTGGGCCATAGAGTTGTGCCTGTTTGTAGTCTGTGCAGCAGGTGAGGAGCTGAGGATATGGCCTTAATGTCATTTGTTCTGATGGCTTCATCCTGTGCTGCAAGAATCAGGTCTTCTATCTCCTCCTCCTGCTTATACACACATATACATATACATTCCACAATACATATATATGTTTAAATATCTTATATATATATATATTAACTTATATACCAACTAACATATAAGCTAGCAAAGATATTCTTAACAAAATTAAAATGTGAGCAACTTCCTGACTTCATGCTAGAACATGAATTGTATGTTTGTGCTGATTACCCATTGTTTCATGTTAGTTCAGTAACCACTCAGCTTCTTATAACGAAATGTTAGAGTTCCTTTTAGCACATGCGCGCACACGCAAACACACACATACACGCACTGATATTTAATCTACCAGTGTTTTATGTTTTCCCCATTTTCCTGTAAGGATTTAAGGGTTTCCAGTCTTTTAAAAAAATCATGGCTTGTTTTCCCCCTTAACAACACTATTAACGTACCCATCTCTACCTTCTCAAACACTTTTAATAATGAGTTTTCCATTTTATTTTAATATAACCATTGAATCATTGAGTTGGAAGAGACCACATGGGCCATCTAGTCCAACTCCCTGCCATGCAGGTAAAGCACGATCAAAGCACTCCCGGCAGGTGGCAATCCAGAGTCCTTCCACACAGCCGTATAACCCAGAATAACAAGACGGATAATCTACAATATCTGATTTGAAGTGGATTATTTGAGTCCACACTGCAATATAATCCAGTTCAATGTGGATTTTATACAGCTGTGTGGAAGGGGCCTCAGCCTCTGTTCAAAAGCCTCCAAAGAAGGAGCCTCCACCACACGCCAAGGCACTGAGGCCCCTTCTACACTGCAATATAAAATCCAGATTATCTGATTTGAACCAGATTATATGGCAGTGTAGATTTATATAATCCAAAGCGGATAATCTTGGATCAGATCCTGGGATATAGAGCAGTGTAGATCCAGCCTCTGTAAGACAACAATTCCAAGAATTCCATAGCATCGAGACATGACAGCCAAAGTGGTGTCCAACTGCATTCATTCTGCAGTGTAGATGCACACCTCCAAAGCCTGAAGTTAAGGCAATTCGCAAGATTAAGGGAGCAGTTCCGCACTTTGCCACTAGATGGCAGCAATGCCACAAACAAATTTCTTGTTCTCTTTAACACTAGCAGCAAAGTATCTGGGGCTCATATGCCCTGTATAGAGTTATAGTGCTATTATTCCACTTTAACTGCCACGGACTCATCCTATGGAATTGTGGGATTTTGTGTGTGTAGGGAGTGGCATATACAGTTCTCAGCCAGAGAGCTCCTTTTAGTATTTCTGATCAAACTACACATTCTTAGGATGTAGCTATGGCATTTAAAGTGGAATATATAATGCACTGATGGGTGTGAATAGCCAGTACACACACACACACACACACACACACACACACACACACACACACACACACACACACACACACACCAGTAATTTAAAAAATAATTACGCAATCTATAAAATTTAAAGTTTTTGAAATTCATTAAGATGCAGAGCATTAAAATGCAGTATTAAAAGCCTATTGAGGCCACTTTTTTCAAGCTTACTGAAATTGTATTACTTTTCACTTTTCCAATGGAAAAGTCTTCTTGTGGAGAGACAAAGTGGGATATTATTATTATTATTAATAATATTTGTGTGTGTGTGTCAGAAGCGACTTGAGAAACCACAAGTCGCTTCTGGTGAGAGAGAATTGGCCGTCAGCAAGGATGTTGTCCAGCGGACACCTGGATGTTTTGCCATCTGTAAGGACATTGCCCGGGGGACACCTGGATGTTTGACCATCCTCGTGGGAGGCTTCTCTCATGAGAAGATGGGGCTGACAGATGGGAACTCACCGGGTCTTGTGGATTTGAACCACCAACCTTCAGGTCAGCAGTTCAGCTGGCACAAGGGTTTAACCCATTACACCACCGCAGTGAGTTAACATAACATGAAAGTAAGTATCTTTGGTTTTGCTCAGCAGCTCTGAAATTTGCTCTGCTTATTTCTATCATTTTAATAAGATTGCAGGATCTAACGAATTAAGGTAATGACTCTTCTAAGATGCCCCTGCATGAGAACCTGGGGTTGACAGACAGGAATTCACCCCGCTCCCTGGATTCAAACCACCAACTTTTTAGGCAGCAGCCCTGCCAGCACAAGGGTTTAACCCACTATACCACTGGGGGCTCAATAATAATAATAATAATAATAGGAGGAGGAGGAGAGAGGGAGCTGACCAAGTTTTCCTAAGAAAGGAGTTCCAAAATTTGGGAACAAACACTGAGAAGGCTCCCTCCTTTGTTCCCACCAACTCTGAATGCATCTACAATGTAGAATTAATACAGTTTGACACCACTTGGTAACGGCCATAGCTCAATGCTATGGAACCCTGGGATTTGTAATTTGTTGAAATACTAGCCCTTTGGCAAAGAAGGCGAAAGACTTTTGTAAAATGACGACACTCATGATTTATTTATTTAAAACTTTTAAATCCCGACCTTCTCACCTCCGAGGAGGGACTCAGACCAGCCTTACAGGAAGAATTCAATGCAATTGATACAAATTAAAACATCATACACAATACAAAGTTAAAATAAATATAGATAAAATACATATAGATAAAATACATTAAAGCCAAATCGCCAGATAAAATCAAATTCGACTCAGTCCGTATATGTGGTCATTAACTTTTGTTTAAAAACAGTGTCGGTCCTTATTCTGGGAATGCTTTCTTCCAAAGCCAGGATTTCACTAGCCTCCTAAAGGACAGGAGGAGGGGGGGGGAGATCTGATCTCGCTCAGGAGGGGGTTCCATAGTCGAGGGGCCACCACAGAGAAGACCCTGTCTCTTGTTCCCACCAAACGTGCTTGTAAAGGTGGCAGGACCGAGAGCAGGGCCTCTCTGTAAGATCTTAATGTCCTTGATGGTTCATAGGGGAGAACACGTTCGGACAGGTAAACTGGGCCAGAACCGTATAAGAATTTATAGGTTAAGATTCCATAGCATTTACCCATGGCAATTAAAGCCATGTCAAACTGCATTAATTCTACATGTAGATACACTCAGAATAAGGTTGTTTTTTTTAACCATTTAATTTATTTTAAAAGAAATTAATTATTGTGTAAGCCACGGAATGCACTGGCTGACCTTAGTGTTCATTCTTCCTGAGTCTGGCTTGTGAGAGCAAAAGAAGAAGAGAGTGATGTGTGCCACCTAGAGCACATTGGAGAAAAGGCAGGATTGAAACAGCAAAAGGGTACCCAAGGCTCACTTTTGTGTCCTTCCAACTTCCATGGAAAAGTTGCTGGGTGCCTCCTTTGCTTTCTTCTCAATGTCCCATGAAATCCTTGTCTTTGGCTGCTTAATTCTATACTAATGTTTTGTTTTCCTGGGTTGTGATTGCTGATGATTTAAGCTGATTTTTCTTCCTATTTTTGTGATGTAATTGTGCTGTGTATTTGTGTGTGTGTGTGTGTGTGTGTGTGTGTTAGCAATGCCCAGGTTAGATATTTTGCAATGATAAATGTTAGATGTAGTCATTGTTTGGTTTTGGATGCTATGAATAGTCCCAGTAGGAATACATATGGCTCTCCGGATGTAGGATACGCATGGCATGTGGGTGGACTGCAGCTCCCATCATCCTGTGTCAATCCCTACTGAAACCCCACCAGGATTTTAATTTGCTCATGGTATATGTGCCAATTTTGGTCCAGATCCATCATTGGTGGGATTTACATTGTTCTTTGGATGTGGGTAGTCTACAATTCCCATCATCCTGGGCCAGTCCTCCCATACTTTTCCAGTATTTACAGTTGCTCATGATGGATTTGTATGCCAGGTTTGGTCCAGATCAATCATTGGTGGTCATGATGTAGCTCTCTGGATGTTGGTGAACTAAAACTTCCAATATCCTGGGTCCCTGTCAATATTTTAAGTTGATCATGATAGGTTTCTGTACCAGGTGGGCAGACTACAACTGCCATCATCCATTGCCAATCCCTCTGAAACCTCTCCGTATCTTAAGTTAATCCTGATTGATATGTGTCCCAAGTTGGTTCAGATCCATTGTTGGTGGGGTTGATAAAACTCCACAGATGTGAGTGTACTACAATACAAAGCCTGTGTAACCTGCATGTATTTAAAGTTGGTCATGGTGGGTATGTGTGTCAGGTTTGGCCCAGATCCATTGTTGGTGGGGTTCATAGCGCTGTCTGGATGTGGGTGGGCTACAACTCCGATCACTATGGGTCAATCCTCCCCAAACCCCACCAATATTTTAAGATGGTCATGTTGGATAAGTATGCCAAGTATGGTCATGATCTATCATATGATATGAGAGAGTATGCCCACAACCCTTCAAAAAACTTCTTCTCAAGTTTGTCTCAGAAAAATATAAAAAATAGACAAGGTGATGCCTTTTAAGAAATCAAGTCCCACAATTGGAATGGGCCGGGCTTTAGCACAGCAGGTTAACAATCAGTTGCAGTAAATCTTGTCAATCGGAAGGTTGGCAGTTCGGAGCCCATGTCAGGGTGAGTTCCTGGCCTTCAGCCCAGCTCCCGCCAACCTAGCAGATCGAAAACAGCAACTGTGGGTAGATAAATAGAAAAATTCCAGCAATTCGATTAGGGAGGAAAGTTTACGAACAAAAACTGTTTGGCAGGGAAGATGGAATGACACCCCCGCCCCATGGTCAGAACTGAGCACAGTCTCCAAGATGCCAAAGATGTGTGTGTGTGTGTGTGTTTGCTCTGAGTTCCTTTTGGGGTGAGAAGGGCAGAATATAAATACTGTAAATAAATAAATAAAATAAATAACACATAGCGTATACTTAGATTAAAGCAGTGAAAGCTGATTAGCTAAAAGACACACACGTCTGACTCTAATGGGGAAACGGATTCTGTTATAAAAAGGATTTTCAAAGAGGAATAATATAAAAAACTTTATCATAGTAAGTAAACTCATTTATTGACAATACTTCCAAGTTGTATTCTGCCTAGCAAGGGATTGGACTGGATGGCCCTTATGGTCTCTTCCAACTCTATGATTCTTATGAATGTAAGTGATGAACTTATGACATGTAGCCTTCAAACCACATATCCTGCTGGTAAGGTCAATTTTTCCCTAAATTACAATGAAACATAAATTTCATGAACATATATAGACATCAGTGTTACTTTCCAACCTATGCCTGGATATTGAGACTGGTAGTACATCCAAGTGTAGAAATAATGCAGTTTAACACTACTTCAACCACATTGGCTCAATGGTATGGATGGAACCATTGGAGTTGCAATCTTACAAAGTCTTTAGCTTTCTCTGCCAAAGAGTGCAGTTGCCTCATCCAAGTATAACTCCTTTGATTCCATAGCATGGCAGTAAAAGTGGGGTCAACCTGCATTTATTATGCAGTGTAGATACACCCTTAAAATAGTGCTGCTTTATAGTGTTCCTAAAAGCATTGTCCACGGAATTTAGGAATTAAAGTAAAATTTAAAAAACCAGTTTAACTCCTAAGCCAGGAACTGAATGGAGCAACAGAGGACACAAACGCATTTTAGGGCACAAACGAATATCTGATTTAGATCAACTCAATGGGCCATATTTCTTTAAAACAACACCAGATTATTACAATCCCCTGATAATCTGTAGAACGAATGCAGCCTCTATTTAGGGTGCAGCTGTTTAATCTGGAAAGCCAAATATTAAGCAACATTATTGTAAGTTCGGAGCAAGAGACTGGCTCTTGCTCCCTTACGAAATCAGCTCCCTTACGAAATCAGGTTGCAACGCCTTGGTCTTTTCAGCCTTGAAAGACGGCGTTTAAGAGGAGACTTGATCGAAGTGTATAAAATCATGCATGGGATAGAAAAGGTGAATAAAGAAAAAATATTTTCTCTGTCACCCAACACTAGGACTAGGGGGCACTCCCTGAAGCTCCAAGGTAGGAAAGTTAGGAATAATAAAGGGAAATATTTCTTCACCCAGAGGGTCATTGGGTTATGGAACTCACTTCCAGAGGAGGTTGTGACAGCTGTCAGCCTGGACAGCTTCAAGGCAGGATTAGACAGATTCATGGATACCAAGGGAATCAGTAGTTACTGAAATGGACATCCAAGTGCCACCTCTGTGTTGATGGAGGCAGGCAGGATTTCCCTGGGTACTGGTTGTGGGGGGTCGGGAGCAGGTGAGGGTTTTGCCCTCCTTTCTGCTAGAGATCCCTGTGTACAACTAGTGGGCCACTGTGTGACACAGAATGCTGGACTAGATGGGCTGAGGCCCGATTCAGCATGGCTCTTCTTATGTTCTTATGTTCTTGAAACTCTTCAAGCCAGTGATTCAAATGTAACCCCTGCTTCTGATGGCTTATTAAATATATTGTGGCAAATAGTCTAAACCCCTGTATGGGGTGAACATTATGTACAGAAACTCGAAGATTCCTGCTTAGATCTAGTATGTGAAAAAATTATGCCCAAAATATTTTAAGTTATTCATATTTTGTTTGCCAACTTCTTGTCTAGGGATTACTTCATCCATCTGTAGAAGTGTGATTTCGGGGGAAAGAAAGAAAATGAGATGCATGAAGAACCCACTAGCTACCTTAATACACAATGTGCCATTCTGCATTTAGGAAAAGGCAAAAGCCGTTTGGTGTGGGCTTTCTAGATATGAAAAATGCAGAAGGGAAGCAGTGTGTTGCTTTGAGAAACACAATAAATACCCCCAGGGTTGCTTCTAGGAACATCAAGGAAAATATACCTCTGCATCATGGGGCTAATTAATATTATCCAGAGTTTGCATTCCTATTTATTTATTTATCCATTTTTATTATGTTGTAGGGTGGAAGCAAGTTGTGTCACTGCGTAGCAATAGTCCTCTGTTTTCAATAAGTGAAATGGGTCAGAATGCATAGCCCTCAGGTTGCTTGTGGTTTCCAAAGACTACAGAGCCCAACCTGAGGCTTATGCACTCTGACCCATTTCACTTATATAAAACAGAGGACTATTGCTACACAATGACACAACTTGCTTCCACCCCACACTATAATGAATATGGATAAACAAATAGGAATGCAAACTCTGGATATTGTTCATCAGTCCCATGATGCAGAGCACCATTTTCCTTTATGTTTCTAAATATATATCTTTTTGGGCTCTGTAGTCTTCGGAAACCACAAGCAACCGGAGGCACTCTGACCCATTTCACTTTTTGCGGACTCACTGTTTCGCGGCTTTTTGCCTCCCAGTTTATGAATGGTTGCTGTTGCCCAGAGCGGCATTCTAATCCTACCTCCTGGCAACGATGGAGTGTGGAAGGGGGTTTCACCCTCCCCCTCGGAAGCAAGGCAGCCAATCAAGAGAGATTGCAATGCAGAGATAGCTAGCAAAAAAGGGTGTGTGGTGCCTTTAAATCTCTCCTTGCTTCTGCCTCACCCTCGGAACTCAATATACATTTATTTATTTTTTTATTTATCACATTTCTATATCGCCACTCTCAGCCCGAAGGCGACTCTGGGCGGTTTATACAAGGCAGTCTCTGCCCTCCAGTCAAAACACGAGCAAAACAAACCAAACAATAACCATATAACACAACAATTAGCAATTAAATATATAGCATCCCTACTTCGTGGATGTTCACTTTTCGCAGGTGGTCCTGGAACGTAATACCCGCAATAAGTGAGAGAACTCTGGGTAAACAATGATACGTTTCGATGTCCCAGATCCGTTTTTTGCTAGCCTCCCAAATTCAGGAGGACAGAAATCTGTTTCTGATCCGGGAAGCTAAAAGATTCATTTTCTATCTGACCCATTAGTGGTAATGGGGGGGGGGGGGGGACTTCCGACAGGCTCCCCTTCCCATCATTTTAGACATTGTTTGTCCTTGTATCCTTCAATAAGACCTGGATTAAAAGCATCAGAGTTAAGATACCACTCTTTCTGTGATTATTTCCCTTCTGCCTGAAGAGAAGACCAGGTTTAATGCTTTGTTAAAGATGTTTCTACTCTAGAGGAGACAGTCATTGCAGCTGCAGGTGCGCTATCTCCCTGCAGCAGGCAGTTTTCCAATGTATTTTAAGGAGGCTTCCCATTTCCCAGGGAAGAAAGAGGAATCAACCTTGAGGTATCCTACCCTGGTCTTCCTTTAAAAAGCCATATTTTCTCTCTTGATTTGGAGCCACTGGAGTGGTGCCCCCCCCCCCTTCACACTTTTACTTCTAATGGCTGCCTACCTCCCGGCACTCAATGTGTAACCGAAAGCAGCCGGGTTTTCAAGGTATCCATTGGAAACCCAGAGCTGCAAAACAAAGATCCACCCAGAGGAAAAGTGCTCTTACCATACATCGAGAGAACCACTGACTGCATAGGGAAACTGATGAAAAAACTCAACTTACAAACTATCTACAGACCCACTAAGAAAATCCAACAAAGGCTACGTTCAGGAAAGGACAAGAGGGATCCGCTCACCTCTGTAGGAGTATACCATATAACATGCAACTGTGGACAAGTCTACATAGGGACCACCAAACGCAGCATTGCACAAACATGAATCAAAGAACATGAGAGGCACTGCAGACTACTTCAACCAGAGAAGTCAGGCATAGCAGAGCACCTGGGCATATTATTTGAGAACACAGAAATGTTGGATCACTCTAACAACTACCATGTCAGGCTACACGGAGAAGCCGCTGAAATCCAAAAGCATGTGGACAATTTCAACACAAAGGAGGAAACCATTAAAATGAACAAAATCTGGCTACCAGTATTAAAAAACGCTCTAAAAACAGGACATAAATAAAGAGCAACACCCAAAAACCAGGGGAATTGCAGACAAGAATAAATCAAGGCCAGTAACACCTCCCAACAAAGGATTCCCGGGGAGCAACCAGACCCTTTGAAGCTGCAAGGCCATTTAGTGCTAATCAAGGTGGCCAACTGCAACATTCACACTTGCCTCAAGCAGACAAGAGGTTTTTCTCCCACCCGGGACATTCCACAGATAGATAAACCTCATTTGCCTAGTTTCCAACAGACCTCGCAACCTCTGAGGATGGCTGCCATAGATGTGGGTGAAACGTCAGGAGAGAATGCTTCTGGAACATGGCCACACAAATCGCAAAACTCACAGCAACCCAGTGATTCCGGCCATGAAAGTCTTCAACAACTCATTTGTTGGGAGTGTCTGCCAAATCAATTTCCTCTTTCCCTCCAGTTCTCCGTTCTTCTGCCAGGATGGACAATATAATGGATTTAAAACAAAGGGAAGAAACTGAGGGTGGGGGATCCCCTCATCTTTTCCCCATAAGCCTTTTCCTTGAAAGTGAGGAGAGGGGGAATGAAGTATGGAATACTTTAATTTAAAAGATGAACAAAATGTTCACTGTATCTTTACTTTTCCCAAATGATTTCTAAAACCTATATAACATGAAGATTTTTGTAATCCTGTATAAAGGATCAGGTGATTGCAATTTTTGGCCTTGCTTTTCCTTTTATAGTTCTGTTTGGATGAGTGATTTATGTTTGCTGTAGAGGACTAAAGGAGATAAATTTTCTTTGCTTTACTACTGTTGATGGCTTTCTCCTATTTTTAAAAATTGTTTTTTGTATGTTCCCCATAAATTTACAAAAACTAATACATTTCTTACATTTTAGGGCAGAGCTTTCCAAACTCTGTGTTGTGTATGTTGGCTGCAGTGTGTAGGTGTGTTGAGCAAATTTTACAAAAAACATCTCAGGCCTCTTCTAATCTAAATTATCTATTGTGAACTTGATTATATGAGTCTATACTGCTATATAATCCAGTTCAAATCGGATAATCTGGATTTTATACGGCAGTGTAGAAGGGGCCTGAGTCTACAGTTAGCTGGATCTGCAACTGGTTAAGTGAACGAACCCAGAGGGTGATTCTCCCCAACGCTTCCTCTTCATCCTGCAAAAAGTGTTGAGTGGAGTGCCATAAGCAGGGCTCCATCCTGGGCCCGGTCCTGTTCAATCTCTTTATTCACAATTTAGATGAAAGATTAGAAGGCATGATTATCAAGTTTGCAAGCAGGACCAAATTGGGAGGGATAGCTAATACTCCAGAAGACAGGAGGAGAATTCAAAACAATCTGAACAGATTAGAGAGATGATTGGCCAAAATTAAAAAAAATGAAGTTCAACAGGGACAAATGCAAGATACTCCACTTAGGAAGAAAAAATGAAATGCAAAGATACGGAATGGGGGGTGCCTGGCTCAACAGTAGTATGTGTGAAAAAGACCTTGGAGTACTCATGGACAAGGAGGTAAACATGAGCCAACAATGTCATGTAGCAGCTTAAAAAGCCAATGAGATTTTGACCTGCATAAATAGGACTATAGTGTCTAACTCGGTGGTTTCCAACCTTTTTTTTAAAAACCAGGGACCATTTTGACCAGGGACCACTCTCCAACATTATTACCAAAAGGGTTACAAATCAGTTTTTGGTCAATTTTAGATTTGCTTTGGTTATTTCGGGTGCTGATTCAGAAAATTACATTGGACAGTCCACATCAGCTCTAGTTTCCGATACAAAACATATGCCATCCAGTAGTTGTCATCTGCTAGCCCACAAAAACCATATTTAATACGCCTTGGCACTATAAGAGTGTTTTGAAAAACCAGCTGCTCTCGTTGTAATGGTGTAGTAACAATGAGATCACGGAACATATTTTAGTTCTTGCGGACCACTGATGGTCCACAGACCACAGGTTGGGAACCACTGGTCTAGATCCAGGGAAGTTCTGTTACCCTCTGTTTTGCCTTGATTAGACCATACCTGGAATACTGTGTCCAATTCTGAGCACTGCAATTGAAGGGAGAAGTTGGAAAGCTGGAATGTGTCCGGAGGAAGGTGACTAAAATGATCAAGGGTCTGGAGAACAAGCCTTATGAGGAGCAGCTTAAAGAGCTGGGCATGTTTAGAATGCAGAAGAGAAGGCTGAGAGAAGACATGATGAGGGCCATGGATAAATGTGTGAGGGAAGCCATAGGGAGACGGGAGCAGGCTTGTTTTCTGCTGTCTTGGAGACTAGGAAGCAGAACAATGGTTTCAAACTATAGGAAATGAGATTCCACCTGAACACGAGGAAGAACTTCCTAACTGTGAGAGCTGTTCAGCAGTGGAATTCTCTGCCCTCGAGTGGAGGCTTTTAAGTAGAGGCTGGGTGGCCATCTGTCAGGGGTGCTTTGAATGTGATTTTCCTGCTACTTGGCAGAATGGGGTTGGACTGAATGGCCCACAAAGTCTTCTTGTTGGGCGAGTGGGATTATCAACAAAGACCCTCCTCATAAATGTAGAGCAGAGTAACTTCTCAGCAACAGCAGCAGCGTGACCCAGTACCAGTAACCCAAAGTGATAAAAAGCACAAAAACACACAGACGAATGTTATATCTTCCTCGGGAGGCTTTTCTTTATAGCAAAACTAGCTTGGGGACCCGGCGGTGCCCGGGTCATTTGAGAAGTGCAGCAGGATGTAGAGTGGGTCATGGGGGCTCTGCGTGCCAAGTTTGGTCTTGATCCATCATTATTGGGAGTTGCAGTGGTATCATGAAATTACTGAAGGTAGTGGAAGTCCCATAATCTCTGGTCCACCCTCCCTCAAAGTGTAGTAGGATGTAAATTGGGTCATGGGGGCTCTGTGTGCTAAGTTTGGTCTGTATTGGTGAATGGATGAGGGTTGCATTGTTTTTAGGAAGTGAGTGAAGGTACTTCAAGTCCCATCATCCGTGGTCCATCTCACACAAAACAGCACCAGGATGTAGAGTGGGTCATGAGGGCTCTGTGTGGCAGGTTTCGTGTTGATCAGTCATAGGATTAGGTTTGTAGCAGTCTTGGAAAGTGAGGGTACTGCAAGTCCCATCATCCATGTTCTGCCCCCCTCCAAACTTCAGTAGTATGTTGAGTGGGTCACTGGGGCTCTGTGTGCCAAGTGTGGTCTTTATCAGTGTTTGTTGGGGGTCACAGTGGTCTGTGGGAACAGAGGGGTGTGAAAGTACTACAAATCCCATCATCCATTGTCAGTCTTCCCAAACCTCACCAGGACGTGAAGGCAGTCATGGGGGGGTTATGTATGGCAAGTTTGGTCTCGATCAGTGATTGGATGAGGGTTGCAGCGGACTTGGGAAGTGAGTAGAGACACTTCAAGTCCCATCATCCATGGTCCACCCTCCTCCGAACTGCACCAGGACGTAGAGTGGGTCATGGGGGCTGTGTATGCTAAGTGTGGTCTGTATTGGTCCTTTTTGGTGGCCTCAGTGGTCTGTGGGAACCAAAGTGTTTGAAAGTACTACAAATCCCATAATCCGTGGGACATGTCCCCCGAACCGCACCAGGACGTAAAGGGGGTTAGGGGGGTTATGTGTACCAAGTTTGGTGCAGGTCCATCACCCGCGCTGGTCGCTGTGGCCTGTGAAAGTGGCTGCCACATATCCGCCCTCCCGCCCTCCCGCCCTCCGCACACATACATACAAACATTCCGCTTTATAAAGGTATACAGATACAGATATGGTTGCACTATTTACAAGGACAAGGTTTCCATAACACAAATCAAGCTCAGCCTTCATACTGGACCTTCACACGCAAGGCCTTCTCATAATGAGGCCTACCTCACACTGTGAGGCCTTCTCACAGACTGAGACCTTTCCCCCGCTGAGGTTTACCTCACTCAGACTGACCGTTACTAAGCTACAGGCACACCTGCTTATATAGAACTGCAGCTTTTGCTGAGTCATTGCATCCATTTAACCCAGGCCTGGGCAAACTTTGGCCCTCCAGATGTTTTGGACTTCAATTCCCACCATTCCTAACAGCTTCAGGCCCCTTCCTTTTGCCTCTCAGCCGCTTAAGCGGCTGAGGGCAAAAGGAAGGAACTTCCGGGAAGGCAATATGGCGGCCGCCACGGACCTCCGAAGCTCCGCAGCTTTCGGGTGGGTCTGACCCTCTTTACGGCAGGACTACTGAGTGCAAGTAGTCTGAGAAGCAGTGGGATTGAGGCTGCTTCTGTGCAGACCTGTTGTGGAACCAGCCAGGTGCGACCCCCCCTCAAGGGAGGACGCCGAGTGCTGGCGCGCAACCAGAGGAGAAGCTGCCGCAAGAAGGGTACAGCACGCCGGTGCTGGAGAGGCCGACCGCCTTCTTTTAATCACAAGAGGTAACCGGGAAAGGAGAATGTGAAGCATGAGAGGACAGCCAGTGGACCCTGAAGTTTAACCCCTACAACAAAGCCATTATCAAGGCTAGCGGGGAAGAATTGGCACGGGAAGAATTGACACGGCGCTGCGACCGTGAGAGGCTGTGCGGACCGGGGACCCACCAGGTGAATTAGTCTGGGAGAGATTTGGGAGAGATACCTTTAAGGGAGAAGAAGGCTGGGAGAGGACACGGGAGCGAGCCAGGAGAAGCCGCGGGGACGAGCGGGAGGCGCGTGAACAAGACGGAGAACAACTGGAGTGCGTTGGGACGTTCGTGGACCGCCGGGGGGCTGTGCCGGAGAGGGCCACGCCCACCTAGGACCGCCTCCCATCCAAGACTGCTTACAGTCTCTCAGACTGTCAGACTCCCAGTCTCAATCCTTAAAGGGGAACGAGCAAATTAACAGCCTGGAGTAAAGAGCTGAGGCTGAGGCTCCTGAAGGAAGGAGGAAATAAACAAGCCAGCAGGCAAGCAAGCTAGGCAAGCAAGCGAGCAAAAGAATAACTTCCCTGACACCAAGGTTGGGCTGGAAAGGAGCCATGGATAAATTTACCAGCAAGACCAGCAAAGGAGGAGGAAGTGCCACCCCCAGAAGAAACTCTCTGGCAGGGGAACTTCCACCGAGGGATCTCCTATCGGAAATACACAAGATGAAGGAGGACATCCAACTGCAAATCCAGGATAATAGCGACAGGATGCATGACAAAATGAAGTTAATGTTCAAGGAGGAACTAGGGATCATGAAAAAAGAACTCAAAGAGGAGCTAAGAGAGGAGATGGTGATTTTCAAGAAAGAAATGGACAGTTTGAAGCAAGAGGTTAAAGAGATAAAAAAGGACTCGACGGGCATCAAGAAAGCACAGAAGAAGGTGGAAGACAGGATGCAACAACTAGAGGAAGCCAACTTAAAATTGGAGAAACGTCAAGAACTGGCGGCAATTAAAGAGACGGAGCTGCAGGTTAGAATGAGGAACGTGGCAGAAGCTGACACACAAGATCTGAAAATGGTGACAGCCGAAATTTTGGCAAGTATCCTTGACACCTCAAGTGACCAATTGCTGTCTGAAATTGAAAGCACCAAACGGATCAACTCAAATCTCGCAAAAAGAAAGAAGTTACCAAGAGACATTGTGGTGACGCTAGCAAGGAGATCCACAAGAGATGAGGTGATTCAAATGAAATCCAGGAACCCTCCAAGATATGGGGGAAAGGAGATTATCATTCTAAAGGAATTCACCCCCTCCTCCATGGCCAAAAGGAAGAAATATTATTTTGTAACAGATGAGCTGAGGAAAAACCAGGTCAGGTTTAAATGGGAGAGATGGGAAGGCTTCTCGCTGACCTTCAAGGGGTCCAAAAGATGGATCACCTCGGAGGAAAGGGCGAAAGAATTTTATGACGAATTCAAACGCTACAATGCTGAGAATTCTCCAGGATCAGCCCGAAGACAACAACAGGAGACTCAGAAGGAAAAGGAGAAGACCTTTCCATCCCGCATGCCAGCCCTGACAGCCCATCCAAACTCGGAAAAGAAACGCCCCAGGCCTGCGTCAACAGAGGATCAAGATGGCCCCACAAAACGACCAGACCTGGATGACTCAACATCTTCAAACAAGGATAATAATGGATGTGACACTCTACTGTAATAACGTTAACGGTTTTAATTCCCCAAATAAAAGGCACCTGTTTTTCAATGCAATCAAGAGAGGACAATATGATTTGGTAATGCTGCAGGAGACACATATGGCCTCTAGGCATGTCGCACACTTGAGAAGAAAGGAATTGGGGATTGAATTTGTGGCATCAGGGCCTCTAAAGAAAAACGGGGTGGTAACATATGCCAAAGACTCATTAAACCCATCGTTAGCGTTCAAAGACGCAGAGGGAAGGATGGTAGGGGTCATGATCAAAGTCCAAGGGAAAGTAATTTTGGTTTGTAACATTTACGCCCCCACAGGCGCTAAATCAAAATTCATTCGCCATTTGAGAAACCAGATAATGGGTCAGTCCTTTGATGAATTGATCATTGCGGGGGATTTTAATGGAGTTATGAATGCAGAACTCGATAAATCTGGGACAAAAACCAAGAGAAAGGGTCTCAGTGTGGGTCAAATACCAGCAAGGATGAACAAACTAAGGGAGGAGTATAACCTTATAGACATCTGGAGAAGCAAGAACCCAAATGAAAGGGATTATACCTTCTTCTCACACCGACACCAAACATGGTCGCGGATCGATATGTTCTGGGTTTCAAAGGGACTGGCGTTACAGGTCGGGAGGACAAAAATTTGGCCCAGGTTGCATTCTGATCATGGACCCCTCACCATGTCGCTGGCTTTGAAAAGGAAGAACCGAATCTGGAAACTGAATGAATCCCTGCTGAGAAAGGAGGAGGACATTGAAATTAATAGAAAACTGATTAAAGAATTTTTTGAGTTTAATGATTTAGGACAGATAGCAGCAGAAACCCTATGGGACGCGAGTAAAGCCGTCATGCGTGGCAATTTTATCCAACAAGGAAAACGGAAGAATCGACAAAGAAAGGAAAAAGAGCACCGCCTAAAAGAGGAACTGATGAAGCATGAACTTCAGCTGAAATCACAACCGAAGAACAAAGCGTCCGAGTGGGAAATCGGCAGACTAAAATCTGAACTGAATGCGCTGGAATCAGAAAAGATGGCCTGGAACCTCAAAAGGATGAAATTGAATTATCTTATAAACACCAACAAGCCGGGGAAAACTCTCGCGAGGAAAATGAATCACAAAAGGCAAAAACACTGTATTGCGGAACTCCTAGAGGGAAATAGGATTCTGACCTCACAGGAAGAGATCGAAAACTGTTTCCAAAACTTTTATCGGGAACTGTACAGGAAAGCGGACATTAAACAAGAGGACGTGTCGTCCTATATATCGAGTCACAAGATTAAAAAGATAAGTGACCCGCAACGGGAAGAGTTGAATAAGCCGATAACAGAACAGGAGATTCTCAAGGCAATAAGGAATCTCCCAGGAAACAAGGCCCCCGGCCCGGACGGTATGACGGCCAAATACTATAAGGTGTTCCAAGAAGAGTTGACCCCGTACTTGAAAACCCTGATGAACAATGCCTTGATCAGCGGCAAGATTCCGGAGACGTGGAAAAGGGCGAATATCATCGTTATACATAAGAGCGGAACAGACCCGAGGAGGGTAGAGAATTACCGCCCTATTTCTCTGCTTAATAATGATTACAAGCTATTTGCTTCGGTGATAGCGAGTAGATTCAGAAATATCTTACAGCAAACAATTCATCCTGATCAAGCGGGATTTCTGCCAGATAGATTTCTGAAAAATAATATCAGGGCATTGATCAACACAATTGAATACTACGAGAAAAATCCACACAAGGAGGTCGGCCTACTCTTTGTGGACGCCGAAAAAGCGTTCGATAACGCAAATTGGGATTTTCTCAGTCATTTAATTAGAGAACAAGATATGGGATTTGCTTTCGAGAACGCGGTCCGGGCCATCTATTCCAGTCAGAAAGCAACTCTCCTGATTAATGGAGCTGGGGTCGGATCACTGGATATTGAGAAAGGAACCCGACAAGGCTGCCCACTCTCACCCTTGCTGTTCATATGTCTGCTCGAACCACTCTTAGACTCGATTAGGAAGGATGATCTTTTAAAGGGCCTGCGGGTGAAAACCACGCATTGGAAAGTGAAAGCTTATGCAGATGATTTGGTATGCATCATGGAAAATCCGCTAGAGAACTTTGGGTTATGGATGAAGAAGATAACTGAGTTTGGGAAAGTGGCGGGCCTAAAGATCAATTTAGATAAAACAAAAATGCTGACTAAAAATATTAGCCTGGAAAGGAGGGCCCTCTTACAACAAATATCAAAGTGTGACCTGACGAGGAAAATAAAATATCTGGGAATACAAATCACGGCCAAGAATAATCAGCTTCTACAAAATAATTACGTCCCAGCTTGGACAGAGATTAAAAAAAAACTAGAAGGCTGGAAATTTCTCAACCTGAACCTGCTTGGCAGGATCTCAGTGATAAAGATGGGGGTCCTCCCGAGGCTCATGTTCTTATTCCAGAACTTACCGATTATCAGATCGTGTCTGTGTTTCAGAAGTTGGAGATCTGATTTACTCAAATTTGTGTGGTGTTCTAGGAAGCCAAGAATTAAATACAGCATTTTATGCGACCGTCGGGAGAGGGGAGGCTTTGGGTTGCCCAACCTTCAACTGTACCATGATGCGGCTGCACTAAGCTGGGTAAAAGACTGGGCCACACTGAAGGATAATAACTTGCTGGCAGTAGAGGGTTTTGACTTGCGCAGGGGGTGGCATGCCTACCTATGGCACGAAAAGGCACTGATCGAAAAAAACTTTTCAAATCATTTCATTCGGGCATCACTCCTCAGAGCCTGGAATAGATATAAAGACCGTTTCTACCAGGCTACGCCCCTCTGGATATCACCACAGGAAGCGTTGCAGATTAGGGAACTTCCAACCAGCAATTGGTACACCTACGAACAGCTGGTCACCAAAGAGGGACCGGTGTGGTCTCTCAAATCGCGAGAAACACTACGAGATCAATCCATCGATTTATCCTGGTTCCACTATGCGCAATGTAAGGAGAGTTTCAAACGAGATGTGCGAAGGAACTTTAATTCGCACCCCACCATTTGGGAGAAAATTATGAAGTCGCCTAAGAAGACGATAAGTTCTTTATATAACCAACTCCTCGAGTGGGAGACAGAAATGGAAACGGTTAAAGAGACAATGATACGATGGGCCCAGGATTTAGGACACTCTATTATGTTACAAGAGTGGGAAACACTCTGGAAAACCAAAGTCAAACACCTCGGCTTCTCGCATGTAACAGAAAACTGGTACAAAATGTACCACCATTGGTACCACACACCGGTGAGCCTAGCCAGGTGCTATGCGTCGGTGAGTGACCTCTGCTGGAAGTGCAAGAAGGAGAAGGGCAACTTCATGCATTGCTGGTGGCACTGTAAGATTCTGAGGAAATTTTGGGGAGAGATTCACTTCCATATGGAGAATATCTTGGGGACTAAGTTTGTGATGAAACCGGACTTCTACCTACTGCACATTATGGACAAAGACTGGAATAGTAATGAAGATAGGGTCTTTTTTATGTTAGCCACAGCCGCAAGAATGGAAATTGCCCAGAATTGGAAGAAGGAGGGCCCGATTTCAGTGAAGAATTGGTTTTCCCGAATAAGGGAAATTATAGACCTGGACAATCTAAGAAACATGATGAGTGATCAGGATAGTAAGGCCAAGACGAATTGGACTAAAGCTACTAGATATGTAAATGAACTAAGCCTAAAGGCTATAAGCAAGATTAGCCAATGAAAGCGCCCGTGCAGACAAAGTAGGGGTAATGGACTGGCATAACGGCCAGAAGCGTTCAAGGGGACACCTAGTTCCGTGGGCCCTCACTGACTGGACGGGAGCTCTACGTGTACCCTCAACCCGCCTTGTGTCTTACCCCCCCTCCCCCCCCTCCCGTCCCTCCCCTTTATTACCCCTTGTTTTATCTCTGTAATTAAAATGCAATAAAAACATTTGAAAAAAGTATTTTGCCTCATAGTTCACTAGCATTCTGGCTCACGTCCATTGGAAACATATATTGCCCTAGAGGTCCAGTACAACAGAGCTCTTTTTATGTCCTGATAAAA
This sequence comes from Anolis apletophallus, assembly GCA_030556195.1. Classification (NCBI taxonomy): domain Eukaryota; kingdom Metazoa; phylum Chordata; class Lepidosauria; order Squamata; family Anolidae; genus Anolis; species Anolis apletophallus. The sequence continues at coordinate 79,879,476 of JARBWK010000003.1, forward strand.
AAAAATTGCAAAGATATAGTGGACTCAGCGTGCGTTACGTTTTTTTTAATTTCACTTGTATCTGGCCTCAAGCCGAAGCTCCACTGTAGATAATAAAGCAAAATGACAAATTAACAACCTTCTGGCTTGGAAGGACCCAGAAAAACAATCTAAATGATACATTATGCATTGTTTACTTTACAGGTGTGTAATGAATATTTTAAACTTCATATTTCTCTGTTTGCGTGGGAACGGATTAAAGGACACGAGACTCCGTTGTTGAATCATTCACGCAGCACCTGTGACCTATAAGCTACTCTTGTGCTCTGGCCTTCAATGCTGACTGCACCTTTCACCACCCCACTGATGGGCAAAAGAACATTGGTTGGGGTTTTCGGCTACAGGGCTCTTAAAGGCATAAGATCACCTCTGGCATCTGGAGAGCACTGGAGAGCACTACTCCAATTAAATATTATTTTGTTCTAAAGGTTTTCCAAACAGGATGCAGAATGGAAACAATTTGGCGGAATTACCAAATTTCTGGCTTTCACGTGTCATCTCCAGATGAGAGATAAGGAGGCAAATTCTTTAGTTTTGGCCCCTGTGCATATCTCCAGCTCAGCTAGTAGAGCAGAAGCTTGTTACAGTTTACAAGGCTTGATTTCTTGATTATCAGTAGAAATGAGATAAAGAGAATAAATGGAATAGATTGAGAGAAGTAATAGTTCCATTCTATTGTCTACATATGTAAGCCACCCCAAGTCCCTTCGGAGATATGGTGGCAGGGTATAAGAATAAATTTGTTGTTGATGTTGTTGTTAATTATGATTATGTTGTTGTTGTTGTTGCTGCTGCTGTTGTTATTGCTCTGCTTTGGTCAGACTTCATCTGGAATGACGCTGTGTCCAGTTCTGGGCATCACAATTCAAGCATATCAACAAGCTGAAATGTATTCAAGAGAGGGCAACCAAAATGGTCAAAGACAAAAAACCCCAAGCCCTATGAGGAGCAGCTTGGGTGACTGTATGTTTAGCTTGGAGAAGAGAAGGCTGAGAGGGAACGTGATAGCCACGTTTATACATTTGAAAGGATGTCACAAATTTTGGAGCCAATTTATTTCTCCTGGTCTAGTGATTAGGACATGGAGCAATGGATTTAAATTGCAGGAGAAGAAAATCCAGCTAATGTGTTTGACATCGGAATATGTTGCCTTGGAGTGTAGTGAAGACTCCTTCTCTAGAAGTTTTAAACAGAGTTCGGATGGCCATCTATCAGGGGTGCTTTGATGATCTGTTGCTGTATGGCAGAATGATTGGCCTCTGTGGTCTTTTTCAATTCTGTGACTCTATGATTGTATGGAAAGGCCATTTGAAAGAAGTGGGTTTTGAAGAGGTATTGGGATTGAAGGGAGGAAGACGGTAGCATCTTAAGTTTTGTCTACAAACACCACCAAAATAACCCAGTTGTAATTCAGATACCCCAGAGCTTCCTTGGATTTGTCCCATTTAACACCGTATTGCATCTTCTGTAACACACTGTGCTGAAATTGCTTAGGCAGGCTGCGGTGATAGTGTGTACTTGTCTTCCCTAGCTTCTGGTTGACTGCTGGCACTTAGGGCTGCACTCGAGCTGCTGATGCCCCTGCTGCCACTGTCATAGGATGGGACTGCCAGCCTCAACCTGCCATGGCCATCCTCACTTGGGAGAGGAGGACATGGTGGCAGTGTCTCCAGCCAGGTCAGCGGCTGAAATAGGATATAAAGAGAGGAGGAGGAAGAATGCCAGAAATACAGCTTAATGGTATAACATTAGAAAACGTTGACCATTTCCACTACCTTGGCAGCCACCTCTCCACAAAAGTCAACATTTACACTGAAATACAACACCGCCTGGGCTCTGAGAGTTCAGCATTTTTCCGAATGAGAGCGGTTGAGGATCGGGACATCTGTTGAGATACCAAGGTGCATGTTTATAAAGCTATTGACCTCTTAACTCTGCTATACGCCTGCGAAACGTGGGCTGTCTACAGGCGTCACACTCAACTTCTGGGCATCACAATCCATCAGCATTGCCTCCAGAAAACCCTGCAAATCTCTTGGGAAGACAGGCAGACAAATGACAGTGTGCTGGAAGAAACAAAGACCACCAGCATTGAAGTGATGCTCCTACACCATCAACTGCCCGATCATCATCTCCCAAAGGAGTTACTCTACTCCCAACTCAAAAATTGAAAATGTAATGTTGGTGGAATTTGAAGACGGACGAATAGAGGGCGAAAGGGAGAAACGTGCCAAGAAGGTGTGCCAAGTCCACCATGACCAGGACCACCTTCCACATGGAAACTGATGTCCTCACTGTGGAAGAACATGCAGATCAAGAATAGGTCTCCACTCCCACCTACAGACCCACCACCAAGAAACTACACTTGTAGGGACATCTTCCATGGGCTACAAGGGATCACCTAAGTAAGTAACTCATGAGTAAACCATTCTTCCCCTACCCTGAGCACAGATTGCTGTATCCACAAAAATTAAAAAGGATCTGTAGTCCTGGACATATAAACAAAAATGGAGAAGCTTGCCATCCCAGCAACCTGTCCCATCCTTTTCCCCCAAAGCCACCCTGATTTAGATTGTACAAATGGAGCAAAACTCTGCTACAGACTGGATTTTCCTGGGATTTTTGGCATATCACATTGAAGATTAACAGAAATGTTTTCACTGCTAAAGAAGTCAGGTGAAAGAAGTCAGGTGAATCAGGATCAAGGCAGTGAAAAGGTGGGTCCCCCTTCGGGGGTGGAGAAGGGCGGGTTATAAATAATTAAAATAAATACATAAATAAGTATGATTTATTTGACCACATAGACAGGCCTTTGGTGAGTATGTAAGACCTTCCCCCATCTACAGTCTTTAGGACAGTGATGTCAAACATGTGGCCCTCCAGATACCTAGGACTTCAGCTCCCATAATTCCTGGCCATTGGACAAGCTAGCTAGGGCTTGTGGGAGTTGGAGGCACAAACATATAGTCACAAGTTTGACACCTCTGCTTTAGTGTGTAATGGGTATTGCTTCGCTTACTTTGAAAGCTGGTAAGTAAGCCGCCCCTTCTGCTTTGTGAGTCCCTCCTGCCTCTTCTTCTGAGTTGGGCCCTGGATTCCTGCTTCTAAATTCTGGCCTGAGAGGCATTCAATCCATTCATGGCTGCAGTCAGGTTGTGTCATCAGAAGAGACGTTGCAGATTGGCCATTTCCAGCCCAAATGTCCCAAGTGAATCCATGCTTGCGCAAACACATCAAGCAAGAGAGTGCAAGGTTGTCAGCGGATTTTATTGGAAGAGGCCAGGGGCGGTGCAGGCGAATGCTATTTTAATTGGCAAAGCATTGTCAGTTTTAATTGCCCTCTTCCCTTATGAAATTGAGACCCTCTGAGCTAAAAGCCAGTGCATTGGTGGCGAGCCATGTCATTGTACAAGCTGTCCTAATTACTTAGTAGGTTCTGGTTGTTCTCAAACATAACATGCCTTCTGGACTATTTATTATATAGCAAGCTTATCTATTTATCTGTGTCTGTGTCTTGCCTCGCACTTGATGCCTCACAGCTGTGCGACCTGACTCAGTCGCAAAGGGAAATGAAGGTCCTACTTGTAATGTTTGATCCAGGTTGGTTCATTGAGACATACAGAGCACCACAATGGTGCGGTCATTGAGAGCATACATGAGAAAAAACAGCTAGGCTTTGTAGAAGTTGGACTAGTAGAGTCTACCATTTTTCAGGTGCTTTTCAAGCTTTGATTCTATGTAATTTACTATTAGGAGAAAATTCAGATGTTTACAGCGTGGTCATTGCTGGGCATAAGGAAGGGGTTGGGGTTGTTAAAGTATATCTATTTAACTGGAGCTTAGTTTGCAAGGAAAATAAAGAAATACAGAAAACTCCCAGGACACTTTTACTCTGCCAGATAATCCAGGTTATCAAAGCAGAAAATCCACATTATCTGATTTGAACTGGATATTAGTCCGCACTGCCATACAACCCAGTTCAAAACAGATAATCTGGATTTTATATGGCAGTGTAGATTGGGCCTCAGTTAACCAGCAGCCATGGGTTGATGCCAGATAACTGTAATTGATGGTTGCTTACTATTAAAATAAGCCTAATTAATGTTATACCCCCATACAATAGCATACACTCTGTTTTGACTTCATAATAATACTGAAACACAGTAATTAAAAGCAAATAAAGACAAACATAGTATAGCACAATTTTGCTGTTTACTGTATTATAAAAACAGATATTTTAATCTAAAAAAATAAAGTACCACTATTATTTTTTCAATCTGTTTTGCTGGTTGCTCGAGAGTTCCAGTTGCTTGAGTTCCAGGTAACTGAGACCCCTTCTACACTGCCATATAAAATTCGGATTATCTTCTCTGAACTGGATTATATGGCAGTGTAGTCTAAAATAATCCAGTTCAAATCAGATAACGTGGATTATCTGGCAGTGTAGAAAGGGCCTGAGGGCCTACTGTATTTAATACTTCTCTAGATAAAAAAAAATAACAGGATATCACTGACTGATTCAGACACAACTGGAGTATCCATCAGATATTGAGCTTCATTCTGACCTTCATGGCCTAAATTCTAGTATGACTGGAAGATTTAATCTAGTCAATATTGTACTGGTTCTGCACCTCAAATTTTGGAATTTTGTCATGGGGAATCAACCACATGGGGGGCAAAGGGGGTCAGATTCATCCTACAGGCTAGCCATCCTGCATTCAGGAGACTCCTTAAAGAACACTGGGGTGAGGCTTGTGATCTGGCTGCTCTATAGTGGTAGGAGAACCACATCGTGGTTTCTTCCATGTGAGTCTCTTTCTGTCATGCTCTGCACCCATCCAAGAAGTAGACCGAGCACCTGCTTGCTGAGAAGCTGGTCTGATGCCTGGATCCGTGCACTATGCTAGGTCAGTTCTTTTCAGCTGTGGCTTTATCAGTTCCAAATTATATCCTGGCATGTCTTTCCGTCGGTGCTTTGCTCTGTCCTCACTTCTCCAACTTCAGTAAAGGAGAATTGTATAATTGGTTTTATCTTCTGTGGTCATTTACTGGAGAGATTGTCTTCTCATGGACTTGAAAGCATTACACTATAAAACCCCCTTATCCACAGGTTTGATATCTAGGTTCTCTTAACCTTACTCCTAAAAATATCCCCCTTAGAAAAGTCTGTAGTCTCTAAGCCCTCCAATGTGATTCTACTGTAGACTTCTGACCCAAGTCTTGTCAAAATGTTAGAGTTGCTTTTATCCACTGTTTCATATATCCATAGCAAGGGTCTTAAAAATATCCCCTAAGGATACAAAGGACATGCTGTTTATAATACTATAAATATAAATAAAACTTTATTTGTATACTGATCTATTTCCCCAAGCGGACTCAGGGCAGTTTCCAACATAGGTTTACTTACAGATCATCTCTGCTCTCAATTTAGGGACTTGCATTGGGCATTCTTCTAGCATACCGTTTTAAGTCCTGTAGGACGGCTTGCTTATCTGAAAATCTTTTTCACTAATGTGGAAGCTGAAATGCTCAATCTGAGCAGGGATTAGGCTGCACTTGATCATGTGCAGGTGCAATCCCTGAACAAATTCCTTAACTTTGTGATATGTATAAGATTGTAGTTTTTTGTATTTATAGAGTGAAGTTGGTGGGTCCTTTTAATTGCAACCAAATACAGTGTTGCCTTGCTACTTCGCGATTCGCTTATTGTGGACTCGCTGTTTTGCGGATTTCAAAAAATATTAATTTAAAATATATATCATGGTATTTTCTGTTTTGTGGGTTTCTGCCGCTGCCGCTCTCCAAGGCGCTTTCCCTCCTCAGTCCTCCCTCCCTCCCTCTAGCCTGGAAGGGTATTTCCTTTGTGCATTGGCATATTATTGTCCCTAACAGTTCAAAGAGATATGTAGATTTATCAGCTGAACAGCTGAGAAACCTAATTCCCTTGCATGAATGCTAGTGGATATTTACTACTAAGGAGAAGGTTGACTCAAGTGAGTTTTTAACTCTTCTCAGGAGATTCCTGGTTTTCTCAAATGGTTGGGAAAGCCATTTTCAAAAGGTTTTGTGAACAGTGTTTTTCCAAAAAGTTATGATCTCTAACAAGATCATGCCTTTCCAAAAGGATGTGGAGATTCAAATTTTCCAAAACAGTTTAATTGTTTTGGATTCAATTGAGGGTACATGTTTGATCTGTTCTAGGACCCCATATTTCTGTATTTTGGGGTAGTCAATGGTATCTACAAAAATTCTTCCAGCACCCTTTGGGTGAGTTAATTCCACTAACCTTGATCAGCCTTCTTCACTATCTGGCTTTAGCATCCATGCAAAGAAAATGAAAACACTATGGAATAAGATATCTTGATGGATATTCAGGGTTACTAAGGCTCTTATCAACTGCTACATGTTAAGGGACTATCATGACAAGTCCTCCCCCAGTGTAAGTAGCAACAACTGTACGTTGAACTTCTTTTCCCAGTTCATTCCCTACCCTGTGTGTTTCAGGCAAACCAGTCAGTCCCAGCATAAAGAAAGAGGAATGTCTTGGTTCACTCACTTGTCATTTATCAATCCTAAAGATTAGTGGAAGACTGAGGAATCCTGTTTAGGTAAGATTAATTGAGCATATAAATCTCTTTAACTGCTCGTTGGAAAGCAAATATGTGATGGGCAAGAATCAGGTGAAGAAAATATGAGACAGAATGACAAGAAAATTAGTCTTTATTTCAATGGACATTTCTTGGCATGAGGCAGTTATTAAATAACACTGGAATGCACAGGACTATTAACAGAGATGGACAGCAACAAAGGAGAAGGGCCATAGCAAGGGCATGTCAAATCACCTCACCTCACTCAAAAGCCAAGTCAAATGCTGCCACCACAAGGCGTGGCACTTCTCTGAGAAGCACAGAAGCACGATTTTATTCTTTTTTCATTAACACAATAAAAGGACTCAATCAATCGACAGTAAAAACGAACAAAGTGTTGCCATTGGTAATTAAAACAGTGTTATATTCACAAAGAGCTGGTCATGCAATGCCTTGATGGCAAGTTTGCTATGCATACATACGATAATTCTTTCTTTCTCTTTAAAAAAAGATCTAAATACCAGAAATCACAGACAACTACAAGAGATAAAGCATGAGTTCTACTTGATATATTAAATACGACCTAAATATTAAAATTTTACTTCACCATATATATATAGTTTATGTATATAATATATATATTTATATATTTAATAGAATGGAAAGACCATTACATAAGTGCAAGCAATCTTCCTCTCAGAAAGGAATCTGGTATCATGCTTTTAAAAAATTCTACTAAATTTATTCCATGTTTCATGGTCATTTTCTGGAAGGCCAATGAGCTTGCCTTCCCTTTGCCATTTCTGCCTTGGGCACAATATGTCTTCTAGGGGAACAGAAGAAAGTCATTCATTCATATTAACCAAGTGATGTGCGACAACTCCGCTTTAACCTGCATGTAAACATACCTTTCAGTTATGTTAGATGTGTGAGGAAACAATAACATTACGGACAGAAGGGAGAAAAAAAGATAGAACTGTGGAAGATGGAGGAGGAGTTTCATCAATGTGTTGAGAGGAGTGAGTCCGCCTTTCACTTGGACACACAGACAATCTGGCAACGGAGTCTCATTCGCTAACCACCAAGGAATGGTTAAGAAGGCATCCATTTACGAGCAAAGCTTGAACAAGCCAGTAATTTTCTTTGCAAACTGTCCAGAGTTTAATTAGAACTGACTTGCACTGCTTGGATCGCATTGTAACAACCGCACGATAGAAGGATCGCTCTTGGCACCTTTAATAAACTCTTCGAGAGATAGTTTACCTTGAAGGGAAACGGAGAAAGAGACAATTAAAAACATTCACCTTGCCAAAAACTGGCAGCCAAATGTAGTTCATAAAAAGAAAATAAATCCTAATGGCTTAAAGTTTTTTAAAAATAAAAAAACCTATTCTCTTGCCAGACTACTTTTATGACCGTTCCAACATCTCCCAGCTCAGGGAGAGTTTGGATAAAAGTCAAAAAGTTTGCACTCCAAACTAAATACAATGGTACTAACAGTATCTTCAGCTGCTCTCAATAATTTCTACTCCCAAGGAGTTGGCAGACAGTTTTCGGGAAGGGCTGCACAAGGAAATCTCGATTAATCCAGACTTCAAAACAACAATCAGCGAGACCCAGACAAGATTCTCATATCCTGTTACAAATCTGAACTGTTTAAGATAAATGTAGTAGTGGCTGTAGTAGTGGCTTTTCTTCGCAAACGAAGATTCAGAGATAAATACAAAACACATTTCATTGAACTGCCATCAAAAACATGATCCATTACTTCCTTGAACTGACAGTTAGCTGAGGTGTGAAGCTGCATAAACCAAGTGAATCTCAGGCAAATATACCTTTGAAACAAATACAGATTTACAAATATTTGAAGCTAAGAGCTCATCCACACTGATTGAAAAATCCCAGATTTTGTTCCCCTTCTTTCCGATTGTATACCAATGAGAAAAATCTCGCAATGTCCTATTGTGTTTTACTGAACTTATTTTATTGTCTTTTATGCATAGTGTTTTATTTGTGTTGTAAGCCGCCCCTAGCCTCTGGGAGTAGCGGCATACAAGTCAAATAAATAAATAAATAAATAATCTGACTTTACAAACTAATTGAGGGCCCCTCCACACAGCCCTACATCCCAGAATATCAAGGTGGAAAAACCCACAATATCTGCTTTGAACTGGGTTATCTGAGTCCACACTCAGATATTGTGGGATTATCTGCCTTGATATTCTGGGATATAGAGCTGTGTGGAAAGGCCCTGGGGAGTGGGTATATAAAGCTTCTAATTGTGTCTGAGGACAGGAACTGGCAGAAAACAGTGTGGAATATACAAAAAGTGTATGGATCTCCAAAATAAGATTGAAAAGAAAAAAACCCAGAATTGGGGATTCTCTTGTCTTTTAAATAAGATGGATGTTAAATCCAAATATTCTTCCAAACTAGTTTCTGGACGTCCATGTCCGAATCAATGCAAAGACATGTGTATAGAACACTTTATAGTTATGTTCATTACTTTCAAATGAAGACAGGTTTACCCATTATGAGGAACATAATGGACTTCTTATTCACAGTTGCATCCTTGAGTTCTCCCCAATCCCCTCCATCAATTCCTAGAAAGAGGGTCGTAAAGATTTTCCCGGATACAACATTGATGTGTTGATACTTTTTCCATCCCTAATTTTGAAATCGCAGGTTACTCCTGTTTGGCAAGTGGGCAGCCTGCTGGGATTTTGCAATATCTGTTGAAATTTTCCATCAGTTTGTCCTCTTCCCTATAGTGGCAGGCTTTGTCCTTTGAGGGAAGGGCACTGAGGGCTGGGATGCAAGCAGAAGTGAAGCTGAGGAGCATATCTTGCCTACTTTGTTTCAGTCAAGAGCAATTTCATGCTGGGATGCTTGCAGATTAGAGTGACCCAGTTCCAACTTCTAAACACTTTCATGGGTGCAACTATTGAGAGGCAATGCTTACTTACTGCATCAGGTAGTGTTCTGCTCTTCTAATATAAAACATATTGTAGAGCCCCATGGCTTCAAAATATTTTTAAAAATCCAAAAAAGCAAAACTTGTTTTTGCCATTTCATATAAGAGACACTATTTTACTACCCTTTCCCCTTGAAAATAAGACAGTGTCTTATGTTGATTTTTGCTACCAAAGATGCACTAAGTCTTATTTTCAGGGGATGTCTTATTTTTCCATGAAGAAGAATTCACATTTATCGTTGAACAAAAAAATTAAACATTTATTATTTAGTGTACAGTAGATGTCAGACTATAATAAATATACTGGTCCTCACACACAGGGCCACAAAAATAAGAGCTGTAGAGTACCTGGCTCCCACACACTGTCTGGAGACTATTACGATCTCCCACAGCAGTTCTTGGACCACTTGTACAGCAGGGATGGTATTGCAGTTTCCGACCACCAGGGGGAGCATGCTTCCAAAGAAAAGCTTTGCTAGGTCTTACGGGGGAGGCCTTAGATTTAGCAATTCAGCAAAACCTCTACTAGGTCTTATTTTCAGGGGACAGGGCCGTAGCCAGGATTTTGATTCGGGGGGCTGAGTTTGGTTCGGGGGGCTGAGACTGGGTGGAAGAGGGTCTATCCTAGCAAACCTTTTGTATTGTTATCCCAATAACCCCATTAATGTGGGATATAATGAGCATGGTGATCAGATCATGATATGAATAAACATAACAGTTTAAATAATGTACCAGTAAGGCCTTTTCGCGGACCACACTGAGAATTTCGGGGCTGAAGCCCCCTTAGCCCCCCCCCTGGCTACATGCCTGTCAGGAGATGTCTTATTTTCAGGAAAACTGGGTACATGATTGTATATAATGGCACTCGAGCATCTCTGCGGATCCCCAAACCAAACCCTGGTGGATGCCAAGGGCCTGCAATATTAAGGAAGCACAGAAAAAGATCCCATTTGGAACACCAATACCCATTTGCATATGGTTCTGTTACGAAATTCAACTTCAAAATATTTGAAAAATGCATATGACACATTCCAAGACAATACTTAACCTAGTTTCTATTCCTCTTATGAGAAAAATCTCCATCGTGTTAATTTTGGCAAAGGGAAGATTGTTCACCTTATAGATGCATAGTACTTTACATCTTATAAAAGCCTGAAGAGGTAAAATAAGTAGCACTTTGAGAATGTTACTATTCTGAGCAAATCAGCTGAATGCTTATGAAATGGGGATGTTTTGATATGACTACCTCTGGTGGGGAATTTTTCATTAAATATAACCACAGCTGTTGTGTTCGGTGCTTCCTGCCTTTGTTCCCATTCTTTTTTTCCTTCCTCCCCATTTCAACAATTACATTTGTGTACGTTCTCTCATGTCATTCGAGGACAAGAGTTTCACTAGGGCTTCGCTCCAAAGTCCTCTCAAGATGAGATTATTTGCCTGTTGACTAGAGGCCTACTTGGTGCTCAGTCAGCAACTGCAGTAGCTGACAAGAATTCAGATCTTGAGACTCGGTCAACTATTGAAAGTGCTGATTCCAAGGAGAGCAGTGAACTGTCCACTTTCACTGCTTTCCTCTCTTCCCTAAATTGAGAAAGATAAGGATCAGGAATGTCAAGGGTGTGTACACATTCAAATGGCATACAAGATTGGCCTTTCGGACCTCAGTAGGCCGTATTTTTTTCTAACACTAAAGAGACTGGATCTTTATTTTGTTTAAAGTCAAAATAAAACATTAACTATTTTAAATCTTGGCCATGAAAATGTCTTGACCCTAGATGAAGAAGCCACGAATACATGTGCATCAAAGTATCAGGCAAATCTTTCATAGAGACTTGCTGGAGAAATCATACCATCATTGTTCGTGTCCATCTGTCTGAATATTTTGTCTGTTCGTTTCTCTGGAGTAGATTCATCCTCTGGCATTTTCATTACTGAAGACACCATTTTGTAGATTGCCTGCAGAAAGACAGCATAAACAAACAAAAAGAAGAGTAATTGGACTTCATTGGGGCTATAGATCAAACATCAGACAGATTTTTAGAATTTTTCAATGAAAAAGTCATTATACATTAAAATCCAAAATCTAGGCATGCACTCCTGTTTGCATAAAATATTATATGCACTAGCTGATATAAAAGTTTGCACAAACAGAACAACAAACTTACATTCATGTAAATGTATGATATCTACATTATTTTATTTATTTGTCACATTTCTATACCGCCCCTCTCAGCCCGAAGGCGACTCGGGACGGTTTACACAAGGCAGTCTCTGCCCTCCAATACAACACAAGCAAACAACCCAAAAAATAACCATATAACAACAAATTAACAATTAAAAACATACAATTGCAGTCTCAGCATCATGTTGAAATCACTTTCCGTCACATCGTCGTCATTCCATATATCTAATTAAACCGTTACATTTCATCAGCAAATGCCTGCTCAAACAGCCAGGTCGTGACTTTCTTGCAAAATGTCAGGAGGGAGGGGGCCGATCTGATGTCTCTAGGGAGGGTGTTCCAAAGCTGAGGAGCCACCACTGAAAAGGCCCTGTCTCCCGTCCCCGCCAGTTGCGCCTGTGAAGAAGGCAGGACCGAGAGCAGGGTCTCTCCAGATGATCTTAAACATCTTGATGGTTCATAGGGAGAGATGCGTTCGGACAGGTAAGTTGGTCCCGAACTGTTTTGAATGTGTGTAGATGTGAATAGCCAAAGCTTTGAAAACATTAAGCTCACGTGATGGATCATTTGGTTGTCCCAGTTTTAGACATATGTCAGTGTGTGTGTTTATGTACATGTTGGGCCACTTGAAATCTTTTGAGGTGCTAGATTATCCTGTGTCCATCACAGAAACATACATCTTCTCCCCTGCCTCCACGAAAAAAGAAACTAGAGAAAGGAAAGTACTGTGCACCTGGAGATGCTGTTGGAAATGTGGCGAAAGGTGTTCTGCGTGTATATATGAGCAAAATTGTACACTTATTCAGAGCGCAACTGCAATCCTGTATGGTAGGGGGGCATAATGGGCTGAGCCATATATCACCCCCACCTGAGTACTGATTTGCCATACCTGGTCACTCCCTGCTCTGTGGTAGTAGTCAGAATAGTAAACACATAGGGCTATACAGTGTTCCCCTGCTACTTCATGGTTTGCTTATTGCAGACTCGTTGTTTCACAGATTTCAAAAAATATTAATTTAAAATATATATCATGGTATTTTTGCTGTTTTGTGGGGTTTGCTGCCGCTGCTCTCCAAGGTGCTTTCCCTCTTCAGTCCCTCCTCCCTCCCTCCAGCCTTGAAGGGCCTTTCCTTCCTTTCTTTCACTTTACTTTAAGTTTATAAAGACTTAAAATAGTGTATAACTACTAAAATAATGTATAAATATTAAAATAAATGCAGTAGCCCTACATCGCGGCTTTTCACTTATTGGTCCTGGAACCTAACTCCAGCAATAAGTGAGGGAACACTGTATCTCTAAATCCAGGTGCAAAAGGATTACAGAGCACTTAAACATCTGGAGGACACTATGGATGTCACCATGACAGATTGGGCTATGTGGAGATGATAGCTATTTACTCCCCCATGAAGGAGGGGATGGCCATGCAGGGTGTTTTAGGGGCTGTCCTGTAAGATGAGAGGGGCAGTACTGAGGGATACCTCCCAAAAGGACATACAAACACACATAAGAGAAACGTATGCATATGTATACCCCTAACAGGAGGAACCTCTCCATATATAGAAGGCAAATCTTACAACCAACTCTACATACAAAATACTTTTTTTATTGTGTCAGAAGTGACTTGAGAAACTTCAAGTCACTTCTGGTGTGAGAGGATTGGCCGTCTGCAGAGACGTTGTCCAGGGGACACCCGGAGGTGTTACAATCTTTTGGGAGGCTTCTCTCACGTCCCCACATGGGAAGCTGGAGCTGATAGACGGGAACTCATCCCATCTCATGGATTCAAACCACCAACCTTCAAGTCAGCAGTTCAGCTGGCAAAAGGGTTTAACTCATTGCGCCACCGCAGCTTATTACAAAATATAAGTTCAGTTTTTGTTGTTTTCAGTTGTTTGGTAGTTAGATGGCAAGCATTTTTTCTGCAATCTGCTCCAGGTCCACAGCATATAAATCAGGAGAACGTACTTTGCATACAGTACACGTTAAATGTGCCATTTAGGTGCTGGTTCTAGTGAAGGAACCAGAATAGATGGTTTCAGTGTAGGCTTCTGCAACTGATTTACCCACCTGCACTATCTCGAGCATTTCTGCACGGCTGATATAGCCATTGCCATCAAGGTCATACATGCTAAACGCCCATTTCAGCTTCTGTTCCAGCTTTCCTCGGGAAGTGACACTCAGAGCAATGATAAATTCCCGGAAGTCAATCGTCCCATCGCCGTTGGTATCGAAAGTACGGAACACGTGCTCTGCAAACTTTGAGGCATCGCCATAAGGGAAGAAGTTAGCATATATCTTTTTGAACTCTTCAACAGTCAAATGTCCAGTTGGGCAATCTTTTAAGAAGCCTTTATACCACTCCTGAAGCTCGTGGTCTGTGAATTCAGTATTCTCTCGGAGATCCTGGAGAACTTCAGGCCTCAATTTACTGTTCTGTTTCCCCATTGTGTTTCAGGTTAATATCCAAGGTCTGCAAACAACAACAAAAAATAGGTCAGTCTTAAAGCTGCTGCTGACATTAGAAATGTGATGCATATAGAATGGTGGAAGGAGTGGTGTGTACATATGGAGCAATCCCCAAAGATTAGTAATGCATGTTAAATAATTTATTGAGCAGAAACTGCCAGCACTTTCATCCATGTTTACTGCTATTAAGAAGATCAATGTAGGATATGAGAAGAAAGGCAACATGGATCATTGGACCAATAGTTGTTTCCCTTTCATTTGCATGGAACACTTTATTGTATTTATGAAATGTAGCCATTGCTGGCCTTTTAGAAAGACAGAGCATGCTAGATAGCCATATTTCTATGCTAGGAATTTTATTCTCCCTACTACCTACTTCCTCAATACTTGTGTATGAAATCTTGGTGATCATACTTTTTCTAAACTCTAATTCCTTATTTCCTTTCCTGACTATATTCTTCATTTCCTCTTCTAACTGCATTGTCTATGCAAGCCAAAAGTACAAATAAAATGGACCACAATCTTAAAGTACAACTAGAGTAGACTTACTCAATCAATGGATTTTACTGATATATTGAATACCCGTAGTTAGGATTAAACAACAGGATTCAGGCTCATCGGTCTAAAACAATTTGAGCCCTTTTGTTGTAATTGCTTTTAATATTCCTTCTCAATATTATACAGACTGAAGAAGAAACCCTCTGCAATAAGGAATGAACTGAGAGCAAAAATGTGGATTGCAAAGACTATAGTCTAAATGGAGAAGCAACTGATAAATTTAGATCCACAAAGTCTGGTTTTGTAGTATCCGTGTAAGCATTTGCAAAGAAGAATTATAGTAAGTCTGATACTGTAGTTGGTTTGGTCTTTGTGTACTATAACTTCATGGAAACTTTTCCAAAAAAATAGCTGCCCCCTCTCTCTGGAATCTTACATTGGTTTTTTTTAAAGCAAAAAGGTAAAAGGAGCTATGACATTGACCAAAATTTTCCTAATCAGTCTTTTAAAAATTAGTTACTTTATACATAATCAGTCTGATTTAGAAATCCTGTGAAAACATGAGTAGAGTGCAAGACTGTGATGATGTTTTTCTATCTCACATGAAACAAGAGTGAATGACTGTGGTCCTTCCAGTACTTTGGGACAAGTGCCATGACGATGTTTGGTCGAGACCAAGAGCAATTTTAAGCCAAAAATATCTAACAGGCCGCAGTGGCTCAAGACATGCAGTATAAAATGTCTGCATCAGATACATGCATTTGCCACATTATCCTCAAAATCTTTCTTAGATTTTCAGTTTCAAGAATTACCCTTTAGTAAAAATATACAGCATATGACCCTCCAATGTGGCTCAACTGTACTTCCTCTCAATCCTAGCTGAACAAATTGGGCCAAGAAAACTCCATGACAAGCTTGCCTTAGAGTTACCATAAGTTAGAAACAACTTGAAGGCGCACACCACAAGTCAGACACTTCTGCCATTACACCACACTGACTGATCATTTTGAAAACAAGCAAATAACATTTGTACATCATTTGCAAAATACCACTTCTATCACATTTATTCTTTGCCCACACATAGCATGTCAATATTTTGGGAAATCTAAGAACATTGATCCAAAAAGAAAGCACACATATGTAAAATAAAATCCAAGATTGAGTATTTTAAGTTGTTTTATGTGTTTTCTTCTGAGTATTTTTTCTTTTAGCAATAATGAAAAATATTTGTTACAGAGTAATGCTACACTGCAATACTTCTAATTAATTTTATTCTTCTTATGATCTTTAATGCCCAAAGCATTTGCTGTATCCAAACTTTATTGGATCTACACAGTCTGTATCTAGCATTTAAAAACAGCAATGGTTAGAGCAGCAGTTTTCAAGGTGTGCTTTGTGGAGTCATTGGGGCTCTGCAAAGCATACCAAAGGGCTCCATGGTTCCCTCCTCTAAGCTGTTCCAACTCTTTCCTGCTCCTCCCTCTACCCTGCCACCAAAAGCCTTTATTTCTCACCTCCCAGATCCTTTCCCCATCACTTTCCTTGCTTCAACAGCACTACTTCCCTCCCACTGCTCAAGGGATACTTTGATTGTGCTTTTCCTGCATGGCAGAAAGGGGTTGGACTATGGTCCCTGTGGTCTGCCAAGTTTGTGTTGGTCAAAAGGTTTGCCTATACCTGGTATATATACATTATATAAACATATATAAACATTTTTGGGGGCTCCACGGGAAAGTTTTGCGTCAAAAAGGGCCCTGCAGATGAAAAAGTTTGAGAATTCCTGGGTTGGAGAATACAACATATCCTACAACATATCCAGGACTTTGTCCCAAGGAGAACAATGCGAATATTACATTAGCATATGGAATGACAAGTCACCGACGGTAATATAATTATCAGTTGATCAAATAGATAACATTTGTATAGTAAAGATAAAGGTTTCCCTTGACATTAAGTCTAGTCAAGTCTGACTCTGGGGGGTAGTGCTCATCTTCATTTCTAAGCTGAAGAGCCGGTGTTGTCCATAGATGCCTCCTATGTCAAGTGGCTGGCATGAATGCATGGAGTGCCATTACCTTCCTGCCAAAGTGGTACCTATTGATCTACTCACATTTGCATGTTTTTGAACTGCTAGGTTGGCAAAAGGTGGGGCTAACAACGGGAGCTCACCTCATCTTGCAGATTCGAACCACCGATCTTCTGGCCAGCAAGTTCTGCAGCTTAGCAGTTTAGCCTGCTGCACCACCATGGCCCATTTTTATAGATGTTGGCTTTCTTTAAGTCTTAGAATGCAAATTAGTAACCTGGGGCTCAATAATAAACATTGCAAAGGCCTGGGTGCCTATCAGCCTTCTCTCTGTCCATCATTATCATCAGTCTCAATCCAACACCCACTTAGCATAACAAAGATTTTGGAGGGAGATGACCATGTGTCAATAACTGGGTGCTATTGAGCAATACCCAATATACAACAGCACTACAAGGTATAGGATGTACAGCCCCAATGCACACAGCACAGCTGAGTGTGCTGTCTATGCAACTCCACTTCTGCCACTATCAGTATACATCCATTGCACAATGGTAACATTATAGCCCTGCATGCGTAGTGTGAGTTACATACACAGATGTCCCCAAGTGCCTTCTGCCCTACATTGAAGAAACGCACCAAACTTTGCTATGTCATAAGGACTACTAAAGGACATGCCTGTATCTGCTTGAACTAGAGAAAACATCTTTCTTGATTCTTTTTTTTCTTGTATCAGGAGCGACTTGAAAAACTGCAAGTCGCTACTGGTGTGAGAGAATTGGCTGTCTGCAAGGACATTGCCCAGGGTACACCCAGATGTTTTGATGTTTTACCATTCTTGTGGGAGGCTTCTCTCATGTTCCTGCACGGGGAGCTGGAGATGACAGAGGGAGCTCATCTGTGCTCTCCCGGGAACCTGCAACCTGTCAGTCCACAGTCCTGCTGGCACAAGAGTTTAATCCACTGCGCCACGGGGGCTCCTTGATTCTGAGGCCAAGAAATGACTGACTGATTCAGAGCAATTTTCTGTGTGTGTCTTCTGCAGATGGGAAGCTGAGCTTGAAGGATATGCTCATGAGGCTGGCCATTTTACGAAGCCAGGTGATCCACACACACAACCAACAGGGCTTACAGCAACAAGGGCTCCTTCCCCATGACTATCTAAAAATTATTGTGTCAGTGGAAAGATTCTTGGGTAATGCATACATTGGGGCACAAACCTTTCAAGCCCTGTTCTTTGCTCAGGCTGAAGCAAAACAATGCAGACCGCAAGACACATGCTTCCTTCCAGCATTGGGCATCGTACAGTGTGCACCTGCGGGCTCCTTTGCTGCCAACATTTGGAGGCAGCTTTTTTGGCAGCACTGTTATGGGCAGCTTTTGGTTTCTCCTGGGATTTGAGGGTGTGTATATAGGATTTTTAAATTTTATTTTTTTTAATTAAAAACAAACCAGACAACTTTACAGCATTTCCCCCTGCATATCACAAAGATGTCCCTGGTATCTAGAAGCAACCCTGCTAAACCCTGGCTCCACTTCCTTCATAACATACTCTTGTGTGACAACCCCACACATGGACAAAGAGCACCGACCAATCCAAGGCTGACATGCAAGTCATTTCCTAACTAGAGTGAGTATCATATCATCAGTATAGCATGCAATGAAGAATGCTGTGACTTGTGATCTCACAACCTCTGGAAAGCCGCACGATTCCCTCTCTGATCTATGCTTTGGGAGCAATGCCATGCTGAGAAGAAATAGCTACTTAACTGAGAGATACCTTACAGAACGGGCACTCGCCTGTGCTCCTTCTTTACTCTGTTGACGTTCTCTCCAGGCTTGACACTATGAAATCCTTGCCAGGCTCAAAGGAAATGGTGAAAAAAAACCCCAGAAGCCAGCTGCCAATTAATAAAACACATCAGTTTTAAACAGAAACCTATGTTTATATCATTAGCTACTTCTGTGCTGGAGGAAAACTGTAAACATTCCCTGCCTCCTAGCTTTATTTCTATTCACTGTTTGCTCTAAGGGAGCCCTGCTTGGTTCCAAATGTTGAGATGAGGCTCCCAGCTGGCAGAGCCACACGCCACAGAAAGGGCACAGGGAAATGTGCCAAGTAATGACACACACTGACAGCGAGGCAAATAACCTGCTCCCTATATTTTCCTTCAAAAATAGTACTCAAAATATTGGTTTGCGCAAAGAGCAGAGCGTGGAAAGAGAAAAGAGAAAGAATATCAAGTAACTTTATTCTCATATTTAAAAGGGGCCATTGAACAATACAAGCAAGCTTTGAATGAGCAAAAGAGTCACAGAATAGTTTTAAAAGTTTACCTCTTATGTCCGGCTTGTTTTTTTTGGGGGGGGGGGGGGTTGGACTTAACTAAAGTGAAAAATTCTGGCTCTCCAGAATGATTCATGAAGTTGAAATCCAAAAGATCTGGAGGGTCAAAGAAATCACACATTTATTCTAAGGAAAGCTTAGGAGGAGCCCCGGGTAGTGCAATGGGTTAAACCCCTGTGCCGGCAGGATTGAAGACCATCAGGTTGGAGGTTCGAATCCGGTGGGAGCGCAAATGAGCTCCCTCTGTCAGTTCCAGCTCCTCATCCGGGGACATGAGAGGAGCCTCCCACAAGGATGGTAAAACATCAAAACATCCGGGCGTCTGCTGGGCAACATCCTTGCAGACAGCCAATTCTCTCACACCAGAAGCAACTTGCAGTTTCTCAAGTAGCTCCTGACATGAAAAAAAACCCTGCTGTTTTCTCTTCTGCTTCCTTGTATAGCATACATTTCTGGGGCCGCAACAGGGCTGACCTCTGAAGGAACCATATTAGCAATTGGAGTATGAGGGACAGCCATCAAACCCTCCAAAGTATTCAGCCTGGAAAATCTACTACAGTATTATTATTGACTGCCACTCTGCATCCTATACATATGGCAACCTTTCAGATATGTGAAGATGGCTGTGATATTGTTGTCAAAGAACTGTAACTCCATACCCCTGAAAAAATTGTAGTTCACCATGAGACAAAAAATATATGATTTTTTTCTTTTTCACTAAAAACTTTTCCCGGAGGTCCAGAGTTGCACAAGTTCAAGAATTTGAGAATTAATCCAGCAGCAGCTGTATCCCCATATTGTGCCCAACAATTTAATACATTGTATCAATTTATGATTTCTGTGTTATCCTTTCAAATTGTGTAGTGTATGTATTTCTTTCATGAAATGTATATAAACTGCTTCTTAGAAATGTGTCAAAAAGTAGCCTAGAGACAGCCACCCCTCTGTGATCCTGTTAAAATAATCTTCTGGAAGTTCTTGTTTCCCAGGCCCTCTAATATCTTGCCCACTCTCTGAATCATTTCAGTTTATGTCATTTACTTCTTCCTATATTCCCTCACAATTTAGATGGCTGAATATTCCTTCCTAGATTATACGTATGGATAAGGTTTGCCATTTCTTCCCCCATCATTTTTGACCGCTTGCAACAGATACTTCACAGTGATTCTATGTAATCTCCAAAGAACAGCATTCCACAAAACATACAAGTATTGTATCAAAAAGGACAATATTATTTATGCATATTTAAATGTCTTATTTTCCCCCCAGAGAGGAATTACATTCCCACGAAGGCAAACTCAAAATTTAATCTCCAGCAATAGCTCTAACACCATATATTACAGCAGTCCATGCAATGAATATGTTTTGGATCATTTCAAGCAATTCACAGAGGTAGGGACAAGTAGATGAACCCAAAAGTTGAACCCAAAACAGTTTTGACTTACACAAATACTAAAACAGCCACAACAACAATAATCTCAATTGGTTACAGGCACTTGTAATGATAATGTGTCTATTCCTCTTCATCATCAATCTTATTATGGTATATGCATGTATATGACTAAGTTTCTGTAAGGATCGTCTCTTCTGGAGTATAACTTGAGGAGTGTTTTGTAATGGATTTTGGGACTTACTGAAACACTTGCTTCAGAACTTACACAGAGTAAGTTCCAGGCTGAGAGCCTATTATGCTTGTCTCCTTGCACCATTGATGGAAGAAGAAATCTTCAAACAAAGAATATGCATGAATTTAATGCTAAGGACTTTTATGTGAGTTTATTTCTGCAGATGGGCTGAGCTGTATTTCAAAGCTGAAATTTTGTATTTTTTGAAGCTGCTTATTTTGATTTTTCCCATTTACTTGGCTCATATTTACTCATTGTGGATGCACAAAGGGCTGGGGAGTCTGGACAGGACTGCACACCTTCTGGGTTTGCTTTCGTATAAACCGCAACAAACCTTTATAAGCCATTCATAAAGGGATAAACAGGGTCAGCTCTAGTTATAACTTAGATGAGAGGCTACCAACAAACACAGGGTGCTGTACTATTCCAGAGGAAAACTGGCAAAACCACTTCTAAATATTGCTTGTCTAGGAAAACCCTATGCAATTCATGAGGTCAACCTAAGTTGACAAGTGACAGACACAGTGATACCTATTAGTTCAACACTGGGAACTACACTTTCCTACTGAAAGAGAGAGAGAGAGAGAGAGAGAGAGAGAGAGAGAGAGAGAGAGAGAGAGAGAGAGAGAGAGCAGTGTTTTCCCCTCCAAGCTGTCAAATTATGCTTTTGCATTCTAAAAAAACCAGAAAAACACATTAGGTCTATTTTTTCTATTTAGATAGGGTTTTTTTTTAACCCTCTGAAATACTGATTTTTGTTCGGTTTCCTATGAGGAGTCATTTTATTTATCTTTTTAAAAAAGATGTCTCAGTGTATTGGGCTTTTGTATAAATCCTGTGTAATCAATTTATAGCGACTGACACTTCTATTAATTTATTAAGGCATATCTAATGGGATGGCCTTTAGAAAAGATTTGTGCTTCAGTTATTTTCACAAAATTAAACATCCAAGTACGTATCTCATTAATCATGGTGAAGGAAGGCTGTCTTGCTGATGGCAATTTGAGTAATATTTCAATCTCTCTTTTGTCTTCACTGATTTTGCCATGGAAGAGCACATTTACCTTTCCTTGCCCCCAATCTAACTTATTCAAGGATCTGGTGGACATCAATGCATGCTGCCAAGGTAAGCTACATATTACTTCGCATGTACTGCAGTCAACCAAGAAAAGGAATAGTCCAATACATTAGGTTCATGAGATAAAAAAAACTAATTAGACAGGACTGGAAGACAGGCCAAATATAATAAATAGACTTCAAAGGAAACAAAAACAGCAAAAGGCACATTGAGAAAACATGTGGAAAGTAAGGCGGAATCAAGATATTTTAAAGCTTTCATTAGAAATTATTGTGCAATTCTTAGTATTAAAAATACCTTCCCTAAAACCCTCTGGCTGCGAGGATGGAGCAACATGATTTCAAAATTAAGGGTTTAGATATGTAAAACACCACAATATCTATTTCTCCCAAGAGGCAAATCCATAGAAATAAATATCATATCTTCATATTCTATCTGTAATTTTTGAATGGCAGCCACTAAGACTGCAATAAAGTTTGCTCAACCCTCAACAGTTATGTAACATGGAATACTAACTGAATCCTTCTTTAAGCATCAAGTTGATCTCACTAATACTACTTGTAGATTAGTTTCAAAATATAAAAAGTCATACAAGATGAGTCTCTCCCCCAATATCTAAGATTTGTGGGATAGCCTTTTTGTTCTACTATATTCCCAAAAGTTTTGATGGGAACAATGAAGAAGGCTTTCTCTGTGGTTACTGGGGAACTCCTACCATAAGGAGACTTTTCTATACTTTCAGACTTTTAGAAAATGAGTAAAATTGATATTTAATGCTATGCTGCTTTCTAAAAATGATGTCGTCTATCTTTGAATTAATTATGAAGGTTTTAAACCTCATAGAATAGATTATTTGCTTTTAAAATGGGATGCAATATGCCCTCCCCACTTTGGTGGACCCAGGAATCTCTAAGTCCTCTAGCAAGGTACATTCTATGCTCAACTTCTACTAGTACTTGACCATCAGGGCCGTAGCCAGGATTTTGATTTGGGGAGGGCTAAGTTTGATTCGGGAGGGGCTGAGCCTGAGTAAGAGAGGGACTACCCTACCAAACCTTTTGTATTGTTATCCCAATAACCCCACGAATGTGGGATATAATTTTATTTATTTATTTATTTAGACTTGTTAGTCGCCACTCCCGTACGGCTCGGGGCAACTCACAAAATCACTGGGAGAGACCAGTGGGCATACAATACATAATACAAGACACTCACAATAATGAGCATGGTGATCAGATTATGATATGAATAAACATAACAGTTTAAATAATGTACCAGTAAGGCCTTCTCGCGGACCACCCTGAGAATTTGGGGGGGGGGGGCTGAAGCCCCCTAACCCCCCCCCCCCTGGCTACATGCCTGTTGACCATAGTATCATACTGAAAGGCCTAGAGGTTTCTAGGCAGAACACATTAATCAAATTTGTGAATAATCAAATCTGCAAAAATTCCACCGCAAATCTTGAGGGCTGACTAAATATACAAATACACACCTGCATGTATTTAACCTGTGCTAGTTTTAATAATTTGTAAGCTATGAAAAGATGGAATATAAAATAATAATAACAATAAATACTACTACTATTAAATTCGTAAACAGCCTATACTGGGGCTGACTGACTGTGAGATGCCCTCCACGAAGGACTTACACACAACAAATTCCACAATTAAAATAGAGTATTTAAAACTAGATTAAAATATTCAGTGGTTAAATGCAGGCTCAAGGTGGAGATGAGAAGGTACTAATCAATGGTTTCAGATCTTGTCTGCTTTCAGATCACAGAAGTTGTACATTGATGAGGCACAACACTCTATGGTAGAAAAGGGTGAAGAGCTTGTAAAACTACAGCCCTCATGATTTCATAGCACTGAGCCATAACAGTTGAAGTGCTGTCAAGCTGCATTAATTCTACATTCTAGATCAGTGGTTCTCAACCTGAGTTCCCAAATGTTTTTGGCCTTCAACTCCCAGAAATCCTAACAGCTGGTAAACCGGCTGGGATTTCTGAGAGTTGTAGGCCAATAACATCTGGGGACCCCAGGTTGAGAACCATGGGTCTAGATGCACTCATAGTCCTATTCAAGAGATAATGGACAAACCTAGAAGTTGGTATCATCTACATGCATCCCTCCAGATGTTGTTGAATTGTAACTCCTAGCATGGCTATGCTGGATGGAGTTGATTGGAGTTGTAGTTTAAAACATCTGAAAGATCACAACATTCTCACTTCTGGTCTAAACCAAATTAGTATTATCATTTAGGGAACACCAATTGAATTAGTCCCTGAAAGATTAGCCAATACTTAAGTACAATCTCACTGATTTGATCCTTCTATGCTAAAGGGACTAATAAAATGTAACACACATAAGCCTACAATCTCTCTTCCTTTGTCTGTTTCAGAGACACCAATTAGCCAAATAGTAAATCAAAATGCACAAGTGTAGTAGAAGAGAAACCGCAAAGACACAGCAAATGCTGTACCAACGTGATAGTGGTTCCTTAATTCTTCCATGCAGTAAGGTTTGTAAAATGTAGTCTGCAAAATGTCAACTCCTATTTCTAGCAAAGAAGCTCTACAGATCATTTGCTATGAACCAGGAGCAGCACAATGAAAAAAAAAACCACCCCAAGCAAACAGAAGAAGCTACCATACGCAGAGTGTTTGCGTGTTATGTCAGTCGAGAGACTGAACACAAATTATACAGAAGAACCTCTGTGGAGCTGACCCAATTGAAATAGTGTTTTCAACTCCCATCGTGGGGCCTGTGCAGGAAACATGCCAGGTGCATCCCATCCTCTACAAACAGCTTGTGTGGAGCCCACATTCAAAAATTGAAGATTCAATGAGGCCACAAACAAACATTTTCCCCCCTTTTAAAATGGATTTTTAACTTTCCTACAAGTACAGAGCCATACTTTTTCTTTATTCACTAGCACTACATACCTATTGCTGTGCAATTATTGCCATGATCATAAATATACTTTCATAGCCAACAGCCAGCAGACACATCAGATGATGGATGTCTGTTCAGTAGGATGAAGTTTCCAGTTCTTTCTTGCCATTGAGTGAGGCCAGAATGATTTGAAGCAAGATCACTTGTGCAATTCCTTTTCTCAATTTGTTCTCCCTTCATTGGTTGGAGGAGACTGCAGAGGTCATCCTACTATGCCCTGATCACCAAATGTACAAACCTAAATTGCTCAATGTGTCTTCTAGCGATTAAGGTAGCTTTGTGGATCAGGCCAAAGAGATCTTACGCAGAAACTAAGTAACAATTATTATTTGGAAAATTGAAAAGTCAATACATAAAGCTTCATAACAGCAGAAAGTTTGGAGTATGAACATGACATCAGAAATCCCACTTTTCAGAAAGACTCAATATATATTCCTCATTTAATCCTGGGACATGTAATTTGCACCCCTCTAGATCTTGCTGGACTGTAATACTCATCTGCCCTCCATAGTCTAATGTGAACTACGGTCCCATAATCCCAGGAAGACCTATGTGTTGCCTATCCCTGATTTACATAGCAGTAGCAATCATACCCTTTTCATACCGGATATCCTTTAAATATCAGTATTAAAGCATCTTTAAAGCTTAGCATTCTTTGTGTGTAGTCAGTGAGAGAATCTTGCTGATCATGTATGAAAAGCAAAACACACAAAAATGCACTGTGCATTAGAAAGCAATTTCTGTAGACTGCTGCACCAGCTAGCATTTTGGAATATAAAAGGAGCCCAGAAACATCCCCTTTTCTCCTATGCTTTGTTCTAAGAGATGTGTCTTATTGTTCAAAACTTCCAAGTGTGTTCAGTTATGATAAAGCAATGGAGGCACTTCAATCTCTAGCTCCACATCAATGGCGTCTTACCACCAGATCTCGGTGTTAACAAATTCTCTGTCTTTTACAGAATTGTGTCAGTCTAAAGAAGCTTCACAGCTGAGAGAAAAGGACTGGATTCTGTTCTGATTTGCACTTTTAACGCAAGAAGTACACCCTGACCACATCTGAGTAGCACAGGAATAACAACATATAGATCCTGTGGGACCTTACAGACTAAAAATATCCCTTGTTTTTGCTGCCACAGATGAACATCAGGCTCGTGCTTGTAGTGCATTCGTAAATAACAGAATTAATAATCTTGCAACTATGCTTGTGAAAGTTAAAACACAAGTTTAAACACTGCACCATCAAGCATTTGTTTAGACAGACTAATGTGTCAAATACATGACATAGGAGAGATAGATAAAAGGATGCCGAGGGATGACTGGTCAAAGTGTGATAGAAGTAGGGGAGGGTGAGGTGGCACTGGAAAATGAGATGGTTGAGAAAGACTTTGCTAAAGCAACTTTATCAAGCTTCAGCTATGATCAAAAGAACTAGCATCTTTCAGTGCTGGATCTGTTTAGCAGACTTTTAAGCTGATAAAACAAAAGAAAAACAACAACAAAACTTGAAAGCTGGATTCCAAGTGAAGCCCACAATCCCCATGGGTGTGGGTATATAAATAACTTAGAACCTTAGAAAGACAGAAGCAGAGTTGAAATGAGAGGGTAAACTGCAAGGCTAACCTATATGCTGCTCCAGATATAAAGAAATCTGGGATGGAGTAAAGAACAGCTGTTCAAAAATATACCATCTGTTAGTGGCTTTGTGGTGGTGTTGGCATGCCTCCAGGCCCTTTCTGAATTATTGAGACACAAATGTGAGTTTGGCAAGATTTGTTTGGGGTCAACACTGTCTTCCTCTGAGGCAGAAAGAGTGTGATTTGCTTAAAGTCACCCAGTGGGTGGTGTCCATGGCTAAGTGGGGATTGGAAACCTGGTTTCTTGTAGTCCTAGTCCAACATTTCTATACCAAGCTAGCTGCTGTTATTTGGGATATGGTAAAACGCATCACAACCCCAACTTGTGTTATGCACTGCTTCAAAATCTCCTTCCTTAGTGTGTGTTCTCTCCTTCACTCACACAAGAGTTACAGGTCTTATTTCAATCCAAGATAGAATTATGTGCAATTTGTACTTGGAATGGCCTTAGACCTTGAACTCTGGATGGCGTGTTTTTAACTTTGAATGTATTTTAAACATTTTAAATATGTTGTAATTTTAAACTATTTTAAGGTGAATTTGTTGTTTTGAGGCACTGTGTATGTGCCACTGTAAGCCACCTTGAGTCCCACTGCTGGGGTAGAGAAAGGCGGGGTATAAATATGGCAAATAAGTAAAATAAATATATAGATGAAAACTGAGAATCCTGAGAGGCAAAATTCATTTAAGTTCAGATGAAACAAATTCTATTGTTTTCAGTTTTATTATTGGTGACTGGATACATGAGATAAATTTAGTAGCTCTTTCTTTAAAACTTCTTCCTACATTTATAAGGATCTCTGTGTGATATTCTGTTTTCCTACTACTTCCTGTAAAAATACTAACAAAGACAGATATCTATGGTATATTTTTATAAATGAAAATAGCAAACTGATCTTAACCCTTGTTGCCTCCGCAACAAGATCAAAGGAGAACTATTCTTAAATTGAAATGCCTGTATCCAAAATACAAACTTGCATCGAAAAACATCCCACAATGAGCTCAGAAAATATTAATTTCCAGACAAAGAGAAATCCAAAGTGAAAACATTACTAGCTAACATTACCCACTACTTCAAAGCAAAATGGACACAACACATAACGGAAACAAAAAGCTAGAAATAATGATTCTGTGGAAGCTGAACATTTCCTTTTAGGAACGGCACCACTCCAATGCACACAAACTAATGATGCAGGGAAATTCCAAACAAATAGCACTCCTTAATTTGGAAAGCTGAGAGGCGATTGGGGCAGAGGGTAGGCGGATGAGACAGTTCCAAATAGCTCCGTCAATGGGCAAAAGGCATTTTGTAAGCCTTATGTTTCATATTGGAAGAGACATATATCTTTGGAGAAGGCACTGACACAGTGAAACCACAGGACTTCCTTAGGCAGCAGGGTTTGGACAGCATCCAGCTGGAATGGAGAAGGCAGGGCAACAGAGAAAAACATCAATGGAATTCAAGCAGAATATTTACTGGGAGGAAATGATTCTTGTGACTTCAATAGAAAATCTTTTGACTTCAGTACGTGTGACAAGCACACTGCTTTGGCTGAACAACGGACCTGCATTACTATTCTCCCCTATATTTCTGCCAAGAAAAATGCAGGATGAACAAGTTGATTCTTAGCATTACTAGCCTCATGCAACTGAAAGCAGAAGGACTTCATATATCAATCAAAGGCTTACAATTTTTTGCTTTTCTTTTCCCAGAAAGCTCCATCTCATGTTCACATTAAATCTAATGCATACATTCAGCTTGGAGTTGTACCCTACTGGAAATATCAGAAATGTTTATTTACACAGACAAACAAATAACAATGTACTATATAGGGATGCTGAACAAAACATCTAAGTATGGTAAGATTTTTTTTTAAAAAAAACTGTTTGTGCCCCATATATGTGAATAACTGTGGGCAATTCCCTGCCAAATGGAATTACATTGAAACAGCACTCCCCTTGCCATAGGGGCCACACCTAATAGCCATGCAATAACTAGCAGGACCATGAGGATGCATAAAGAATAATGCATAAATGCACAAAACATACCATACTTTGAACTGAGTAAATGGATACTGAATGGTTGAATTGCAAAACGAAAACATATCAGTCTTGTACAGCAATTTTTCTCTTTCAATTAATACTATTCGCAAGCATATTCAGGTGGATTCTTATTTAATAATTGGCTTTGAACTTTTGTAGATTTTACCATTTGCGCCAAAAGTGCCCAATTTGAAGAGATCCTTCCTGAAGGGCGGTTATAGATGCTGGGTAGTTGCAAAGTTGGCAGTTATTATGTCCAGCACAAGCATAATGCTTGGTCAAAATTCCAAGTCTGTATTTTTGTTTGCATGGAAAATTGTTGCAGTCTGAACACTGGTCAAAATTAGTCATGACACATTTTGATGCACACTTTTCTTAAATGCCGTGCATACGCTGACTGACAACCCTTCAGATAAGGGGTTCTAGATCAGCAACTATTGCAGTTAGAGACCTCAAAATTTGGGAAACCAAGTTTAACATGTGACTGACACTACAGCTAAAATTTGAACAAAACTGGAGAACATGGTGGTGGGAAGGTTTAGACCACTTGGCATGGAATGGCCCCCGTGTGACTTAAATTCTTCTATACCCTCTTGGGACACATGAATCCACTGGAAGAATAATTTTGTTCAGACCTATTTCCAAGTCAGTAGATAATCACAAAATGTTGTGTATTCCCATTTCAATCCCGATTAATTAAGAATTGCACTTTTCACATAGGCCTAAGTGTGGGATTACTGTTGCGGAGGGGCACCCTTCCATAAAAGTCCCAGATAACAGTTAAGTGTATTCATGGGAATCAACCAATTTTTCCCATATTAATAGTTATTAAAAACATAGTGAATTTAGAATGACCACCACTGGTTTAAAAAAAAATAATAATTAGGATTTAAATCTAACATAATAAAATAATTTCCTTATATCTCCACACAGATGTGACCATGGCAGATAAATCACCTCAAATTCAATTTGATTCAGTCCAAGGTTTAAACATTTCCCATCAATCTCTTTTCTTATAGTAGCAGAAGCATCATACTTTCATGCCTTGTTGGTCACAGGCAAAGAGACAAAGATGTAGTGATCTAATCTGTAGTATTTAAGATTTTGAATCACATAGAAATCTTTCTCATTTAAGATGTTTAAGATAAAACGAACAAATAGGCACATAGGGATGATAACCAGCTCATCCTGTTAAATGCAGCCTTTGTTTAGTCCTGAAGACAGAAGGAGGGAGACACAGCATAGCTGACCATTAAATGCAAATGCATGCAATTTCAGAAAGAAGTAGATCTCCACAGATTTCCTTTGGTCATGCACAAATAATTTAATGAATGCTTCACTTAAATATAGGTCTCTTGAAAGAAGATACCAAAAAAGACATTTCGCTCTCTAATATACACAATAATTTTGCTGATATTCTAAATATACTCCCAGAACAAGTGACTGCCCCCATCCTATTATTAGAATGAGAATGCTAAAGATAGCCAAAAAGTCTAATATATGCTAAAACAAAGCCTTTTCTTAATTAGCCATCGCTTCATTGATCTGAATAAGCAAACTCTGTGTACCTTTTCTGTAATATTGTAGCACCCATGGGCTCGTTCGTGCCACTGGGGGGGGGTGATGCGCCGGGGGTCCCGTTGGCATTGGGACCCGCACAGGCTGGAAGGGACTCGGAGGATGAGTTGGAAGGCCCAGAGCAAGATTGGTCAGCCGTGCCTTTGCCCATTTCACCTGTAGAGAGTTTAGCCTGGGATCTCGAGTGGGAGCATTCTCCCGGGGAAGGAGCGGACCAGGTGGAGATGGGAGGCAGCGTCGCAGATAGCGGAGATAGTTGTGCATTCCCAAACGGCCGAGGTTCCCAAGAGCTGGCCGTGCCGCAGTTGGAGGCTAGCGGCTGGGAAACTCGGGGAGGCTGCTTCTCAGGAAGATAGCGATACTGGACTGGAAGAGCGGGGCCGTTCTCATAACAGGCGCAGGGACATAGAGGAGGGCAGGAGGAGCTGGCATCTGTCCCTAGACCGTCGCCGTTCGGAAAGTAGAGACTGGAGACGCCGGGCCCTAGATCGTCGGGGTTCCAGGCCGAGGGATTAAGAACGGCCCCGTGGGAACTGATCTTCAGTTCTCCGGCCACGTCTGATCTGAAGGGCGTGAAGCGGAGTGAATCCTGGAGCCTAGTTTGGCTCGCCTTAGACCAAGACCTTGCCTTGATTCCGATTCGCATTGGTGCGGATCCCTTGCTTCGTTCCGGATTGCATCCGGGAGCCTTGCCAAGCTTTTTACCACATTTGCCTTTGAATCTACCTTTTGGAACTTTGCTTACTTTACTGAACTGCAGCTTCGTGCTGATTGCTCTATTCTATGAACTTTCTAAGTGAATTGCTTTTTTGGATTTGTTTTACTCAATAAACATAGTTAGCCTTTACTAC
Source organism: Anolis apletophallus (assembly GCA_030556195.1). Classification (NCBI taxonomy): domain Eukaryota; kingdom Metazoa; phylum Chordata; class Lepidosauria; order Squamata; family Anolidae; genus Anolis; species Anolis apletophallus. Next base: position 79,910,358 of record JARBWK010000003.1, read on the forward strand.
GTCTCCGTGTGTGTGTTAAAGGGGCAGTTCTAAGTCGGCGATTGTGACAGTTGGCCGGAGAACTCCTCGAACCCCTTTTCGCACCACGGGACGTACCAGGAACCGCCGGAAGCGCATCCAGGCTCCCATCGTCCCCACTGTCGCCATGGCAAACTTGACGGATCAGCAGGTGGTGGCGTTGCAGCAGGAGGTGGCGGAGTTGAACCCGAGCGGGCGGCACCCGTCGGTGAATGCCCCGGCACGTTTCAATGGACATCCGGCGGCGGTGGAAGTTTTTATTGCCCAGGTAAAGATGTACCTGGAGCTGCGGCCCAACGAGTTTGCCACCCCGAGCCCAGGTGGGGTTCGTGTTCAACTGCATGGAGGGGATGGCAGCGACTTGGGCAACTTCCTCATCAATGCAGCGTCTCCTCATGTGGCTACTTTGGAAACTTTTTTGGCGGCGATCCGGGCGACCTGGGGACCTCCCGTCAACGAGGACCTGGCGGAACGGGATTTGGCTCGGTTGGCAATGAAGGACATGTCATTGTCCCAGTACATTTCCGTTTCGAGTTTTGGCCAGCCAGACCAAGTGGGAAGTGGCGGCCTTACGCTATACGTATCTAGCGGGACTCTCGTCCGAGCTTCAACAGCAGATGTTACAGTTGCCCCGGCCGGCCGACCTGGAGGAGGCCATCGCCCTGAGTCTGCGGGCGGAGGCGGCCACGCAACACAAGAGGAGGTGGGGGGGCGGCCCAACAGAGAAACCGCCGAACAAGCGGGAGGCCGGGACCGGCCAGTTTGTGCCCCGCCAGATCCCTGCTCCCACCCCTTTTGTGGATGATTCTGAACCGATGCAACTGGGCACGGTGCGGCCTAAAGTGGACGCCGCCGAAAAGGCCCGGCGCCAAAGACTCAACCTTTGTTGGTACTGTGGGGGCTCGGGTCATTTTTCTCGTGATTGCCCCCAGAAACCGCGTGGGAAGACCCCTCGGGCCTCTGCAGCGGTGGCCAGCGCCCCGGAGCCTGAGGAAGCCCTTCAGGCGGCGGGGGAAGGGTCCGGCCGAGTGTAAGAGGGTTCGCTCACTCGGCCGCCGTCGCCCATCTTCCTCCGGAACCCAAGACTGGACAACTGTTCCTTGTTATGGTCACCCTCTGGTCTCCCGAGAAGGGGCCGATGATGGTCCATGCCATGATCGACTCGGGGGCTACCAACAACTTCATTGACGCAGACTATGCCCAGTCTGCTGGATTACAATTTCTGGATCTTCAAGAGCCCAAGGGCGTTCAGACTATTGATGGGAGGCCCTTGAAAGCTGGGGCTGTGACCCAGTATACCGCTCCCACCAGGATGTGGACTAGTTCTCACAAAGAAGAGATTTCCTTTCTCCTGACCAAGCTGTCGGACTTTCCTATTGTGTTGGGGGTTGTGTGGCTGACGCTCCATGATCCCCAGATTTCCTGGGCCAAGAGACAGCTTGTTTTTGCTTCTGACCATTGCCAGAGCCACTGCATGATGGCCCGGGCGTGTGCGGCGCAGGAGGTGACTACGGTGGCTACGCTGCCCAAGAAGTACGCTGGCTTTTGGGACGTTTTCAGCGAGAAGGAGGCGGAACGGCTGCCTCCGCACCGGCCCTATGACTGTGCCATTGATTTGGAACCCGGAGCCCGATCCCGAGGGGAGGCTCTACCCCTCTCGGACCCGGAGCAGCAGGCCCTTCGCGATTTCCTGGACGAAAACCTGCGGAAGGGGTTCATCCGCCTCGCAGTCCAGGCGGGGCACCCATCCTGTTTGTCAAGAAGAAATCAGGGGAACTGCGGTTGTGTAATGACTATCGGAGCTCAACAAGATCACAATTCGCAACCGCTACCCCTTGCCCCTGATCCCCGAGTTGCTGGAACGGATGCGGGCGCCAAGGTATTCACGAAACTGGACCTCCGGGTGCCTATAATCTTGTCCGGATTCGTCAGGGAGATGAGTGGAAGACTGCGTTCCAGACCAAGTGGGGCAGTTTCGAATACCTGGTGATGGGATCCGGTTTGTGCCATGCGCCCGCCTGTTTCCAACCTTTCATGAATGACATTTTCCGAGACCGGCTGGATCGATCTCTGGCCGTCTATCTTGATGATCTGCTGATTTTTTCTCCGGATCAGGCCACCCATGACCGCCACGTCAGGGAAGTGCTCCAGAGACTGCGGGCCCACGGGCTCTATGCTAAGCTGGAGAAGTGTGCGTTTGATCTGCGTGAGGTGGACTTTCTGGGCTACCGTATTTCCTCCACGGGCATTGCCATGGATGACACCAAGATCCAGGCTGTGGTTGACTGGGCGGCTCCGGCCAGCAAAAGGACATTCAACGCTTCCTGGGCTTTGCCAACTACTACAGAAAGTTCATTCCTGACTTTGCCAAGTGGGCTGATCCGATCACCCAGTGCCTGCGGGGAAAGGTGCCGTTCCGGTGGACGCCGGAGGCGGATGCGGGGTTCCGGAGGCTGAAGCAGCTGTTCACCACTCAGCCGCTGTTGCAGCACCCCAACCCCCGCACTCCCTTCATCGTGCAGGCTGACGCTTCTGATGTAGCAGTGGGAGCGATCCTGCTACAACCACAGGGGACGGACTTGTTGCCCTGCGCCTACTATTCCCGGCAGCTCACGGCGCCGGAGAAGAACTATACCATTTGGGAGAAGGAGCTCCTAGCCATCAAGGTGGCGTTTGAAGTCTGGAGACTCCTTTCTTTGCCAACTATGGATACCATCCCGGTTCTACCCTCCCGTGACTCCGTCGGGAGGTGCCGATGGCGGAGGATTGGGCTGCGGGAGCTCGCTGCACTTCAAGATTTGCTACGTACTCAATTGGACCAGGCCAAGGCCGACTACAAGCGGATGGCTGATCGGCGGCGCCAGGAGGGTCCTGACGTCCTGGTGGGGGATCGAGTCTGGTTGTCTACCAAGAACTTGCCCACCCAACGCCCGAGCCGCAAATTGGATGCGAGATTTTTGGGCCCCTACAAGGTGTTGGAGAAGGTGGGTCCTGTTTCCTTCAAACTACAACTCCCAGCGGACATGAAACTCCACCCGGTGTTTCATCGCTCCTTGCTCCGCCCGGCGAAGGGGGTGCGGCCTGACGTGACGCAGCCGCCTCCTCCCCCGTGATGCGGGAGAGAGGAGGTCGAGGTGCAGGACATCTTGGATGCCCGCCTCCGTTACAGGAAGTTGGAGTACTTCATTGACTGGAAGAGGTTTGGCCCGGAAGAACGTGCTTGGGTCAAGGCTCGAGATGTACACGCGCCGGAGTTGGTGGCTCGTTTCCACCGCAAGTATCCTGACAAGCCCAAGCCCGGGGGCGGCCCAGGGGCCCTGAGGGGGGATAGTGTAGCACCCATGGGCTCGTTCGTGCCACTGGGGGTGATGCGCGCCGGGGTCCCGTTGGCATTGGGACCCGCACAGGCTGGAAGGGACTCGGAGGATGAGTTGGAAGGCCCAGAGCAAGATTGGTCAGCCGTGCCTTTGCCCATTTCACCTGTAGAGAGTTTAGCCTGGGATCTCGAGTGGGAGCATTCTCCCGGGAAGGAGCGGACCCGGTGGAGATGGGCGGCAGCGACGCAGCTCGCGGAGATAGTTATGAATTCCCAAACGGCCGAGGTTCCCAAGAGCTGGCCGGGCAGCAGATGGAGGCTAGCGGCTGGGAAACTCCGGGAGGCTGCTTCTCAGGAAGATAGCGATACTGGACTGGAAGAGCGGGGCCGTTCTCATAACAGGCGCAGGGACATAGAGGAGGGCAGGAGGAGCTGGCATCTGTCCCTAGACCGTCGCCGTTCGGAAAGTAGAGACTGGAGACGCCGGGCCCTAGATCGTCGGGGTTCCAGGCCGAGGGATTAAGTACGGCCCCGTGGGAACTGATCTTCAGTTCTCCGGCCACGTCTGATCTGAAGGGCGTGAAGCGGAGTGAATCCTGGAGCCTAGTTTGGCTCGCCTTAGACCAAGTCCTTGCCTTGACTCCGATTCGCATTGCTGCGGATCCTTGCTTCGTTCGGATTGAATCGGGAGCCTTGCCAAGCTTTTACCACATTTGCTTTTGAATCTACCTTTTGGAACTTTGCTTACTTTACTGAACTGCAGCTTCGTGCTGATTGCTCTATTCTATGAACTTTCTAAGTGAATTGCTTTTTTGGATTTGTTTTACTCAATAAACATAGTTAGCCTTTACTACGTCTCCGTGTGTGTGTTAAAGGGGCAGTTCTAAGTCGGCGATTGTGACAAATATTTTCTACCCCAGTTCTGCAGAGACCAGGACCAAGGCCATGCTGACACTATGAAAATATATCAGAAGCACAAAACCAAGACAATTAGTTTATAGCAGGCTTTCCTGTTGGGAACCAACAACAATCCTCCATGGAACAAAAAAAAAAATCAGGGATTATGCCAATCCCAGATCTGTATCGCTTTCATCATAGTTCTGTCCTTCACAACATTCACTAACACAATTAATTTGATTACAGACACATTAAACTAAAGATTAGGTACCCTACTAATCAGAGATTAGTGAATAGTTAAGGCTGTACTTCACTGAAACAAGTGGCAGAGACAAGGTGGGAACACTACATTCAGATTCAGAACCGCTTCTTCCCCCATTGTTGCTGCTGTTGTGTGCCTTCAAGTCACTTCCAACTTATGGCAATTATTATGGGGTGCCTTGCTAAAAATTGTTCAGATAGGGTTCCCCATCATCTTCCTTTAAGGATGACAGAGTGTGACACAACAGTCACCCAGTGGGTTTCTGTGACTGGTCTCCAGAGTCCAATACTGAAACTAATACAACATGCTGACTTGCTATCTATGATTTATTCTCTCTGGAATGAACTAAGTTTATTATGTACTGAATATCCTCCCTTCTTTCTATCTAAAAGACTTTATACTGAATGTAGTGGTTATCTACAAAGATATGCACCATGTTTGTGAGCAAGACAGTATCTACAACCACTGATAACGTTCATTCCCATGTAAAGTCATTTTCTGTGTTGCCAAAGGCTTTCATGGCCAGAATCACTGGGTTGCTGTGAGTTTTCCGGGCTGTAGGGCCATATTGCAAAAGCATTATTGTAGAGTTATCCCACTGATTACTGGCAAACCATAATAGTGGGATTTGTAGTATCCTTGGTCACTGGCACACCATGGCAAGGAATCATAGAAAGTTTTAGGCAATAAGAAATGCATACGTGAGAAACTCTGTGCACAGTAAAACCGTGCCAAACTCGAGACGCTTGCCAGCCATTCATTACCAAGGTCTTGCTAATAATGTAATCAGTAAAATGTTTCAGAATATGTTGCTCTTCTCACTGATCATACCAATAATGGAATGGGGAAATAGTTCCTTGGTAGATGCTGCATCTCCATCTCATCTCCATGTGATTTCATTCTCCTGGCAATCCTACACATTATCTCCTGACGTTTCACCCAAAACTGTGGTGCCTCAAACAGACATGTGTTCTTTTTCCCACACTGGACATTCCACAGATAAATCAGCCTCATTTGCCTAGTTTCCAACAGGCCTCACAACCTCTGAGGATGCCTGCCATAGATGTGGGAGAAACATCAGGAGACAATGCTTCTGAAACATGGCCATACAGCATGGAAAACGCACAGCAACCCAGCAAAGTCATTTTGTTTCATTGTCTTAGGTTTGAAGCATATTTACATAAGTACAACCCCCTTATCTGTGTGATATACATTCCTAGGCTTACTGTGTTTAACAAAAATTGTGGATAATAGCAAACCCCTATTGAACAAATGACTTCTGGTGGAAGCATACCATGAAGGACACAGGAAATATCTATGCTCTTTAGTTTAGGTATTTCAACACACATCTATGATCAATCTCTATGGTAGCAAACCATACAAAATGTTTACAAGGGACGTATTATTTCAAATGCAAATAAATTGTGGGTACTGGTCCTGAAAATATGGGGATCATACTGGATATCTTTAATCTATCTCCATATTAACACTAGCAATAAGACCTCCTGCTTTCCCCAGCCCATTACAAAAGGGAAGAAATAATGAACCATTTCCTTAGTCATTGATGGTAGCACTAGAAAATTTTAGGGATTTTGCTTTTTTGCCCAGAATTTTCTATCATTCAGTACTATTCACCCACAGTAGTTTCACTAATTTGGAGATTCCCAAAACTGATTATGTACATGAATCCACTGCAAGGAATTGCTTCTCTAAAACAAAACAAAAGCAGTCAGGATTTGGGGGTTATTTGTGATGGCAAGGATTGCTGCTTGCCTAGCAGTAACTTAAACATCCACAGGGTGCTCACGAGTCCTTGCTATGAAAACACCAAAATTAAAGATTTCTGAAAAAAGTTTGTTGTACAGTATTAGGACTGCATGGGTACACTTGATCCGAAGGAAAGAGGCAGGCTCTTAAGCTATTCTCCCTCGCTCTTTCAGCCAAGCGTCTGGCAATAATTTGCGGTCATCCAAAACCTAATTCTGAGTAGATAGAGCCAGCAGGATTTACACACTGTGTAATAAATTCATAGGAGCACAACCTGAACCACAAAGTCAGTGGAGTTCTTCTAATATGTACAAATCCTCCTGAAGATCAGATGTGTTTACAGATTTCTTACAACACACTGAGATGGAGGCTTGTGTACTGATAGTTAAGTCATTCTACTGCCTTGCTGATAAAAAAGGGAGAGGAGAGGAAGAACAGAAGGTTTTTGGTGTATAAAAATAGCAGCATCAATATTAAATAGGTCTTTAAAAAAGATAACCATCACACAGCTATTTTTAAAGAAACAAAACCTTCAAAAAAAGAGGGGATCACAAAGGGTATCATTGGAAAAGACTTTCGGCAAGAATGTGGTGGAACATCAGCTTGCTTTTCTTAAGGAAAGAACAGAAACATGTCTGGAAGTTGACAGATATACTATTAAAATATGGAAGAATGTAGAATCATACAATCATGGTATCATAGAGTTGGAAGAGACCTCATGGGCCATCTAGTCCAACCCCATTCTGCCAAGAAGCAGGAAAATCACATGCAAAGCACCCTGACAGATGGCTATTCAGCTGCTGCTTAAAAGCCTCCAAAGAAGGAGCCTCTACCACACTCCAAGGCAGAGAGTTCCACTGCTGAACAGCTCTCACAGTTAGGAAGTTCTTCCTCATGTTCAGGTGGAATCTCCTTTCCTGAAGGAGTTGAAGCCATTGTTCCACATCCTAGTCTCCAGGGCAGCAGAAAAGCCTGCTCTCTCCTCCCTGTGACCTCTCCTCACATATTTATACATGGCTATCATGTCTCCTCTCAGCCTTCTCTTCTTCAGGCTAAGCATGCCCAGCTCTAAATGTAATTTTATGAAAAAGGAGAAATGCCAATAATGCTAACATGTTCTATATTATTTTTAGAAGAGGAAACTACTTTACACAAGTGAAAGGGGAGGTGAAAGGAAAACTAAAGATCAAACTTCTCCAAAATCTCCAAAAACCACAATGAAGAAGCTCACCTAGGATGCATATGAGAAGTTAGTATAAGGAAAAGGGAAATCTAGGAGGTCACCAGACATTTAATAAGAAATGTCAAGAAAGCTATTAGAGAAGAAAGAACTTCCTTAGGGAACAAGAAGAAAAAGGAAAACAGACACATACAAAGGAAAGGAAAGCAAATGTTAAGGGAGACAAAAATAAGGGAGGGGATTTTTTCTATCGAGATCAAGACATTAATAGCTATCTCTCTATCTGGCACAGGGACCAAGTTGGGAAGATATTTCTAGGGGAGACTGTAAAAGGATTGAAACGACTGAAAAGAAGTTAAATGAGTTTGTACTTTATTTCTCTGCAGAAAATGTAGACCATATATCCCTGCTTGAACTGCTATTTTCAGGAAGGAAATCTGAGGATACTGTTGAGATTTAAGTTTTAGAAGTTATTAGCTGTAAACAAATAACAGGCCCAGTTGTTATTCTTCTGAGAGTTCTCATACAACTCAAATATGACCCTTACCTGAAAATGGACACTGTTTCTTTAAAGACCAAACACTGTTATTAAAGATAAAATGCTCAAGTTTATAGAAAGACAAGTCCTGCTTGTGAGGAATGTAGGTTTTGCTTAAAAAGCCCTGAATGGTTTGTGTCCTGCTTATCTTCGTGACTGCATCTTCCCCTATGAATCGGCGCAGGCCCTTAGATCTCCTGGAGAGGCCTTCCTCTTGCTCCTGCCACCATCACAAAACACAATTGGCGGGGACGGGAGAAAGGGTCTTCTCGGTGGTGGCCCCCCCGGCTCTGGAACTCCCTCCCCATAGAGATTAGACTAGTCCCCACTCTATCCACCTTCTGAAGGGATTTGAAAACTATCTGTTTCAGGGTGCATTTGAATGATGATTAGTCCCTGCTCATGAATGCCTAGCCCTAATTTACTGATAAGGTTGTATTCAACACTTTACCCCCCAGCCTGGCTCTATAGTTTCCTTTTTGCACAAGCCTATATCCTGCCCTCTCTACTCTATTATGCCAGGGGTGCTCAGGAAGTCGATCGCGATCGACTGGTCAATCCTGGGACCGAGGGAGGTCGATCCCAGCTGGATGGGGCGCTTCTGAGGGGGCGGAGCCATGCCGTGCTAAGCCCCGCCCCCTCCGCCGGCTCCAGCATTTCCACTGCTTCTCTAGGGTAGAGAAAGGTTATGCCAAGCCAGTAGTGGCTATTTATTCCACCACTGGCTTGGCATAACCTTTCTGTACCCTGGAGAAACTCTGGAAATGCTCAAGCCAGAGGAGGAGGGGGCGGAGCTAAGTCCCACCAAGCTCCGCCCCCTCCACCCGCTTCAGCATTTCCACAGCTTCTCCAGGGTAGAAGAGGGTAATGCCAAGCCAGTGGTGGCATAAATAGCCACCACTGGCTTGGCATTACCCCTCTACCCTGGAGAAGCTGTGGAAATGCTGAAACCAGAGGGGAGGGGCGGAGCCAAGACCCCCCCTTCCCTGGCTCCGCCCTGCTTCTCTCTTGGTAGATCTTGCTGACTTGGTCTTAGTATAAGTAGTTCGCATGCTGAAAAAGTGTGGGCACCCCTGTATTATGCCCACCATATTCCTGGTTATTGGCTGTTGAGGTTGGTTTGATACACTTTTACAATGTTTTATATTTTGCCGTTTTCAATCGTTTTAATTAGATTGTTTATGTTATATTATATGTTACTATGCTTTAACTGTGTTTTAGCTGGTAAATTTCGCTGTATGTTGGGCTTGGTCCCCATGTAAGCCACCCTGAGTCCCTTTGAGGAGATAGTGGTGGGGTATAAAAATAAAGGTGTGGTTATTATTTGAAACACAAAAATATTAGTAAACAAGGTCACGTTGCTGGCTGTTGTTTTGGATCACATGTCGGACACTTCCCAAGTGTCTAGGATTGTGTGATGTATTGGCAAATAATGCATGCAGATCCCAGTAGGGTGGCCTTTTGCAGATGACAGATGGTAATTTTGTCAGCGCCGATTGTGTTTAAGTGCAGGCCAAGGTCCTTAGGCACTGCACCCAGTGTGCCGATCAGCACTGGGACCACCTTGTTGTTGTTGTTAGCCAATGTATGCTTTATTTGACTAAACTTTCAGGGTTCTTTCAAAATGTGATGCATATGGGTGGGACAATTCAATAAAACTTGGTTTTATAAAAGGCTGTTGTCAAAATAGCCCATCAAAAGTTCAAAAAATTAGGAGTCATGGGATCAGAAGAGAAGCCCCCTTACATTATGTAAGGAATGGGGAAAGGGCCTAAATATCCTCAAGGCTTATTTGATGGTGGAGAGAAGACAGCCAACAACTACTAAGTGCAGCAGGTTATATTTCAGAGGAAGGAACAGGCAAAGTCGGTTCCTCTGAATATTCCTTGCGTTAAAACCCCCCCTGTAAGAAATGTATGGGGTTATCATAGGTTCAAATGGCTTGAAGGCACATGCATGAAGTAGCCAACATGTATAATTAGGGAGACACTGAAATCTGTGTCTCCAGGCTGAAGAGAGAAGGCAAGACTCCTCAGATCCAATCCACTGGACAGCTACCTGGGGCCTTGGTAGTGAACTCACAATATATATAATAAACAAACCAGCTATAATACTGGAACTACAAATGTTGCTGCTAAATTTAGGGAAGAGAGTCTAATCCTACATCTTATTCCAGATCCAGCGCCAGCCCCTCCCGGCTTCATCCACAGAGCCTGAATAGTGAGAAGTTCGGAATAAATGAAAGGAAGCTCTCTTTTCACAGTACACAGTTCAACTGTGGAAATTCACGAAAGATAGTAGGACATGTCTGCATGTCTTGCAAAGAGGATTGGAAGAGAATACTACCACGACAGCTATATACAAATTCAGGCAGGATGTGTTTATATGACATTTGCTAGGGAGCCCAACGGGTGCTTTTCAATTTAGCTGGAGAAAAAGATGTATTGTGGCCAAGAGTGACATTTGTAGAAGAGACGTAATATTTAGGGAAAGGGCTGCATATTCCTCAGATCTGGAAATTCTCCCCTTGTGAATCCCAGTCCTTTGTAATAATGCCTTTAGCAGAACTTCAGTACCAAAATATGCAGGCCCTTCACTTAATTAACCTGAGTAACACCACAACATTTATACAACATCTAAGTGCTCAACAGATTTCTCCAAAGATTTACAGAATGAGGGATTAACAAATTCAGAAACCATTGAAGCAGAAATGTACTCAAAACAAGTAATGCATTAATACTTCCAGTTAAGAAACCAGGAACAAAAACAGGGCATTTGAATCCCATTTTATTTTAAGAGCCAATCTTTCCAATTAAAAATAATGGGGGTGATTGACAAAGTAGGACTTCTAGTAAATGTAGACAAAAAGAGGTGTGGATAGAATTGAACCCAGAATTGAAACTGAGTGCATAATCCTATGCACATTGATTTAGAAGATCATCACCCAGGACTCTTCAAGTAAGCATACCCAGAACTACAGCCTAAATTTCATTCCCATCAAAAGGAAGGAGAAACTTATGACAATTAAGTGACTGTAGTTTTGCTGTGGAACAATGATTGTCTTTAAGCAAGTTTCAAAATGGCAAAACCTTATCCTAGATGCAAGTCTGTAAAGTGTACCAAATCCTGATTTATTTATTTACTTGGGTCACAAGACATTTACAAGACTTTTCTTTTCTCCTTATTGTTTGTAAGTGCACCACCAAACAATGGTCCACAATGTTTCTCTTTTTAGAGTCATAATTCCCTTTTGGGGTCTGTTGAAGGCTTTGAGCACTTTCAGCAGAACAACATTTTCCAAGTCACTTGGGGGGATCCTTTTTCTGGTCAATTCACAGACCATAGAAGCCAATACACAGATCCTCCAAAAGGAGTCCCTAGACAACGGATTAATAAGCCCTGATGTAGAACAATATTATAACTGCATTCAGGAACAATGCAAATCAATGACAAAGATGAAAATAAAGATAATGGATGCATAGTGTCTCTGGGTGATGCAATGCACTGGCTAAGTCACTTACGTAAGGCAAGAGCTGTAGGGCAAAAGGGCAGGAGAACCCCGCTCAGTCAGTGCATATCTTAGCAGCAGCAGCAGCAGCAGCTAAAGTGTGAGCTCTGAAAAGCTCATAAGAGCTTTTACAGGAACCAGAGGAGTCTTGCAAGAATAAGCCTGAAAACGGAGCCACACTCACAGTGTGTCTGACGGATAGCACCTTGCTGTAATCATAATGTGCAGTAAGCAGGGAGATCAGGTTGCCAGCAAATGGAGGAAGACCACATTAATGTCTTAAATAATGAAGCACCGAAAGGAGGCTGTGGCTTTGCTTATCATACAGACAGCGCTGCTTAGGGTCACCAGCACCACCAACTCTGAGCTCTTTCCACTGCTCAGTTCCCAGGCATGCATGGTATAGGGATTTTCCATGGGCCAGCTGTTACTCCTTACTTTGCTGCACTGTTATTTTCATGGGGAAAGGTTTACTGTGCTGAAAATGATTAAATATTTATCGTAGCATTTTGTGAAAGACATGCTTTGTACTGTACACTTGCAAGGGCTCTCAACTTGGGAAAGGAATATGATTCTGTACTTCTCACACACCTGCATTAGGAACAGAGATAGATATTTCCCTTAGGCAATCAAGATGTATATACCAGGCAAAACCTATGCATATTCACAGTCATAAAGTGTCTAAATATGCTAAATGTGGTCTGGTCATGTCTCTAGTTGCACTCCTTTAATTCCCTCAAGGAGGTGAGTGGAGAATAGGAAGGAATTGTGCTTGGCAATAATTTTAACAGCCAGAACGAGAAAGATATGTCTTTGCAGAAATAAACCAGGAGAAGAAAGTAAATCCGTTTAGGTTGTGCAAGGATTGCCAGTGAAGAATGCTGACACTCTCCTCTGTCTCCTCCCTTATTTCACTCTTCCCCCCTCCCTTTTGACTCATCCTTACAGGGCCAGTCAAGGTAAACAACCATTTTGCATATAATGCATATGCGAGGGGAAGGCAGACAAGGATCTGCAAGAGCATTATCTACTTCTCCAGCAATATGCAAACTCATTTAAGACATGTGGCTTCATAAGGAGAATCAGGGAGCCTGATAACCAAGGATAATCTGAATTTACTTACTGTTTGCCCCATAGCTATCTTTCCCCCTACACTCTCTCGTTATACAATAATCTCTTTTTCCTTATATTTCTGCTGTTCAAACCCAAGTTTGATTTGATTTGGTTTTGTGTATTTCAGTACCCAAAGCCACCAAGCTAAACGAGAATACTTATCCCATGTCATAATAGTAATGTGCCTATTTTCGTAAGAGTAGAAATTAAGTAAATTCATTGATAAAGGAAGTTTGCTAGGCAGGACCACTGATTTAGAAATAACATTTTGCACAGTTCGGATCCACATTTGATAAAGGATCCTTTGCTTATTAAAATGGCTCTACTGAATGCACAATCATAAACACTAATAGGGTGATTCCGTGAACCTCAATATAGCAGTGAACAATTAAAAGTGTATGTACTGTAACCTCATATTATTAATGTTTAAACAGTTAGGCAGGGATAAAACTGTGACAGGGGCGAGACTATGGTCTTATATCTATGGAACTTTGCCCCCAACCTTAATTACAAAGCTTCCCTTTAGTAATGTGGCAGAATTCACAGAAAATATTCTTGATCATGTGAGTAAGTAAAAATAACTGCTGGCTGAACTTTAATAACTAATTAGAGAAAGATTCCTTTTGCTAGTACTGGAACCGCATTGTAATTGAGGTTATGGCTTATGAACTTTATTTCATATTTGAGCCAATTAAAAATCTTTGCAGCACATTTATGCAGAGGTCGTTATTCTCCCTAAGAAACAAGGAAGCTAATTTTAAATACCCTCAATTTTTGAAGCAAGAGAGAAAATTAAAAGAATAAGTAAGCCACCTACTTCAGTGCTTTCCACATTGTAACTAGAGAGACAGAATGGCACGTTATTTATTATTTATTGTAATATATTTGTTTATTTCAAACATATCACCTTACTATCTTGAACCAAGAATGTTATAATGGTGTAATTCATTGCCTAGAGGCCAACTGGTCACATACTGGTTTTGTTCCTACTTTGTACTCCTCAACCATAATGGAAGTTGAGCATTTCCCACACCTTTGAAATGATCACACACACACACACACACACACACACACACACACACACACACACAGAGCAGTAATTATGAAAGTGGTATAGCATTCAGCTTTTAACTCAGGTTAGAGCTGTCACAGAGAGTGTCAGAGACTCACAAGCCATGAAGTTCCCTCAAAGACTTACACAGCTACAGTACATACAAATCAGAAATATCAGACAACGTATCACAGGGACTTGTGGAGGAGATTCCCACTTCTCAACAGTGTAACATCAAGAAGGTTGAACGCTATTTCAGAAAATTCTACTGAAAGATGCTGACCTAGACTAGGAATCAGGCAAAGTATGAACCTAGAAGCCCCTTGGAAAGGAAATTAACATATACAAATAAGGGTTGCAAATAAGGGTTGCTGTTGTCATTCTGTTCATTGGGTCAAGAACAATGTGGATTAAATTTAAATCTGATGCTGGAAAGGTATACTGTGGCAAAGGCACACAGTTAAAACAAAGCACACCCACTCACATAACTCCCTTTTGATTGAACAGCTTTTCCTAATCTTCTACAACTTCTCCCTTTTCTGCAGGCCAAATCACTTCTTTGTAAAAAAGATCCCAGGCAGGGTTTCTTTTTTTAACGGTGTGATTGTATTGCCTACACTAGTGTTTCCCAACCTTTTTTGATCAGGGACCACTTTGACCAGGGACCATTCGGCCAGGGACCACTCTCCAACATTAGTACCAAAAGGGTTATGAATCAGTTTTTGGTCAACCTTAGATTTGGTTTGCTTATTTGGGGTGCTGATTCAGAAAACAGCATTGGATAGACCACATCAGCTCTAGTTTCTGATACAGAACATGTGCCATCCAGTAATCACCATCTGCTCATCCACAGAAAACCATATTTAATAAGCCTCGGCATTATAAGAGGGTTTCGCGAGATCTGTTGCTCTCATTGCAATGGTGTAATAATGGTGAGGCCGCAGACCATATTTTAGTTCTTGCAGCCCACTGGTGGTCTATGGACCACAGATTGGGACCCACTGGCCTACACTGATGGATATCTGTGGGAAGGCCAGGTAATGGTGACTTCAATTTCCATTTGTCTGAGTTTCACATAGCGTCTTTCTTTCTTACCAGAAAGAAAGAAAAAGACAACTAAATAGCTGCAGCAATGCCTTTTAATAGTGGGTGGTAGATCAGTCCTTTGCCTTGAAGCGTAAAGGCAGGACTGGTAAATGTATAGCCCTCTAGGTGTGAAAGTACTTTAACTCTCATCAAGCTAGCCAGAATTGTGAACTCTATGGGAGTGGTAGTCCTTTTACCTTTATGTACTCCTCCATAGGTACCTTAATCCTATGAGGAAAGCTCATTGTTATAATATGCTTCACAGTCAACAGAGAGAAAGAGAATCAGAGAAACAGGCTGAATATTAGGGCACTGTGGTGGAAATCCTATGCAAAGATGCTTACTCCATTACATTGGTTCACTTCCACCATTTATAGGTTGATCATTAGCCTTAAAACAGCAAATCATCCTGTCTACTACTTTCCCAGGTCCTTAACATTATAGAGGGAGGACAAGAACCAATAAAAGGCTTAAGGAAAAGCAAAATAAATTAAACATCTTTTCCAGATACTGATTTGTGCATGCTCATGACTCATTTTAATAAGATGATATACAGCAGATATACAACCACTCCAAAAGGTTTTGGACAAAATGCTAATTCTGAATAGGCAATTGTGTTGGGGGGGATAATAAAGTATTCCTCTACGTCAGTGGTTTCCAACCTTTGTCCTCCAGGTGTTTTGGACTTCAACTCCCAGAAATCCCAGTCATCTTACCAGCATTAGGAATTGTGGGAGCTGAAGTCCAAAACACCTGGAGGAGCAAAGGTTGGGAACCACTGCTCAAGGTTGCAGAATTGTTGTAGTTTAGCACCACAATAACTGCTATGGTTCCATGTTAAGAATTTTGGGATTTGTAGTTTTGTTGCCTTTTCTTTCAGAGAACTCTGGTGCCACAACTACAAATCCTAGAGTTTCACAGGATGGTGCTATGGCACATAAAGTAAGACAAAACAGCTGTAATTCTGCAGTATGGATCGTCTCCGGGAGTAAACTTTAATCAGAACACACTAATTGTTGTGATTAAAGTATGGTAGGAGGAAAATGTAAAAGTTGGTAATCTCTTTAATCAACATTCAATTTGATTCCTTAGTTAAGATGTTACTTGCTCTGTTAATTACGCATATGTCACACAGAACACATCTGTCCCTGTGAAGCCAGCTGCCAAATTAAGTAGCGTCAACAGTAACACATATAGCAAAACACAAGGTTAAATCACAGAAGAAAAGGGGACTTATCTCTTTAATCAAAGCACTGAATCTGAAACATCTTCCTTGAAATACCAGGAGACTAATTGATTTTGTTCTTCAGCTGAAAATGGATGAAAGGGTCAACAACCCACATTTCCTTCTGTAGAGCTGTTGTTTTGCTCAGCCAGTTATGGTGTTTAAATGTCACATGGAAATACTGTAAATATGCATACAAATGTGTGAAAGTAGGGACACCACCGGGGATTCTTACTAAGACATTCCCCAACTACAATCTGCCTTTTAGAAATACAAGTGCTTTGATCAGGCAGAGATGGGCTTACATGTGAAATACTGTTGGGGAATCTGAGTTGTTAGGCTCAAAAATAACCCTCAGTTGGGGCAATTCCACCAAAATATAACAGAGTACCAGGAGTATTCTCCTTGACCAGCAGAAACTTACGAGTGGTGAGAAGGGATAGCCTTCTATTCCTCAGGATGGTTTAGGATGGTAGAGTCAGAACTTTAGGTTCAAAAATATTTACTGAAGTAAAAAGAAATACATTTTGCAGAGAAAACTCTTGTAGCTAACTAGCTTACTAAATCTCATCTTCTAAACAAGGTAACAGTAAAAAAAATCCATGCAGCTACATTTTGCCTAGATAAAGGCAAAATGCATCCTCACAAGGAGAAAGAAAATAATTTAAACATGGTGTTGACTGCATGGTCAACCCAGGGCAGTTTTGAACTTAAAATGAAGTTCCCTCACAGAAATTACATTACTATGTCATCAAAGGGGAAGGAGACAGTGGCTTGAAGTGAAGACAAAAGACAAAGCCCTTTGGGAAGCATGCATAGGAATGTGGGGGAAATGAATCCCTCAGCTTAGTCTGGTCTCTAGTCTAGCTACTCATTGAGGACTAGAGACTTGATGGCACACCTGTGCAGTCCAGGTATGAAACCCAACAAATACTCTCTCATTTAACCAATGCTAGAGGCTACTGGTTTTGAAGTCTAAAAATGTAGCTCATCCCTAAAGCTCTCTTTTGACCAGAAGCCATGGGAGCTAAAATGGTGTTCAACTGCATTAATCCTATGATGTAGATGCATCGCTGGACCAAAAGCAGCCAAACTCTCAACATTTTAGGAATTCTATAGAGTGAAGGTGGCAACCCTTGGTAGCTGTTGGCTACCACTTTGGTGAGGTGACAAAGCCATTCCTTCATGTGGAATTGTGAAAGAGCTTCACAGAAGGTTCAACAGCTTTGGAAGTTCCTTTAAATGTTAGGCTAAAAGCCAGAATGGCCATCTAGCTGACATGGGAGCTACCTCTGGAGACAACCTCCAAATGCCTCTGGAGTCACCCAAGGAAAGTTACAATCCTAAAAACATTGGAGATTTTTTTCATAGTAACTTTATTCACTCAACCCAGGTCTGCCTGTTTGCCTATCTATCTATTCGTTTGTTAAATTTAGATCCTCCCTTTTTTATAATGGGAAATCCAGGTTAATGACTGAGATTTAGAAACCTGCCTCCATCTACTTCTGGACTAAGTAAGAATTTGAGGCGGTTATGTCTAGCTCAGTTAATTCTCCTACTCTATACCTCAATTTGGCATACGTTCCATAAAGCACATCTAATATTTCTTTATTTATGGAATCTGTAGACCACTGTACATCAAGGATTCTGGAAAGTAAATTAAGATTAACAAAAACAATGATCAGAAACAGATATATCACCAAAAATGTGGTAGGTTTATTGATCTTAAAATGCTTATTAACAAGGAAATGTCTTCTGAAAAGAACAAAAATCAGTCCACAGAAGTACATGCCTAATCTTATTTGGAGGGCACACTATAGAATGAGAAATTATACATTCAAAATCCTCTCTTGCATAATATCAATACTCTGGGACTTTATTTCATTACGTCAGCACATTTCCCCTTCCTCTTTAATGGTCTTTTCCCTCAAATGAGCAGGGTTTCAGTCCAGCAAGCAGAATTTCAATCCTTCTGCCACTGTAAATAAGACAAGTAATATCTCACTCCTAATGTGCATCTAAACACTTGTGCCCTACACCACTGTTATATTTTTTCATGCTTTAATTGACACAAATATTCAACAGTGTTGGAAAAACAAGACACTGAGAGACAGAAGCTTGAAAGCCACAACGATGATACTATGTAACACGATTTCTGTTCCTGGGTTATAAATGTCATTTCCTAATTGGTTCTATAATAGAAACATAGAAAAGGTTTTTTGAACTGCAAAAACTTTGCCTTTAAGGGACATTCTGCAGCACATTTTGCAATAGGTTTTCAATGAATATCTCATGGAGTCTCAACTAATTCAACATAGTTTGTTGTAGTCACAAAAACCAAGTTTCTGGAGTGTAACAACTATTTTCTAAGTAAGTACCACATAATTAAACAGGAAATACTGGGTTGTTGTAGGTTTTTTTGGCTGTATGCCCATGTTCTAGAAGCATTATCTCCTGACATGGCAGAGGTCCTCACAACCTCTGAGGATGCCTGCCATACATGCAGGTGAAATGTCAGGAGAGAATGCTTCTAGAACCTGGCCACACGGCCCGAAAAACCTACAACAACTCAGTAATTCCGGCCATGAAAGCCTTCGACAATAAACAGGAAACAACATTTTCAAACCAGGAACATAACTTTTTCCCCAAATGTTCTTACATAGTTATTCAAAAAGGTAATCAGAACCTTAACATAGTATCTTTTCAGTATCCCCGAGGAAATGAATACTGGAGCAACTGAGTTGTCACTTTCTATAGATATCACCTGGTTCCCACCTACTAAAAGTATGCAATACTGCTGAGAAGTGCAGTTCTCATGACCTCTCACATTTGAACAATTTGCCCTCTCAGTAGTGTCTGAAACACCTTTAGCCCTTAAAAAAACAAAGAAAAAGGAAGATCTGCAGGAGAGATACATGAGAGAGAAGTGAGTCTGCAGGTTTACACTTCATTTGTGCTTCCGATGGGGTAGGATGTTTGGGAAGTGATATCCAATGCCTGCTAGAAATAACAGCTTCCTTTAGAAGAGAAGTCATTTCAGCAAAGATCAAGCTCGGCTGTTAACAGATTGTGACACTAATCTGAACAACTGCTGTGAAGGGCTATGAGTAGATGTTCCAGTTCTCATAGCAGCAGTGTCAGGCTGCGGTTAACTTTCAGCAGAAGTTGGCCATGGAGTCACCCTGCAAGACCTCGAGATCTCTAGAGAGGTGTTCTCTCAAGTTTTAAAGAAGTGTTTTTAAAATCCACGATTTCCCCAATTTTGCAGGGATTTTGTGCCCCTAAGGAGCTCTTGGTGGCGCAGCGGGTTAAACTGCTGAGCTGCTGAACTTGCTGACTGAAAGGTCAACAGTTCAAATCCGGGAAGTGGAGTGAGCTCCCATTGTTAGCCCCAGTTTCTGCCAACCTAGCAGTTTGAAAACATGCAAATGTGAGTAGATCAGTAGGTACCGCTTCAGAGGGAAGATAACGGCAGTCCATGCAGTCATGCTAGCCACATGATCTTGGAGGTGTCTACGGACAATACTGGCTCTTCAGCTTAGAAATGGAGATGAGCACCACACCCCAGAGTTGGACATGACTAGACTTAATGTCAAGGGGAAACCTTTACTGTGCCCCTAGTCAACTATATCCCACAGGCTTTTAATAACACACATACTAAACTCTGTTGGCCAAAACATGTAAGTCCTGAGAAACAACAACTGGAATGTTGGTTAGATTTTTGAAAACTATATGCTTGTGATTGGCAAAAGTGCATATGTACACACACACACACCCCTCCAATAAAAGCTGTGACAGTTAATTCTGTCTCTTTCAAGGAAGAAGGGCTGTGATTCAGCAACCGAGCATGTATTTTGCAAATGAAAAGACACCGCATTCAATTTGTGGCATCCCCTGGCATGATTGATTTTGTCCAAAACCTTTGAAAGACAGAATTAGTCAAGTGCCAGGACATCCCTTTTTAGACAAATGGGAATTCAATACAACTGTACAAAGTAATTTATCAGATTCATCTGCCTCACCCTGTATTCAAAACTTGGAAAGGGTACTTGTTTGCAGCACAGCAACTAGAATATTTCAGGCAGTATGACTAGTGTAGTCCAAGAAATTATTTTGCCAAGCTTTGTCTAAATTATGTACAGGATTTATGAAGCTGTCAGTTTTATTATCAACCTCTGTTCTAATAATTCCCAGTGTAGTTTTGGCCTTCTCTTTCTCTTTTTCACTGTCAGTAAATATCAAGTTCTAGTGAGCCAACCATTACAGCCCACTTTTCCTGGATAGTGACACAAAGATGGATACGTCTAGTCTGCCTGGGATGAAACTATAGCTATAACTCTGGAGTGAATCAGGTATAAATTTTAAAAACCACAACCAGTGGCGATGGAATTCGAGAATTTGGTGCTGGGGGGAGGGTGTGTGTGTGTGTGTGTGTGGAAGAGCCATGAGCCAAACCAACAAATGGGAAAAACCTTTCTTTAAAATGTTTGAAATCTGGCTCAATCTGAAACAGAAAATATATTCACCAAACTTTTAAAATCTAACTTAATCTAACTGTATATCATGCAAACAGCTAATAGTAGCTGCAGTGACTGAAGGTTAAGTAAAAACATCTATATTGAAGAATAAATGTTATAATAATGATTTAATTAAGGTTTCCAATTCAATCTTAAATTACAGTTTATCTAAGATGTTGAAATGGTTGCTCCCACACTGCAATGCATGCCTTGCATTGGTCAAGCACAGAACTGCAAAACTCCTGTAATTTTGCAATACTTTTCTACTATTGGAATACTTAATCCTGCAAAGGGTGCATACATTTTTGAAAAAGAATTGTGCTTTTTCTCCCCATTTCCCCCCTGTATGTGTACACACACACACACACACACACACACACACACACACACACACACACACACTGCCAGAATTAAAAAGTGGTAAGGATGTGTACATTTTGGGACACCCAGGATAGAGATGAGGTGGTTTCCCTGTGGGCCTCTTTCTTCACCAGTACTAACCAGAAAAACCAAAGATCAAGGAGGATAGGAGCTGAAGAAATGTCAAGAATCAGCAATATCTGGAGAGCCACAGGATTCCTAGCTCTTTGTTTGATACAGAAGAGTTACTTAATTAGTCAATGGACTAGGAGGATGTTCGGTTTCCACTTGCTGGTTCTTTAGATTCCTGGACTGATTGCTGTTCAGCCTTAGAAAGAAACATTCATTCTCCCAATTGAGACAAAGGTAGTTTCTATTTTAAAAATCTGCTGTGTTTTTGTTGCAAATTTTGAGTGCCCCCCCCCCCTTCTGTTTTTGGGAAGATTCAGGAAGGTTAGGAAAGGGTCCGTAATTCGGGATCTGGAGTTCTGTTCCCATTTAGGGAAAAATCTTCCCAAAAACGGAAGACGGGAGGGGGTACCCAAAATTTGAAATGAAAACAGAATGGATTTCTGGTGTTTCACACACCCCTAGTTTCTACTTGCAACCTACCTTAGTATTATATTTATTTCACATGATGTATATAGTTTATTGCAGTATTGAACAAGAGGGAAAAAGCTGAACCACATTACCTGAAGACAATGCATTCCTACTTTTGTAGATTATGAAATATCATGAGCGATCATGCATATTACTAAAATACATCTGGAGATGTCTTACAATAATAAGCCTTTCAGATTAATGTTGCAGACTAAATATCTTTGCAATTTATCCAAGATGATTTGTTACCACTTGGCTTCACAGCACATAAACCTTTGAGGAACACAAACACTCTGGAACAAAATGCTATGCGATCAACAGAACTCTATGAAACTTTAAGTTATGATCTGTTTCATTGGTTTTTAGAACGATACCTTGAGCCTGGATTTGGATGCCTTTCTTTCCCACCATGTTTCAACACGGGCGGAAATATACATACATAAATAAATTATAGAACAAGAGGGTTGGAAGAGATCCCAAGAGTCATCCAGTCCATCTCTCTACAATGAAAGCACTCCCAACCAATGGCCACCCAGCCTCTGCTTGAAAACCTCCAGAGAAGGAGACCCCACTGGATTCAAAGGCTATATTTCACATCTATTAACTCTATGAATAATGCTACACCAGTTAGGAAGAGTGCAAAATAACCAACTTTCTGTGTGGTGTTCTGAACTTTGATCACTAAAATCAAGTATAGTAGAGAACATCCAGTTCACATGCAGCTCATGGGATCTCCCTATCTCCTCTGACATGGTTTTTTGCTCCTTGCTGCCCAGTTCTTTGTACTCACTGCTCATCTGAGCAGTGTATGTGAGGGAGGTATCCAAACTACACTGCTCAGGCCAGGGACTATTTGTGCTATATGTGAACATGTCTCCTTTTTACCCAGCTCTTCAGCCACAAAGGCATTCAGGGGGAGGCATACAACATGTTAATATTCCCTATGGTTTATAATGGAATTATGTGTATAGTCTACCCTTGGTATCTACTGGTGTGTCACCACACTAAAAAAGTGGATGTGGCTCTTAATGAGACATGCTGCATTAACAGTGGATGTGGCTCTTAATGAGACAAGCTGCTCTGTACACCACTGGAGAAATTACACTGTTTAGCGGGTGTTTAGCGGGTATTGCACCACCTGACATCCACCAGGAAGTAGCAACCAATAGTGAAAGGACCAAGGCAGTGACATATCCGGCCCATCCCTTGTTCAGATATCAGCCAGCACACGAACACATTAAATCAAGAAATAGTTTTCTAAGATCTACAGAGACACTTGCTGGAACACCTCAGCAAGCAAGAGTCCAAAAGTGGCAGTAGAAAACCCAGAATCTCAATCAATGGCTGATACCAAATGAGAGATTTCCTCCTGGGCACACAAAAAACTGGGCGACTTGGAAGGCGCTGAACAGACTGCGCTCTGGCACCATGAGATGCAGAGCCAACCTTAAGAAATGGGGCTACAAAGTGGAGCCCACAACATGCGAGTGTGGAGAAGAGCAAACCACAGACCATCTATGACAGTGCAGTCTGAGCCCCGCCACATGCACAATGGAGGACCTTCTTATAGCAACACCACAGACACTCCAAGTGGCCAGATACTGGTCAAAGGACATTTAATATAATGCCAAGTTTTCAAACTTTGTGTTTGTTTAAACACACACACACACACACACCTGTATGGTTCGCTCCTGATACGCTAAATAAATCTACTGGTGTTTAGTTCCTGCATAGATACCAGGTACCTTGTAGATACAGTGGAGTCCCACTCATCCAATGTTCTATATTCTCCAACGCAGTCTTGCCTCCTGCCCAGATCCACAGCTATTTCAATACATTGAGATGTTTAGGTGCTAAATTCGTAAATCCAGTAATTACTACATAATGTTACCGTGTACTGAACTGCGTCTTCTGTTGATTTGTTGTAAAACATGACGTTTTAGTGTTTACTTTGTAAAATCATAATGTAATTTGATGTTTAAGAGGCTTTTCCTTCATCCCTCTTTATTATCCAACATTTTCGCTTATTCAACATTTTGCTGGCCCATTTATGTTTGATAAGCAAGACTCTACTGTATTTTCAAATTGTGGATGGTTGAATTCATGGATGTAGAGTCTGTAGTTATGAAAGGCCAAGGTCCCAGTGAAAGGAAGGGAGACTGGATGGAAATGGATATGAGAGAGATTGTTTCAGTGGAGAAAGTAAAGGAGAGGAAATAGTGCAATGAAGTGATAAAGGGAGATGGGGGAATTCCTGCCCAATTTTAATTTGGCCCAATATAGAATTAGATATGCAGCCTTCCACCAATTCCCCCAGAAGGAATGTGACTCTGAGGGAGACAAAAAGTTGCCTCTTGCATTAAAATAATAAGCCTTGCTTCAAAAAGGGGAAATACAGCAATATATGCATATTTTGCCACTGTGTAATCCAAGCTAAATTTTCAATCAGGAATATAAATATAGACAGAGATACACACGTATATCTCAACACCAAGTAAAAGGTAGCTGTTAAGGAGTGAAACGCAATATGCGGTAATAAGAAGGGCCCATGACTAACAAAGGTACCGAAGCTGATTCCATAGAAGGATGTTTATTTTGAAACCACTTGTTTTTTCTTATTTAACAAGCAAAAAAACCTTCTATCCAATGCAGAAATGTTTGAATATATTAGACATGTGAGAATTAGACATAGGAAATTTATCCTCAGATAAAGGAAATAATTTTTTTTTATATTTAGCATACCAGAGCACAGTACATTTTAAACAGAAATATTGAAAAGGGGGTACATTTTGAAATTTGCAGCTGCACTTGACTTTTTCAATATTTCTATATTTTGTGTGGGAAGATTTCTATATTTCATGTGGGTGTGGAAAGATACTGCATTTCATGCCAAATGCTATGCGGCAGCTAACCAGGTTTCTATCTGGACTCAAAACTGTTTCCAAAGCGGGGAGGGGGGGGGGCTGTATCAAATTGTAACAGTTAACTAAATATATAATACACTTAAATCAACTCTTCAAATAACTGTTTTGCTTTTTATGTACATTTTTAGGTATCTGAGAACATCATTGTCCCAGAGGCAAATTTCATACCAGCAGGAGTTTGCTATCTAGAGTTTGTAATGAACAAACAGAGCAGGATAAAATGCTATTTAAGTGGCAATCGTTGGTTCTGCACCACAATTCTTTGCTATTTCTGGTTTGTTATTGTCATTATCGTTATTTTTTATATAATGCCATGCAAATACATGGGTAGGCTCCCAAATATTCCCTCTTAGCAAACAGATCAATGAGGCATTTTGTTTACACACCAATCTTATCTTCAGGAGCCCTCGGTGGTGCAATGGGTTAAAGCCTTGTGCTGGCAGGATTGACGAATGGTAGGTCGGAGGTTCGAATCCGGGAACAGCGTGGATAAGCTCCCTCTGTCAGCTGCAGCTCCCAATACAGGGCCATGAGAGAAGCCTCCCACAAGGATGGTAAAACATCAAAAACATCTGTGCGTCCCCTGGGCAACGTCCTTACAGATGGCCAATTCTCTCACACCAGAAGCGACTTGCAGTTTCTCAAGTCACTCCTGATCAAAAAATAAAAATAAAAAAATAAAAAAACCCTTCAGAATTGATATTTGGGGTGTTGCAAATTTTTATTTCTTGTTGCATTTCATGTTCCTTTTTATTTTGGTGTTTTATGTGATATTTGGCAATTTAAATTGTGTGTGTGTTTGTTTTTTAAGCATCTCCAGACAACTTTATATGCCTGGGAGGCATGCACATCCCATAAAGGAATAAACAACTAAATGAAGAATGGGGACGAGTTCCTGGGTTGACTGTTTAGAATTGCAATCCAAATTACATTTGGTTGAACCTACACCAAAAAAATTTACCACACCACAGAACAAACAAACATAACAAGGGCTACTGTAGGTAAGAGAACATCTTTTAAAAGCAATAATACTTTCATAACCAAATTCTGTTCCCTCCAATCTTTGCAGGATTGCCCTGCAGGTATCCTGCAGAGAAAGTTTTTATTATCTTTGGAAACTGATCAAAACTGAAACTAGGAAGAAGTGGTTTGCCAAAGGGGACACAACAAGTCAATGTCAAAAAGCCTAATAGTATTTCCCACTGCATGTAAGAGAGTCAAGAAAAGGCAGCTTTTTCTACAGTAAAATCTTCAAGGACAAAATATTTTTCTCCAAAGAAACACTGCTGGCAATTCTCTTTGGACAAGTTAAATAATTGGAAAGAAACAGATTGTTCTAACTGACTTCTGATCCAACCTGCCCCTTCTCCTTACTTCCAATAAACTTTTCCCTATTTGTTTATTTATTTATATACCAGATATTCCTCGGCACAGGACCCATGGCAGGATATATTTTATGAATTGAAATACAGATTTAGTATCCTTTATCGGAGATGCTTGGAAGCATAAGTATTTCAGGTTTGGGGGTTGTTTTTTTTCAAATTCAGGAAGATCTGTATTTGTGTATAGGTGTACAGAATGTGATATCTGGGAGATTGGGCCAAAGTCTTAACACAAAATGTATTTATGTTTCATATACACTTCACACACATAGCCTGAAGCAAATGTTTTACAATATATTTTTAAAAGAAATTTATATGAAACACAGTTTATAGTACACTTTATTTATTTCATGTCAAAAGCATTGCAAAATTACAAAAACTGATAAAATAAAGGGAGCACATTGTTAACGGTTAATGATTTTTGACCAAAAACGGGCAACAGCGACCACATTGTCTATAGCTTTAATCAATTCTTCCTCTGTGCATGAGGCAGGGCATTGTGGGCAAGCATACAGATAAGGAGTTTTTTGTTCTGCTCCATAGTTGTACAAGGTGAAGGAATCTTTTAGGTAGTGCCATTTTGACAGGTTGTCTTTTGATCTGCCTACTCCACTTCTGAGTCTGTTCAGGGACACGACTAGACTTAATGTCAGGGGAAACCTTGACCTTGACCTTTACACTGCCATGTAATCCAGTTCAAAGCAGATGAGCTGTATTTTATATGGCAGTGCAGAAGGAAAGTTGAGGAATTATTGCTGTAATAGACGAAATGGAGTGCTGCTTCCATTCTGATCTTTTTGTTTCAATGTGTAAGGAAAATGTGGTGGGAAAAAAGATTTTATTCCCTCCACCTTTGTAGCTACTCTAAAAAAAGAAGACTTTTAACCCTAGGGTTGCCAGAGGACTCCTGTTACTCCTTAACACATTTTGGGACACATTAGCTACTATGAAATTTTGTCAAACTATCTGACGTCCTTCAACTTCCAAACTCCAATTTAATGCCACTGCCAGTTGTTCCCAACATGACTGTTATCCCCTTTGGAAGTGGAGAAAGGAAATGAAGGGGAGCACTATCTATTTTCTTGCCACCAGATTTCCTGCATCCTCTCCCCCTGCCTAAGCCAAAGAGCCAGTGTTGTTAGTAGACATCTTCAAAGTCATGTGGCTAGCATGACTGCATGGAGCACCGTTACCTTCCTACAAAATCAGTACTTATTTATGGACTCACATTTGCATGTTTTTGAACTGCTAGGTTGGCAGAAGCTGGGGCTAACAGTGGGAGCTCACCTCATTCCCTGGATTCGAACTGCTGACCTTTCGGTCAACAAGTTCAGCAGGTCAGTGGTTTAATCCACTGCACCACCAGGGGGCCCATATGTCAGTATATATTCATATACTCTAGTTCAAAGCAAATAATGTGGACTATCTGATTTCATTTGATTATATAGCAGTGTAGAAGGGGCCCTAGAAGCAAAAGCAAAATGTGATTTCAAAGAAAGATCTTTGCAAGCCCAACTCACGAAGATGACCCCCCTGTGCAGAAATGTGTAGGAAGTGGCTCTTTTCTCCCACCCCACTCCTGCTAAGACACTGTCTGAAGAGTGAACTTCTTGAAAAGAAGAGAACTATTGTAATATATGGCAATATAGAGCTGACTAATAAAAATTAAGAAAAAAGAAAGAGAGCATGAGTTTTCACAACTTGAACTGGATAAGCAGGTACTGGACATGCTATCTAGATGCTGAAAAAGCCGGAAGCTTACACATATTTTGTTCCCATGTTGCATTCTGGGTGGGGCTGGGGAATGTGAAGACTGTAAAAACCCTGCCATCTCAACAGATATATAGTTGCATTATACTGAAATCTAATGCAAATGAAAAAGGAAACAGAAATAGTATCAATTAGATGCCCTTCTGTATTGTCTCTGCAATAGTACTGAAAGAAGTACTATGGGTCAGGATTGAGGAAATGCTTGACCATCCAGGTCAGTTCCTATCAGTCCCAGCCACCCTGGGGAAATAGCCCAACATTTGGACATTTGCATGGGTTCATCACTGGTGACCTAGGATAGCAAAGAAGGCCCAGTTTTACATGAATCTCAGATGCTGCCAAGGAGGTGGTAACTGTGTTTTTGTGAAGACGAAGTACAATGAGATTTAAATCCTTCAATAGAGTCCATTGTAGGATAGAGCAGAGAGCTGGCACTAGAAAGATAATACTGTTATTCAGCAAGAGGAGAAGGTCTAGTACAAGAATGTCACATAAGAGAAAAGCACTTTTGATGAAAAGGAAGGATGAGGAGTCATGTGAATACTCAGTGGAGACCAGAGATGATCTCCCGTCTCCCACCCCATGTGGGTTTCCCCAGAGAACATCTGAAATCCTTGACAAGGGTGTCACATTATTCTGGCAAAGTCTTAACATAATCATTGGAATGAACTACTAGGTAGTCCCTTTGTAAATCTCCAGGCAACAAGAGCTCTCTAGCTGTTTGAAGATGTTCCATGAGAGAAGCACTTTTTTTGCGTTTCTTATTAAACAGAAATAAACCTAAAAGGTTGTACAGATTGAGTATCCCTTATCCGAAATGCCTGAGATCATAAGTGTTTTGGGTTTTGGATTTGGGTATTTTAGATATGCACATAATGAGATATCTTGGAAATGGGACCAAGTCGACGCATGGAATATATATATATATATATATATGTGTGTGTGTGTGTGTGTGTGTGTGTGTGTGTGTTAATTTATTTACAACATATCTATCCCACCTTTCTCCAACCCAGAGTCGACTCAAGGCAGCTTTACAGCCAGGCAGCCATTTGATGCCTTCAACAATATGCAACTAAAAACAACATTTAAAACAGAGTTATAAAATACATACATTAAAAAACATAAAACTGATACCTTCACTGTTAGCCTCGTTATCCAAAGTCATAGTCTGAGCTTTTCCAATATTCAATTGCACATAATTCCGTGTTTATTTATTGCACTCGGTTTCCAAAGGCTTGCTCAAAAAGCCACATTTTCACTTTTTTACAGAAGGTCAAGAGGAAGGAGGCTGTTATAGTTATAGGTTGACGGTCATGCTATGCATTTTTTAAAAAAATTACAGAATATTCTATTTTACAACTTTGTTAAAAACCCATTAGCTTTAAAATTCATTTTCCTCATATCTTTTAGAAAGCCCAAAATTAATACAAATATGTTCCCACTTTTTGGCATAGAACACCCACAGACTTCATTACAATTCAGAAATTACTCCAGACATGTCTGAACACCTGAACTGTTAAAAATCCCCTCGGTCTAGGTGTATGTAAGGGAAATCGAGTATCTTGCATACTCTTAGCACAGATTTAAAAATAGACTCATCTGAACTTAATTGTTATACATATTGCATTACAGACATTTCAGAGCTAATAGAATTTGCTAGGTAGCCCAAACTAGCTACAGTAGCTTTCAGGCTGGCCTCTCTTCAGGGAAGAAAACACAAGACCAAGGAATGGTATGCCATTTACATGCATTTCAACTTAGTACCTTTTGACCCTTGGATGAAAGTTATGATAATTTGGTTCCATGAAATGGCAAGCCAACAATTGATGAAAAAAGCAAATAAAGTTTGGTTTCTTAACAATACATTATAGCACAGTGGTTCTCAATCAGTGGGTCCCCGAATGGTTTGGCCTTCAACTCCAAGAAATCCTAACAGCTGGTAAACTGGCTAGGATTTCTGGGAGTTTTAGGCCAAAGCACCTGGGGACCCACAGGTTGAGAACCACTGTTATAGCATGAAATGGGGAGAACTTATCTGCTATAGGGAAACAATAAGGTTTTCCATTCCTTAAGTAAGAAAACCCACAAAAACCTCTTTGGACTTATATCTATTCCCTCCTCCTCTGCATCATGGAGTACTAGGATCCGAGGGACTTTGGCCTATTTCCCTGGATTATGATGATTTAACAACACAACAAACAGTTTCCATACATATAAGGGACATGTTTATATGGCCTTATCATTCTATTCATGAGATTCGTTTCAAAATCTCCCTTCTAAAGAAAAAAAAAGCTATTTTCATTCATGGGAGACTTCTGATTGAGGAAAAGATTCCTGCAGGCAGAATGGGGGCGATTATCCTTACCAATTATCCCATGATCTCCCCCATAAATTTAAGTCTTTGAGATAATTTCCTCCAACAAAGTAAAATTATTTTATTTATACTACAATCAGCAATTTTCATATGTACAACACCAACAACTTTTTCCAGATGCAACAGTACAGAAACTGGGTTGCTGTGAGTTCTCCAGGCTGTACAACAACCCAACGATTCGGCCATGAAAGCCTTCGACAACACAGTACAGAAACTTCTTTTTGAGAAAATAATTCCAGAATTTCAGATACATTCCCCATTAAAATATAAATTTCATATTATTTATTTGATGACATTCAATACTTGGTCTGTACTTCTCCTTCTAAGCAGCTCTCTTCTAACCTAAGTCATTAATATAAGAGCGAAAGTATAATCTAAACACCAGTAAATATTCCCATGACACACCGTTCTTTCAAATATGCCAAGAGTTCTGTGTACTCTTGTAACCTACCTGCAAGCTAAAAGTATACATATTTCAAGCAGGAATAAGATTAAGCATTTTCCTTCCAGTGGAAAATAACTGCTTTGTAGATCCAGCTGTCTCAACTTGTTCTCCCCACCACGGCAAATGCTGAAACATTGTATGAAACAACATTTCATACAATAAAGGTCATCTCTTGGATGGAGAGCAATTCCCAACTGCTAGTGAGTCTGATTCTATCTGAATTCTCTCTAAACTTAAAGGGCTGCATTAGCCTTTTATTTGTAATATACTCTTAAAGCATTAGTCAGGAAGGAGGCTAAGAAACACAATCTCAACTGAGTCCTCAGTAGGTAACCATGTCTATTTTTTTAAAGACTGCATTTTCCTTTCATTATGGTTTTCATTTAACCACTGAGTAAACACAGCTTCCACTTCAATCAATGTCTTGCTGACGTCTTAGGTATGATTTTCCTTCTATAAATCTCAATGGCTGAACTATGGCTATAAATCTCCCTGCCGTTGTTATGTGCTTTCAAGTCAACATCAACTACACAGATTTTTCTAGGCAATATTTATTCAGAGGAGATTTGCCAACCCTCTTGTATCTTTCCTGAAATTCCTGTTTTAGTTCAGTGCTTGTGCACAACTGGAACAAAAAACCAAAACCAAAAACCCTTCCCATAAAAGTGTGAATGCAGCTACCTGGCATGGATTTTGGAACAGGAGGTATAATCCTCCTTGAGCATCTAGAAAATAATGCTTGTGTGTGGCTGGCTCCATTCGTCACAGAGCCTCTTTCCAGTAGTTGCAATTCACTCAGCAATAAATAGAGCTTGTATTCAAGTGCCCAGTACTCCTTTCTAATCCAATACGGACAATCACCAGCTTCTCTAAGAGCCTGGAAATACAAACATCTACAGAATCATTTATTAAACCAAACCAAACATAGCCAAATCTCCATTTGGCTTATTTGCTTTTCATTCAACTTCCACCAATGACCAACTTCAGATTTATTTGAAATGAAAACAATGTCAACGTGTCGAGATGATCATAATTATATATTTTGTGCCACTATGCTGGCATAACAGTCTCATGCTTTTCCGTCTTTCTGAACACTTGAAAATTGCTGGAATAATTTTGTGTCTCTAGAACAATGGTTTCTAACCCTTTTTTGACCTGGGACCACTTTGACTAGGGACCACTCTCCAATATTAGTACCCAAAGTGTTATGAAGCAGGTTTTGGTCAACTTTGGATTTGGTTTGGTTATCTGGGATGCTGATTCAGAAAATTGCATTGGATAGACCACATCAGCTCTAGTTTCTGATACAGAAATATGCCACCCAGTAGTCGCCATATTTAATAAACCTCGGCAGTATAAGATGGTTTCATGAGATCAGTCACTCTCATTGCAACGGTGTAGTAATGGTGAGGCCGCAGACCATATTTTAGTTCTTGCGGACCACTGGTGGTCCACGGACCACAGGCTGGGAACCACTGCTTTAGAAGGATTTGGGTGAACACCCTACATCCAGGCTAAATTAATATCATGAATGGAGGGAGTTTAGTGTTGCTGTTAATTATCACAGATAAAAGAATTCTTCCATTAGCACGTATTTATATTTGCTGGAAACAGTTTCTCTGTAGTTTTAAGTATCTTCACTGAGACTATGTTTGAACATTAATGTTGAACAAACCATCAAGCATAACTAGAGTATGGTTAATTTCAAGCTATCACTTTCTTTGTCTCTCTAGAACAGAGATAATTAGAAATTAAATAAAATTATAGTTGTATCTTTAATTATGTTTTTAAATCTTCTGTTTTCTTACCAAATGCTGTTTGGTAATGTAATCTATAGACAGCTCATGTACACAATGTAACAGTTGACTGCCTTAGCAAACCTGATGTTACAAGGTAGATATTTAAATAGTGGTGTATTAATTTATTTCTTGGCTGAGGTAAGTGTGTAAACAAATTAGTATTGTCTTTGTTGCACATTAAGAACAGATCTTATGTGTATAATATTTATGGTAATGCATTAAGTGCCACTAAAACACTACAGCTGGGCCTTGGAACTTGAACCTGATAACTGTATGATTAATTCCTGCAACTCTAGGAATTTCAGATTCTACATTTTATAGATATACACACATACGCCTTTCACAGACTGGAATTACAGGAAGTTCCTTCCTTCTACACCGGGCAGCAGCTGCTCTTTCTGTTTAGCCTGTTCAACTGCAATAGATCGAACTCATCTGTCAATGCCTCCAGAAAATCTTCAATATAAAATCCCCACATTATTTAATATGATTCATGTGCTCAACATTTTAAAAGAGAGAAGCACCACTTTTTCAGATAATAAGAGGTTCTTGACATCAGGAGTTAAATTCAACATGCACAATTTTATTCTGCTTATTCTCATTATGGGAAGAGGAAGGGAATAATGTAAGACATGCCATCTTCATTTAAGATATGAGATTTTTAAGGTGGGTATTTAGTAGTTTTGTGGGGTTGGGAAGAAAATTTTATTGGTTTTCTTTTCATTTTCACACATGGGGAGTTGTACACAATTGTAGGAAAACTGAATAGAAAATAATTAAAATGGGGGGGGGCTTCAGAATCACTGGCACCCCCAATTTATTCAGAGTTCTTCCATATCAGCTAAAAGGAAGTAGAGAGGACTCATCAAGACTTTTTTAGTCTCTTGCATGACAACAGGAAGACTATATACATCGAAGGGTATAAGCTTATCTGCAAATTCTATTATGTGAATATATACATATATATATTCACATTATATATATATTTATTCTCACCCCACAGGGGACTCAGGGTGGATTACAATGTACATAGCAAACATTCAATGCCATAGACACACAACATATATAGACAGACATACAGAGGCTATTTAACATTCAAGCTTCATGAGGGTATTCTGGTCACCAGGGGAGCTGCCACTTCACCGTCCATTTGTGACACTGATGGAGTACTTCCTCATTCTTTGCACGCTTGCTGGAGATTTTATGGCATCGTAAATTAGTTACAGTAAATTAGCCTCCCCGCATAAGCGGTACCTACATTTCCTACTTGACAAATGCAACTGTCTTTTGGGCTGCAAAGATCAACAGCAAGCTACACAATGGTCGGAAGCTCACTCCGACCTGGGCTAGCTTCCAACTCATGACCTTTCAGTCAGTAGTGATCTTAATGCAGCTGACTCCCAGCCAGCTGTGCCAGAGATATTTGACTCAGTTGGGGTGAAACCCAACAAACCGCCTTCCCTCAAATACAGATAAATTGAACTAGACCTTAAAAAGTTCTGTTCACTGAACATATAAATCTGCTATTTGTAGATGTTGACATGGTCATAGCTTGTGTTTTATTTCAGCTCTTCAAATAGGATGACAAGTGGGATTATACTGTAATGCATGTTTACTTGATATGGAAACTGCTATGCAAGAAGGGTGCATAAATCGACTAGTATTTTGAGCTAGCAAGGGAGGGATTTATCTGTAGTCCTACTCCCCTTACTCCCTTAGAACACACAACCTTTGTTGCTTTAGACCGAAGGGTTCCCCTCACTCTTTGAGGAATTATAAATGATATAATGACTTGAAAACCTGGATGTTCCAATGTGCCTTTGAATAATGGCTTAGGACCTGGTTAGGACTGCCCAACCTTAACTTTTGGTTTGATCTCCCAGTAATTTACTTCTGACCTAGCCCTATAGTTTTATGTTTGCACAAGTCCTTACACTGCCCTATTAAACCTGAACATGCCCACTTTTCCTGGCTACTGGTTATATGCCTTTGAATAACGGTTTAGCGTCTGATTAGGACTGGCCAACCCTAACTTATGGTTTTAATTTCCCAGCACTTTACTTCCAGCCCAGGCATGTAGCCGGGGGGGGGGCTAAGGGGGCTTCAGCCCCCTCCCGAAATTCTCAGGGTGGTCCATGAAAAGGCCTTACTGGTACATTATTTAAACTGTTATGTTTATTCATATCATGATCTGATCACCATGCTCATTATATCCCACATTAATGGGGTTATTGGGATAACAATACAAAAGGTTTGCTAGGGTAGACCCTCTTCCACCCAGTCTCAGCCCCCCCCCCCCGAACCAAAATCCTGGCTACAGCCCTGAGCCCGGCCCTACAGTTTTGCGTTTGCACAAGCCCTTGCCCTGCCCTATCAAATCTGAACATGCTGACTTTTCCCACCTACTGGTTATGATGTCTTTTGAATGTCTTTTAAAAGATGTCTTTACTGTTTTGGTTTTATTGTTTTTCATTATATTTTACTGTTAAATGTTCTAATTGTATTATTTTGTAACCCTTGTTTATGCTGGGCCTGGTCCCCATGTAAGCCACTTGAGTCCCTTCGGGGAGATGGTGGCGGGATATAAGAATATAATTATAATAATAATTATTATTATTAACATGGTTTTCACTGTACCAGATTGAATGTATTTAGCACAGATGCTTGGCCTGAAGACTTTTGTGAGGCATATTGTAGATATTTTCTCAATTTTCCAATGTTTTATCCATCTAGAATCATGGATAAAATATATGAGACTTTTTACTGAAGATAGCTTCACAAAGTTAAGCAGATTTTTTTTCCAGGCAAAATTTGGATGGCAATGCAGGCATCTAGAAAAGAGATCTCAAAAAGAGCAGGATGTTTGCTGTAAATGAGATTGATGCCCAGTCTTCTCCACCCCTCCACACATGCTAAATTTAAACTACAGTTTATCACAAAAGATCATTCCTATGGCAGTTATTTTTTTTCCCTGCAGTGAAATGAATATGCAGCAGTTACTCATTCGTGTAGAATCATATAAACAGCTTTATCTAATGGTACCTATTCTTATTCTCACAGAACAGGTTGAATCTTCCTTATCTGGAAATCCAAAATACTTCAAAAAGTAAAACTTTTCCCCACTACACCCACTCACTCTGGCCTGGGGGGGAAGGGAACTAGTCACATGTCCGGTGCCCACTGAGTCTTCCTAAAGGAGCCCTAATAGGTGCAACATGAGCCTTTACGAAAAGCTCAGTGGGTGCTGGGTGTGTGACTAGCCTCCTTCCTCCTATTCCATTTTCTCTATGTACATGCTAATAAAGGTATTCCAGCCCATAACATGTTACAGATCTGGTTCCTCCTCATCTCCCTGTGTGTTGGACGTTTTGGTTCCCACAGTATCGGTTCTTCTTTGCTGGGCAAAAGAAACATTTGTGACACGCAGGAAG
This sequence comes from Anolis apletophallus, assembly GCA_030556195.1. Lineage (NCBI taxonomy): Eukaryota > Metazoa > Chordata > Lepidosauria > Squamata > Anolidae > Anolis > Anolis apletophallus. Next base: position 79,945,921 of record JARBWK010000003.1, read on the forward strand.
ATGAGTTTAATGAAGAGGGCAAGAGAAATGGTGCACAAGGCTGGTTATCTTCCTGCATGCCGTAAGTGTTTTGTTTCACCTGGGGAAAGGGAAACACAGAAACGTGTGGCATGTCCACCTCCATGGGGCTGCCATGTGAGTGTTCACACAGCAGCCCCATCTTTAGAAGGCAAGGGCTGGTGACAGTAGCTTACGACCAAAACCGCAAATATAAACCCTTCAAAAGTGAAGGGATGATTGCAATTATCTTGGCTTTCTATGGAGAGTTCAAGCTTGATTTGCTCTGGGATCCATTTATCTGTCTTTTTAGCAGTCTGCAATATCCATAGACATCTTTTCCAGCACTGCATTTTAAATAGTTGATTTTCTTCCTATCAGCTGTCTTCATTGTTCAGCTTTCACAATCACACAGAGAAAAGTGAATATGTGAATTGTGCTATCAGTACTAGACGGATGATACTGCCAGCCTGACTAAAAAGAGTTGTTTTTGAAGAATCTGGAGCACTTAAGAGAGCTCTGATGCAGCATGCTGAAAGCCTTTCCCACAGCTACATGCATTCTGTCCTGTACCCCCCCCCCCCCCCACACACACACACATGAAGTTTGACAATGAGCAGATGGTAAATTTTCTCAGCCTTCATGGCTGCAAAGCCAGGCATAGAAATATATGGGAGCCAAAGCTGAAAACAAGCAGGATATCTACAATTTTCACAAGGGTGGACTAAAGTAGAAGCAGAATTCCATATTTCTTCAAATGTAAGACACCATTGATTGTAAGATGCAAGCTAATTTCAGTACCACAACCACCAAAAATACGTAAGATACACTTGCGATGAGATGTTTATATAGCAAAACATGTGTCTTATTAGAACTGAAGAAATATAGTATACGTGATAGTTTCTAATACACAGAAGCAGAATTAAGTTTACAATGTATATAACAAATTAAACAAAGCAAACAAATTAAGGTCCAGAATGTTTTAATATGCTGAATGTATACAAAAATTCAACTTTTTAAAATGCAGAATACTAAACATGACACAACATTTTCTCTTTTCAAAGTCGCACACATAATATATATCCTCCTGGTCTTTTCAAAGAGAATTCTTTGAAGGGCATGGAAACTTCATTCAAAAGGGGTAAAATAAATAAATAAATATCCATGTAAAGAAGTGGGAGGAATGTTGTGTAATTTATCACCACCTTAACTATTCAGGGATTTTAGGAAATGATCAAAAGTTGCTATGAAAATTGATGAATAACAAGATATAGTACAAAGAGCTTTGAAGTACACCAGAGATGGGAATTGTGTGGCCCTCTAGATGTTATTACAGTGCAACTTCCAGAGTTCGTCACCATGAGCTATGCAAGCTGAGCTGATGGGAATTGCACTTCAACACCATCTGGAGAGCTGCACAATTCCCATCCTTGAATTACACACTCAAGATCTCAGAGCAGAAAACTTTAAATGCTTCAAAGCTAGAGCTTAAAGTTCAGGCATTCCAAATCTCTTCAGGTTCCAACTCCTTGTAGGACTCAGATTTACTAAGAGAAGAAAGAAGAATCTTATTTATTTCCAGCATTTATACCCCGCTTCTTCTCAACCCCCGAGGGGGGACTCAGAGCAGCCTAACAACGGTAATGATTCGATGCCACACAGTATACATAATAAACAACAGTTAAGATTCAAATACATTAAAATACAACTAGAATTAAATACATTAAAATACAATTAACATTAAAACATCATGTACATTCATCACAGTTAAAACAATATTCCATCCATAAGCCTTAGATCTTATCCACCAGTTTGCCATCTGACCAAACTAAAGTGCCCTATCGTGCTAAAGTGCAAACGCTTGGTCCCATAACCAGGATTTCACTCTTTTTCTGAATGCCAGGAGGGATGAAGCTGATCGAATATTAATAGGGAGTGCGTTCCACAGACAGGGGGCCACCACCGAGAAGGCCCTGTCCCTCGTCCCCACCAACCGCATCTGAGATGTAGGCGGGAGCGAGAGCAGGACCTCCCCGGAAGACCTTAAGATACGAGATGGGATGTAGCGGTTGATGCGTTCGGACAAGTAGGCTGGGCCAGAACCATATAGAGCTTTAAAGGTCAAAACCAGCACTTTGAATTGAGCTCGGGGTGGACAGGCAGCCAGTGGAGCTGACACAACACGGGGTGGTATGGTCCCTGTATGTAGCTCCAGTTAGTAGTCTGGCTGCCGCCCGTTGGACTAGTTCTAATTTCTGAACTGTCTTCAAAGGCAGCCCCACGTAGAGTGCGTTGCAGTAATCTATTCGGGATGTGAACAAAGTGTGGACGACCGTACCCAGATCAGACTTCCCAAGGTACGGGCGCAGCTGGTGCACGAGTCTTAACTGTGGAAAAGCTCTCCTGGCCACCACAGAGACCTGGGGTTCCAGGCTCAGCGATGAGTCCAGGATCACTCCCAAGCTGCGAACCTGCGTCTTCAGGGGGAGTGTAACCCCATCCAACACAGGCTGTAACCCTATGCCCTGTTCGGCCTTACGACTGACCAGGAGGACCTCTGTCTTGTCTGGATTAAGTTTCAATTTGCTAGCCCTCATCCAGTCCGACACAGCAGCCAAGCACCGGTTCAAAGTCTGGACAGCCTCCTTAGTGACAGGTGGGAAGGAGTGACAGATCTGGACATCGTCTGCGTACAGATAACACCTTATTCCGAAACTCCAAATGATCTCTCCCAGTGGTTTCATGTAGATGTTAAATAACATCGGGGACAGAACTGAACCCTGAGGGACTCCACATGACAACGGTTGTGGAGCCAAACAGGTGTCACCCAATGACACCTTCTGGGTACGACCCTCCAGGAAGGATTGGAGCCACTGCAAAGCAGTACCCCCAAGCCCCATGTCTGCAAGGCGACCCAGAAGGATACCGTGGTCAACGGTACCGAAAGCCGCTGAGAGGTCCAGCAGAACCAACAGGGACACACTCCCCCTGTCGAGTTCCCGGCGTAGATCATCTACCAAGGCGACCAAGGCTGTTTCAGTAACATGTCCCGGCCTAAAGCCAGACTGTGCCGGATCAAGATAATCAGTGTCTACCATGAACCCCTGGAGTTGCGAGGCCACCACACGTTCCATATTCACAAATGGAACTACTTCAATCCCTGTTTCTTCTTGGTCAATAGATGAGGAATATCACCTCAGTCAGCTTTCACGTAGAGCATCAGACTCAACTAAATGCAGATTTATAGAGTGGACCTAAGTGGCCTGTAAGACATCTTCTATACCTTAGGAAAAGGTCAGGTTATCTTTACGCGTCGGTGAATTCTGTCTTAAAGGTTCTATTGTGCTCTCTTCTTATACTCTTCAGCACCAAAAAGATTATTTTTTAAAAAAAGACAGTTCCTGTTTATGTACTGAATAAATACCCTTTGAAACAAAAACTTTGAAACAAAAGAAGGGAGTTCCTCTATCCCTAGGTACCGCTGGACCTCAGTTCCCAGAAGAACATGCCAGCAGGACAGAACTCCTGGGAGCTGAAGTCCAGTATTTGGAGAGCCAAGCCTACAATCTCTATTCTACAGGGCTATTTGTTCAAAGGACTTTTGTAAGATGATCATAATAATTATATCGTTTATATCTCAGTCTTGGACAGCAATGGCTCCCAAAGTGACCCATTTAAAGTGGGATCAGGTGTCAAACAGAGATGTGTTATGGTCCCAACCTTATTTGCTATCTTCATTACTATGATACTGCACCTTGTTGATGGGAAGCTACCCACTGGCATGGAAATCATCTATCGGACAGATGGCAAGCTATTTAACCTCAGCGGACTGAAAGCCAAGACCAAGGTCATAACAACATCTCTTATAAAACTCCAATATGTTAATGATAATATGGTCTGTGCTCATTCAGAAGCTGTATTTCTGGCATGGCAAAGGAATTGGCTGGTGACTGCTGAAAGAGCATTTTGGTTTTCTCAATGTTCAGTGAAAGGCCAAACTTTTTGTACGCTTCTGCAAAGGTGTTTAGTGGCTTGTAGGCATTCTTAATGGTGTAACACTAGAAAATGTTGACCATTTCTACTCCCTTGGCAGCCATCTCTCCACAAAAAGCAACATTGACACTGAACTGCAACACTACCTAAGCTCTGCGAACGCAGCATTTTTCCAAATGAAGCAGAGAGTGCTTGAGGGTCAGGACATCCGTAGGGAGACCAAGGTGCTTGTTTATAAAGCTATTGTCCTCCCAACCCTGTTATATGCCTGCAAAACGTGGACTGCCTACAGACGTCACACTCAACTTCTGGAATGATTCCATCAGCATTGCCTCTGAAAAACCCTGCAAATCTCTTGGGAAGACAGGTGGACAAATGTCAGCGTTCTGGAAGAAGCAAAGATGACCAGCATTGAAGTGATCATCCTTCGCCATCCACTTTGCTGAACTGGCCACGTTGTCCAAATGCCCAGACACCATCTCCCAAAGCAGTTACTCGACTCCCAACTCAAGAATGGGAAATGGAATGTTGGGGGACAAGAAAAGCTAGTCTTAAAAACTGTGGCATAGACACCATGAACAGACATGCTGCTCCTCCAGGTGTTCAGCGCTCAAGCGCTCTCAGTGGAGGTCAGCTGTCACCAACAGTGCTGTGGATTTCAAGGAAGCACGAATGGAGGGTAAAAGAGAGAAATATGTGTCAAGAGGAAGGTGCACCAAGCCAATCCTGACCGGGATTGCTTTTTACCTGGAAACTGATGTCCTCACTGCAAAAGAACATGTGGGTCAAGAATAGGCCTTCACAGCCACCTACAGACCCACCACCAAGATTCTACACTTGGAAAGCATTCATAAAGGCACTTCAAATTGGTTAGATGGCAATCTGGTGGATAAGACCTAATGCTTATGGATGGAATACTGTTTTAACTGTGGGAATATACATGATGTATTTTAATGTTAATTGTATTTTAATGTATTTTAATTCTAGTTGTATTTTAATGCATTTTAATCTTAACTGTTGTTTTTATTATATGTATATTGTGTGGCATCGAATCGTTGCCATTGTTAGGCCGCACTGAGTCCCCCCTCGGGGGTTGAGAAGAAGCGGGGTATAAATGATGGAAATAATAATAATAATTGGACACGTAGGGTCGCTGATGATGATGATGGTGATGATGACCTCTACTTATCCCATTCCTTTCCACTTATATTCCCCATGTTGATGCTATCCAATGACAATTCTGGCTAAGAGTGGTGGGTTCAATATATCTGGAAGGCACATTGGGAAATGCTAGTCCAAATAGTCCATCATTGTCTTTTCTGACTGGCAGGATCTTTGTGAGAACATAAACAAAGATCTTCTTTAGCTCGATTGTTTTATATAATCTTATCCCCACATAGCTTTGAGAGAAATGTTACAAATATAGCACCATTTGGTACCCTTTTGTTGTTTTGATACAGTAGTATCTTTTTCTAATGTTAAGTTCTGCAGAGGAGCAATGAGACTGAATGGTATGACAGTGTTTCTCAAACTGTGCTCCTCCAGATGTTTTGGACTTCAGCTCCCACAATTCCTAACAGCTGGCAAGCTGGCTGGGATTTCTGGGAGCTGAAGTCCAAAACACCTGGAGGAGCACAGTTTGAGAAACACTTGTATAGAATATTCCACTGTTCCTCACGGGGATGTTCAAGTCACAACTGACTTTCTTTCAGCAAGAACTATTTCCTTAGCCAAATTCCAAAAACATTTTTAAAAAGTAACACATCTGGCCAATGCTATTTCTGTTATTCATAAACAGCATAATGTGTACTATTTTTAATGAACGTACACATACCAGTCAATGGGAGGACAGTACATATAGAGTCAGAGTTGGAAGAGACACCATGGTCTCATCTAGTTCAAACCCCTGCCATGCAGGAAAAGCACAATCAAGCACATCTGACAGATGGCCATCCAGCTTGTTTAAAAGCCTCCAAGGAAGAAGCTTCCACCACACTCTGAGGCAGAGAGTTCCACTGTTAAACAGATTAAAGTTCTTCCTGATGTTCAGGTGGAATATCCTTTCCTGTAATTTGAACCCATTGCTCCAAGTCCTAGTCTCCAGGGCAGCAAACGTTGATATGGAAGTCAAAAGCAGGTTAAGATATAGCTGGCACTGTTGTTCACTCTTTTCACATAATGGAAGAGCAGCACCCACGAATTTGCAGGTGCGCAGGAAGGCGGCTTGGCAGAGCTCAGTGTAGCTGGCAAAGAATGTAAAAGTATCTTTTGAACTCTTCTGAAGCACTCCTTTCATTTAGCCTTGATCAATGTTGTTTAATGAACTAAAGCTTGTGGAAATCTCTCTGACCTGTTATAAAGACTCTCAAACCAATGGCCCCTTGGATAGCACTTACGGGGTAGAAGAAAGATTGATTAATACTGGCATAACAATGCTTCTCTGGGAGGTAGATGTTAGACCTCATGTGCTATATTTCAGTCATGGAAATGAGGTAAGAACACTGCCAAACTGCAGTAACATTTTTCTTCCTTTACTTCCAAGTGTTGCATAATTGTAATTTGGAGACATCTGCTTTAGACTCTTGTATCAATCCAAGAATGCAAGGAAAAATCGAAAAATCCAAGATGAAATGTATTTTAAACTGTAGCTAAACCTAGGTTTCCATATAACCAGAATGCAATTATTAGCAATATATGGCTAATACTTAGAGCTTTGTTAGACATGTGAACAAAAGAACACAGCCTGGAAATAACAGGTAAATGGAGTATTGTGCAAAATTTGGATGGCAATGCAGGCATCTAGAAAAGAGATCTCAAAAAGAGCAGGGATGTTTGCTGTAAATGAGATTGATGCCCAGTCTTCTCCACCCCTCCACACATGCTAAATTTAAACTACAGTTTATCACAAAAGATCATTCCTATGGCAGTTATTTTTTTTCCCTGCAGTGAAATGAATATGCAGCAGTTACTCATTCGTGTAGAATCATATAAACAGCTTTATCTAATGGTACCTATTCTTATTCTCACAGAACAGGTTGAATCTTCCTTATCTGGAAATCCAAAATACTTCAAAAAGTAAAACTTTTCCCCACTACACCCACTCACTCTGGCCTGGGGGAGAAGGGAACTAGTCACATGTCCGGTGCCCACTGAGTCTTCCTAAAGGAGCCCTAATAGGTGCAACATGAGCCTTTACGAAAAGCTCAGTGGGTGCTGGGTGTGTGACTAGTTCCCTTCCTCCTATTCCATTTTTTTCTATGTACATGCTAATAAAGGTATTCCAGCCCATAACATGTTACAGATCTGGTTCCTCCTCATCTCCCTGTGTGTTGGACGTTTTGGTTCCCACAGTATCGGTTCTTCTTTGCTGGGCAAAAGAAACATTTGTGACACACAGGAAGATGAGTTTAATGAAGAGGGCAAGAGAAATGGTGCACAAGGCTGGTTATCTTCCTGCATGCCGTAAGTGTTTTGTTTCACCTGGGGAAAGGGAAACACAGAAACGTGTGGCATGTCCACCTCCATGGGGCTGCCATGTGAGTGTTCACACAGCAGCCCCATCTTTAGAAGGCAAGGGCTGGTGACAGTAGCTTACGACCAAAACCGCAAATATAAACCCTTCAAAAGTGAAGGGATGATTGCAATTATCTTGGCTTTCTATGGAGAGTTCAAGCTTGATTTGCTCTGGGATCCATTTATCTGTCTTTTTAGCAGTCTGCAATATCCATAGACATCTTTTCCAGCACTGCATTTTAAATAGTTGATTTTCTTCCTATCAGCTGTCTTCATTGTTCAGCTTTCACAATCACACAGAGAAAAGTGAATATGTGAATTGTGCTATCAGTACTAGACGGATGATACTGCCAGCCTGACTAAAAAGAGTTGTTTTTGAAGAATCTGGAGCACTTAAGAGAGCTCGTATGCAGCATGCTGAAAGCCTTTCCCACAGCTACATGCATTCTGTCCTGTACCCCCCTCCCCCACACCCACACACACACACATGAAGTTTGACAATGAGCAGATGGTAAATTTTCTCAGCCTTCATGGCTGCAAAGCCAGGCATAGAAATATATGGGAGCCAAAGCTGAAAACAAGCAGGATATCTACAATTTTCACAAGGGTGGACTAAAGTAGAAGCAGAATTCCATATTTCTTCAAATGTAAGACACCATTGATTGTAAGATGCAACCTAATTTCAGTACCACAACCACCAAAAATACGTAAGATACACTTGCGATGAGATGTTTATATAGCAAAACGTGTGTCTTATTAGAACTGAAGAAATATAGTATACGTGATAGTTTCTAATACACAGAAGCAGAATTATGTTTACAATGTATATAACAAATTAAACAAAGCAAACAAATTAAGGTCCAGAATGTTTTTAATATGCTGAATGTATACAAAAATTCAACTTTTAAAAATGCAGAATACTAAACATGACACAACATTTTCTCTTTTCAAAGTCGCACAGCATAATATATATCCTCCTGGTCTTTTCAAAGAGAATTCTTTGAAGGGCATGGAAACTTTATTCAAAAGGGGTAAAATAAATAAATAAATATCCATGTAAAGAAGTGGGAGGAATGTTGTGTAATTTATCACCACCTTAACTATTCAGGGATTTTAGGAAATGATCAAAAGTTGCTATGAAAATTGATGAATAACAAGATATAGTACAAAGAGCTTTGAAGTACACCAGAGATGGGAATTGTGTGGCCCTCTAGATGTTATTACAGTGCAACTTCCAGAGTTCGTCACCATGAGCTATGCAAGCTGAGCTGATGGGAATTGCACTTCAACACCATCTGGAGAGCTGCACAATTCCCATCCTTGAATTACACACTCAAGATCTCAGAGCAGAAAACTTTAAATGCTTCAAAGCTAGAGCTTAAAGTTCAGGCATTCCAAATCTCTTCAGGTTCCAACTCCTTGTAGGACTCAGATTTACTAAGAGAAGAAAGAAGAATCTTATTTATTTCCAGCATTTATACCCCGCTTCTTCTCAACCCCCGAGGGGGGACTCAGAGCAGCCTAACAACGGTAATGATTCGATGCCACACAGTATACATAATAAACAACAGTTAAGATTCAAATACATTAAAATACAACTAGAATTAAATACATTAAAATACAATTAACATTAAAACATCATGTACATTCATCACAGTTAAAACAATATTCCATCCATAAGCCTTAGATCTTATCCACCAGTTTGCCATCTGACCAAACTAAAGTGCCCTATCGTGCTAAAGTGCAAACGCTTGGTCCCATAACCAGGATTTCACTCTTTTTCTGAATGCCAGGAGGGATGAAGCTGATCGAATATTAATAGGGAGTGCGTTCCACAGACAGGGGGCCACCACCGAGAAGGCCCTGTCCCTCGTCCCCACCAACCGCATCTGAGATGTAGGCGGGAGCGAGAGCAGGACCTCCCCGGAAGACCTTAAGGTACGAGATGGGATGTAGCGGTTGATGCGTTCGGACAAGTAGGCTGGGCCAGAACCATATAGAGCTTTAAAGGTCAAAACCAGCACTTTGAATTGAGCTCGGAATTGGACAGGCAGCCAGTGGAGCTGACACAACACGGGGTGGTATGGTCCCTGTATGTAGCTCCAGTTAGTAGTCTGGCTGCCGCCCGTTGGACTAGTTCTAATTTCTGAACTGTCTTCAAAGGCAGCCCCACGTAGAGTGCGTTCCAGTAATCTATTCGGGATGTGAACAAAGTGTGGACGACCGTAGCCAGATCAGACTTCCCAAGGTACGGGCGCAGCTGGCGCACGAGTCTTAACTGTGGAAAAGCTCTCCTGGCCACCACAGAGACCTGGGGCTCCAGGCTCAGCGATGAGTCCAGGATCACTCCCAAGCTGCAAACCTGCGTCTTCAGGGGGAGTGTAACCCCATCCAACACAGGCTGTAACCCTATGCCCTGTTCGGCCTTACGACTGACCAGGAGGACCTCTGTCTTGTCTGGATTAAGTTTCAATTTGCTAGCCCTCATCCAGTCCGACACAGCAGCCAAGCACCGGTTCAAAGTCTGGACAGCCTCCTTAGTGACAGGTGGGAAGGAGTGACAGATCTGGACATCGTCTGCGTACAGATAACACCTTATTCCGAAACTCCAAATGATCTCTCCCAGTGGTTTCATGTAGATGTTAAATAACATCGGGGACAGAACTGAACCCTGAGGGACTCCACATGACAACAGTTGTGGAGCCAAACAGGTGTCACCCAATGACACCTTCTGGGTACGACCCTCCAGGAAGCCCCATGTCTGCAAGGCGACCCAGAAGGATACCGTGGTCAACGGTACCGAAAGCCGCTGAGAGGTCCAGCAGAACCAACAGGGACACACTCCCCTGTCGAGTTCCCCGGCGTAGATCATCTACCAAGGCGACCAAGGCTGTTTCAGTAACATGTCCCGGCCTAAAGCCAGACTGTGCCGGATCAAGATAATCAGTGTCTACCATGAACCCCTGGAGTTGCGAGGCCACCACACGTTCCATATTCACAAATGGAACTACTTCAATTCCTGTTTCTTCTTGGTCAATAGATGAGGAATATCACCTCAGTCAGCTTTCACATAGAGCATCAGACTCAACTAAATGCAGATTTATAGAGTGGACCTAAGTGGCCTGTAAGACATCTTCTATACCTTAGGAAAAGGTCAGGTGAATTCTGTCTTAAAGGTTCTATTGTGCTCTCTTCTTATACTCTTCAGCACCAAAAAGATTATTTTTTAAAAAAGACAGTTCCTGTTTATGTACTGAATAAATACCCTTTGAAACAAAAACTTTGAAACAAAAGAAGGGAGTTCCTCTATCCCTAGGTACCGCTGGACCTCAGTTCCCAGAAGAACATGCCAGCAGGACAGAACTCCTGGGAGCTGAAGTCCAGTATTTGGAGAGCCAAGCCTACAATCTCTATTCTACAGGGCTATTTGTTCAAAGGACATTTGTAAGATGATCATAATAATTATATCGTTTATATCTCAGTCTTGGACAGCAATGGCTCCCAAAGTGACCCATTTAAAGTGGGATCAGGTGTCAAACAGAGATGTGTTATGGTCCCAACCTTATTTGCTATCTTCATTACTATGATACTGCACCTTGTTGATGGGAAGCTACCCACTGGCATGGAAATCATCTATCGGACAGATGGCAAGCTATTTAACCTCAGCGGACTGAAAGCCAAGACCAAGGTCATAACAACATCTCTTATAAAACTCCAATATGTTAATGATAATATGGTCTGTGCTCATTCAGAAGCTGTATTTCTGGCATGGCAAAGGAATTGGCTGGTGACTGCTGAAAGAGCATTTTGGTTTTCTCAATGTTCAGTGAAAGGCCAAACTTTTTGTACGCTTCTGCAAAGGTGTTTAGTGGCTTGTAGGCATTCTTAATGGTGTAACACTAGAAAATGTTGACCATTTCTACTCCCTTGGCAGCCATCTCTCCACAAAAGGCAACATTGACACTGAACTGCAACACTACCTAAGCTCTGCGAACGCAGCATTTTTCCAAATGAAGCAGAGAGTGCTTGAGGGTCAGGACATCCGTAGGGAGACCAAGGTGCTTGTTTATAAAGCTATTGTCCTCCCAACCCTGTTATATGCCTGCAAAACGTGGACTGCCTACAGACGTCACACTCAACTTCTGGAATGATTCCATCAGCATTGCCTCTGAAAAACCCTGCAAATCTCTTGGGAAGTCAGGTGGACAAATGTCAGCGTTCTGGAAGAAGCAAAGATGACCAGCATTGAAGTGATCATCCTTCGCCATCCACTTTGCTGAACTGGCCACGTTGTCCAAATGCCCAGACACCATCTCCCAAAGCAGTTACTTGACTCCCAACTCAAGAATGGGAAATGGAATGTTGGGGGACAAGAAAAGCTAGTCTTTAAAACTGTGGCATAGACACCACGAACAGACATGCTGCTCCTCCAGGTGTTAAGCGCTCAAGCGCTCTCAGTGGAGGTCAGCTGTCACCAACAGTGCTGTGGATTTCAAGGAAGCACGAATGGAGGGTAAAAGAGAGAAATATGTGTCAAGAGGAAGGTGCACCAAGCCAATCCTGACCGGGATTGCTTTCTACCTGGAAACCGATGTCCTCACTGCAAAAGAACATGTGGGTCAAGAATAGGCCTTCACAGCCACCTACAGACCCACCACCAAGATTCTACACTTGGAAAGCAATCATAAAGGCACTTCAAATTGGTTAGATGGCAATCTGGTGGATAAGACCTAATGCTTATGGATGGAATACTGTTTTAACTGTGGGAATGTACATGATGCATTTTAATGTTAATTGTATTTTAATGTATTTTAATTCTAGTTGTATTTTAATGCATTTTAATCTTAACTGTTGTTTTTATTATATGTATATTGTGTGGCATCGAATCGTTGCCATTGTTAGGCCACACTGAGTCCCCCCTCGGGGGTTGAGAAGAAGCGGGGTATAAATGATGGAAATAATAATAATAATTGGACACGTAGGGTCGCTGATGATGATGATGGTGATGGTGATGATGGTCTCTACTTATCCCATTCCTTTCCACTTATATTCCCCATGTTGATGCTATCCAATGACAATTCTGGCTAAGAGTGGTGGGTTCAATATATCTGGAAGGCACATTGGGAAATGCTAGTCCAAATAGTCCATCATTGTCTTTTCTGACTGGCAGGATCTTTGTGAGAACATAAACAAAGATCTTCTTTAGTTCGATTGTTTTATATAATCTTATCCCCACATAGCTTTGAGAGAAATGTTACAAATATAGCACCATTTGGTACCCTATTGTTGTTTTGATACAGTAGTATCTTTTTCTAATGTTAAGTTCTGCCGAGGAGCAATGAGACTGAATGGTATGACAGTGTTTCTCAAACTGTGCTCCTCCAGATGTTTTGGACTTCAGCTCCCACAATTCCTAACAGCTGGCAAGCTGGCTGGGATTTCTGGGGGCTTAAGTCCAAAACACCTGGAGGAGCACAGTTTGAGAAACACTTGTATAGAATATTCCACTGTTCCTCACAGGGATGTTCAAGTCACCACTGACTTTCTTTCAGCAAGAACTATTTCCTTAGCCAAATTCCAAAAACATTTTTAAAAAGTAACACATCTGGCCAATGCTATTTCTGTTATTCATAAACAGCATAATGTGTACTATTTTTAATGAACGTACACATACCAGTCAATGGGAGGACAGTACATATAGAGTCAGAGTTGGAAGAGACACCATGGTCTCATCTAGTTCAAACCCCTGCCATGCAGGAAAAGCACAATCCAAGCACATCTGACAGATGGCCATCCAGCTTGTTTAAAAGCCTCCAAGGAAGAAGCTTCCACCACACTCTGAGGCAGAGAGTTCCACTGTTAAACAGATTAAAGTTCTTCCTGATGTTCAGGTGGAATATCCTTTCCTGTAATTTGAACCCATTGCTCCAAGTCCTAGTCTCCAGGGCAGCAAACGTTGATATGGAAGTCAAAAGCAGGTTAAGATATAGCTGGCACTGTTGTTCACTCTTTTCACATAATGGAAGAGCAGCACCCACAAATTTGCAGGTGCGCAGGAAGGCGGCTTGGCAGAGCTCAGTGTAGCTGGCAAAGAATGTAAAAGTATCTTTTGAACTCTTCTGAAGCACTCCTTTCATTTAGCCTTGATCAATGTTGTTTAATGAACTAAAGCTTGTGGAAATCTCTCTGACCTGTTATAAAGACTCTCAAACCAATGGCCCCTTGGATAGCACTTACGGGGTAGAAGAAAGATTGATTAATACTGGCATAACAATGCTTCTCTGGGAGGTAGATGTTAGACCTCATGTGCTATATTTCAGTCATGGAAATGAGGTAAGAACACTGCCAAACTGCAGTAACATTTTTCTTCCTTTACTTCCAAGTGTTGCATAATTGTAATTTGGAGACAACTCTTGTATCAATCCAAGAATGCAAGGAAAAATAGAAAAATCCAAGATTAAATGTATTTTAAACTGTAGCTAAACCTAGGTTTCCATATAACCAGAATGCAATTATTAGCAATATATGGCAAATACTTAGAGCTTTGTTAGACATGTGAACAACAGAACACAGCCTGGAAATAACAGGTAAATGGAGTATTGTGCTTTCATGAGGTTTGAGCTTCAATTCGAGGGTTGCTGTTTGAAGGATGGCAACATGGTCTGTGAAAACCTGTCCCTTCTGTTCTTCAGCATCAACAGCTTCTTCTATTGGGCACCTTTTTATTTGAAAAGGACTTCAATTAGGAATCATATATGTCAAGCCGCCTACCTGCAAATGTAGTTCTTCGAATTGTCATCAATGTCATAGCACACATGGCTCTGAGATTCAATACTGATTACCTTACTGCGTAGTTTTTGGCAGTAATCCAGTCCCTTTGGACATCAGCATGAATAGCCCCAAGAACTACTCCCTTCAGTTTAAAGTCTAGTAAAAGGAAAAGTGGACATTCAAGAGAAAAGAGGAAGGAGATGAGTATGTGCAGGGGCACAGATGACAATTCAGAGAACTATAGTTCCAGGCAGGCAACTTGTCCTCCTTTGTAATGGTTTCTATACCTCACACACATGGGTGACTTGGCTTAGCAGTGGAGGTGGGGCAGGTTAGCCAAGAATAAAAAATGCATTGCTCAAACAAAAACTCCACAACACTCAGCACTTCAGTTATGTAATTCACCTGAGAAAGCTGCATTAAAATAAACAACTTAATCTAAATGTACTCTTTCCTCCCATCTCTAAATATTTCTTTAAGAAGTCAGAACTTTGATCTGAGTTCAAAAGTATTCATGAACTGAAGCAGTTTTCACCAAAACTGCATTAATAGTTCAAAATGTTAGTTAAGGCTGCCAAGGTACAAGGGTATATCATACCTATCCCTCTCACCAAAATTGAAATAATTGAGGAAATTCTAACCCAGAATCAAGCACTTGTGTTTCTATTCTCAAGGAACATTTTTTTCTATTTCATATTTTCCAAATTGATCATTATTTGTTTGGGTATTTTGATGATACAGATTTGGAAGCTTTTAATTTAATCACTAAATGCATTCACTTCGGCATCTGTCATATCTCTTAACTTCTAGCTATTCGTTCATCACCACCATCTGGGAAATCCTCAAGTTTCTATCCTCCTGGCATTTGTTGAATCACTCCAATACATGCTGCCCTGTAAAACACCTCCCCCCACTATAAGGAAATAGGCTTAAGAAATGATGTTCAGTATCACAGTGATTAAATGTTAAGGGATGCCTTATTACTTTTGTTTTATTAATAACTCTTGCTACTGCATACATTAACCATTATATACAGTATATATCATTATATACATTAGTCATTATATACATTAATCATCAGAACTACTGATCCCAAAATCTTTCAAGGAAACTAGTTTAACAAGAAAGATAAGAAATACACTCCCTGCCTGGGGATGAGCTTAAGAGTAGCCATTAAAAGATTTACATCTATGAAATAACAATAGAACACCTCAGTGGTGGTGCAATGGGTTAAACCCTTGTGCTGCTGAACTGCTGACCTGAAGACTGTCAGTTCAAATCTGCGGGCGAGGTAAACTCCCGCTGTTAGTCCTAGCTTCTGCCAACCTAGCAGTTCAAAAACATACAAATATGAATAGATCAATAGGTATTGTCTCGGGGGAAGACAAAAAGACGCTCCAAGCAATCTTGCCACCCACATGACCAGAAGGTGTCTATGGACATCACAGGCTCCTCGGCTTGGAAATGGAGATGAGCCCCTACCCCAGAGTCAGAGGTGAGCTTCGCCTCCAGAGCCGGAAATGAAAGGATAAACCTTTGTCTGTGTATTTGTGTTTCATTGTAACAAAGCATTGAATATTTGCCTGTGTCTGTTTATATGCAATAATCCACTCTGAGTCCCCTCGGGAAGAAGTGCGGAATATAAAGTGTTGTTGTTGTTGTTGTGGCAAGTTGATGGATATGGCTCAATGCTCCTATTATGGACGGAACACTGTTTTTAACTTAAGTGAATGTATATGATGTATTAATGTTAATTGTACTTTAATGTATTTTAATGCTCAATGTTTTTGGTTTTATATTGTATTTATACTGTGTTTCGGCATCGAAATGTTGCCTTTGTTAGGCTGCTCCGAGTCCCCCTTCGGGGGTTGAGAAGAGCGGGGTAGAAATGTTGGAAATAAATAAATAATAATTGTTAGCGTTGTTGTTGTTCTATCATGCATCTCCCAAAGATGAATACTTGAGAAGTATCAATGGAAAATTGCTCAAAAAAACTCAATGGAAAAGAAATTCAACCAAGGATTTATTTATTTATTTATTTATTTATTTATTTACTCGGCTTTTATGCCGCCACTCCCAAATAGGTTCGGGGCGGCTTACAGCCAGAAAGCAAAACAATATGCAATAAACATATACTCTAAAATGCAATATAAAATACAAGATAAAAATACACAATAAAACAGCATTAAAAACACAGTTAGAATAGTTAGGACAGTCTGGCAGCATTGGCATGGCTTGGGGTTCCGCAGGGCCTATACCTGGAAAGCCAGCCAGAAGAGGTGAGCCTTACATGCCCGCCTAAACGGGAGTAAGTCATGGATAGCCCGTGTAGCTGGCGGAAGGGCATTCCACAGGATCGGCGCTATGACCGAGAAGGCCCTTCGGCGAGTGGCAGTTCTTTTGGCCACTTTAGCGGAGGGAACAGCTAGAAGAATAGAATCCTCCGAACGAAGTGGTCTAGAAGGGTAATATGGGGTGAGACGGTCCCTCAGATACGCTGGCCCCAGGCCGTGTAAGGCCTTAAAGGTAAGAACCAACCATTTTAAGGCAATCCGGTGCTCAATAGGTAGCCAGTGCAGATCCTGCAAAATGGGTGTTATATGGCATCCTGCTGGGGAGCCAGACAGGAGCCGGGCGGCAGTGTTCTGCACCAGCCTGAGCTTCCGGGTTACCAACAGAGGAAGGCCGACGTAAAGAGCGTTACAGTAATCTAGCCTCGAGATGACCGTGGCTTGGATCACCGTGGCCAGGTCCGACTGGGACAGGTAGGGGGCTAGCCTCCTTGCCTGTCGGAGATGAAAGAAGGCGATCTTGCTGACCACAGAGACCTGGATCTCCATGGTCAGCTGGGAGTCCAAATGGACCCCCAGGCTCTTCACGGAAGACGATGGGCATAACGCCGCACCATCCAGGGTCGGAAGCTGGACATCCCCACCGCCCGGACAACCCGGCCACAAGATCTCCGTCTTCGCCGGATTCACCCTCAACCTACTGGCTCGCAGCCATCCAGTAACGGCTTCGAGGCAGCGCTGGAAATTATCGGGGACGGGGCCAGACCTGTCCTCCACCCTCAGAATGAGCTGTCGTCAGCGTACTGGTGGCACTCAAGCCCATAACTCCGCACCAGCTGTGCAAGCGGCTGCATGTAGATGTTAAATAACAGAGGGAAAAGAATGGCCCCCTGCGGAACTCCACAAACTAATGGGGAGCCCTCGGAGACCACTCACCCCTCCTCACACGCTGAGACCGCTGGTGGAGGAAGGAGGTCAGCCATTTAAGGGCTGTCCCCTCCCTCCAGCCATGGCCAGGCGGTGGATCAGAGATTGTGGTCGACCGTGTCAAACGCTGCCGTGAGGTCCAATAACACGAGCAGCGCAGACCCGCCTTGGTCGAGCTGGCAGCGGAGTTGGTCTGTGATGGAGACCAGGACCGTCTCCGTCCCATGCCCCGAACGGAAGCCGGACTGGAAGGGGTCTAGCCATGTTGCATCATCTAAGAAGGACTGCAACTGCTCCATTACTGCCCTCTCAACTACCTTCCCCAGATACGAAAAGTTCGACACTGGTCGGTAGTTGGAGGGAACCGCCGGATCTAACGACGGTTTCTTCAGTAATGGAGCTACCACCGCCTCTTTTAAGCACTCTGGAAAGAGTCTTCTTCTTTTTGTGTCAGAAGCAACTTGAAAAACTACAAGAAGTGAGAAGAGACCAGTCTTCTGCCAGATATGAAATCCTGGATGGACCTATGCACCTAAATTTAACACCATATATTTGTACCTGTCAACATATTGACATACTCACTTTATTTACAGTATGTACTCCATGCAGTGTTAGCTATCCATTGTGTATTCCACAGTTGTAGATATAACTCAGATTTATGAGGCATATCTATTGAGAGACAAGCCCAGCTGAACTAAATGAAACTTACTCCCATATTGAGAACACACAAAACTTTTGCCAGAAAATCCTATAAAGAAATCAGAAACCATGGCCTATATTCAATTGTAATAGCTGGATAGAAATAAAATCCTATAAAATCAAATTGCATCAATAGGTCTACTCTAGTTGGGACCACCAATTTGTTTCTAGCCCACAAGACTGGGCTCTTCACTTGCCTAAATTGGTTCAGAACACTGTGCCAGCAGCTGAGTAGATATTGTGCCAAATTACTTCACAATTTCAGTCTTCTTAAGACAAAATTGATACATTTGCAAATATCTTTGAGGAATTATTTGCAGAAAAGATATACCATTACTAAGCCTGAACTGTCTTAATAAAGTGTTTTAATGGTTTTCATCTGTTTAATCATTCTAAATTATATTGAGCCCCAATTTTGGGAGAAAGGCTGGATGAAAAAGATGCTAATACTACGAATTCAACCGCTAATAATAATGTTTTTTAAAACAAGGATGTTTTTACAGTGATCAACAATATTTAATCATAAAGATTTTTTTTAAAAAATGTATCAACTTTTTCAATCATCAAGGAAAAAGGGAATGATAGGGAATGACAGGATTTGTTCACCCATGTTGATTTTTACAAAAATAGCAAATCGCATTACCACTACACCACAGAATGAAAGATGCACAATGATACCTTAATACAGATTAAATAAAAATAGTACCACCTGAGTCAGTCTGAAGATGATAATGCTATGTAATCCCATGCCATTAAAGGATGAGCACTGGAAGAGCAATGAAACAGTTGCAAAGGCATTGCAGGAGGACACTACTTTCTTCTTTCTCCTCTGAGCAATTTAATACTATAGATATTCAGCATGTGGCCTTTTTCCTTCCCATATAAATTTTGTTAAATCTTTATTCCAATTCTTAAACAACTTTTGATTTCTAATTATGGGTATATTTTGGAATAGATAAAGAATTTTAGGAAGTACGTTCATCTTTATAGCTGCTATTCTACCTAATAGTGATAGTTTTAGATATTTCCATTTGTTTAAATCTAGTTTAATTTTGTTCCATGTTTCCTCATAATTATTTTTCAAGAGTTGGGCGTTTTTGGCTGTCAGCCAAATCCCCAAATATTTTATTTTTGAACTTACTTTATATCCCGATATCCTTTGTAGCTTTTCTTGGGACATCTGAGACATATTTTTGGTTAACATTACTGTTTTTCTTTATTTATTTTTAATCCTGCTAATTTGCCATATTCTTCTAATTTTCTTGACCATTTATTTATATTCTTTATGGGGTCTTCCACTATACATATGACATCGTCAGCGAAGGCCCTCGTTTTGTATTCGTATTTGTTGATTTTCAAACCTATTAATTCTCCATCTTCTCTTATTGCTTTCAATAGTATTTCTAAAGCGAAAATGTAGATCAAGGGTGATAGAGGGCATCCTTGTCGAGTGCCTTTGTAATTTTTAGTTCTGTCGTTTGTTGTTCATTTATTCTTATTCTAGCTCTTTGGTCAGTGTATATGGCATTAATTGCGTTGGTAAATTTGTAACCTATATCTAGTTCATTTAGCATAATTTTTAAAAAAATCCCAATTTAAATTATCAAATGCCTTCTCTGCGTCCAGAGAAAGCAAAGACACTTCTTTCTGGGTGTTGGTATTATAATATTCTAAAACATCTACTATTATTCTTATATTGTCCTTTGTACTTCTTTTTGGTAGAAAGCCAGTCTGTTCTTCTCCTATCAATTCAGTAAAAATTCTTGAATCTACTTGCCAGAATATTTGTAAAAGATTTTGTAATCTACATTCAGTAGAGATATTGGGCGGAAGTTTTGGACCTCCGGGCACTCAGAAGACCCTTTTTGTATCATTATGATTGTAGCCTCTGCCCAAGTATTTGGGATTTTTTCCCCCTGCAGGATTGAATTCATTATTCTTTTAAGACTTGGTATTAATTCTGCCGACATTGTTTTATAAAAAACTGCTGTTAATCCATCTGGTCCTGGGGCTTTATTTGGGTCTAATTTTTTTGATTGCTTCCTTTATTTCCTCCTCCTCTATACTTTTGTTTAATTCTTCCCTTTCGTCATCAAGGATTTTCCCTATTTTCTGTTGGGATATGTATTGATATATTAGATCCTTGGGGATATTATCCTTTTTATATAGGGCTTGGTAGTATTTTAAAAATTCATTTTGTATTTCTGTTTCGTTCGTAATCGTTTTGTCGTTCTTTTTTAAATTTATGATTTGTTGGCTTTGCTTTTTTTTCCTTATTTTTCTCGCCAGCCATTTTCCGGCTTATTTGCATTTTCAAAGTAGTTTTGTTTCATGTACTTGTATTGCTTTTCTATGTTTTCCATTTCTAAAGGTGTTTTCTTTTCTTAAGTATTGATAATATATTTTCTATTTTAGAATTTGAGGGTTTATCTTTTAATTTATTTTCATATTCACTAATTTTCTCTTCTAGTTCCTTAATTTCTTTAATTTTTTGTTTGTTTTTCCGAATACTTTGCGAAATAAAATGGCCTCTCACAACTGCTTTTAAAGCATCCCATACTGTCTGTATTTTGACCTCTCCCGTATCATTTATTTCAAAGTATTCTTTGATTATATCTTTATATCTTTTAATGTCATTTTCCGCCTTTAATAGATTTTCATTGAGTCTCCATCTTTTTGGTTTTGGTCTTTGATTCATTATAAATTCTATTGGGCAGTGATCGGAGTAATCTCTTGCTATTATTTTTATTTTGTCAACCTTAGTGCTTAGGGACTTATTTATCCACACCATATCAATTCTAGACCAGGATTTAAAGCGATTCGAATAATATGTATAATCTTTTACTAATGGGTTGTGTAGTCTCCACACATCCTCCAAATCGTATTCATCTTTTAAATTTAAGAAATTCCCCGGGAGGATTCCACATGTCTTTGCTTTGCTGTTTCTGTCCATATTTTTATCTATAACTCCATTAAAGTCTCCTAGTATCATAAGGTTGTCAAAATCAATTTTTTGTATATTTTGTATATTATTCTTCAGGTATTTTAGGAATTTTGTCTTTGGTCCATTTGGAGCATATATATTACAAATGTGGTGGACCTGCAAAGAAACAACAATATATTGGATTCGTATACATAAAGAAATACAAAAAATACTCAAAAGAAAATTCCCCTTGAAACCTGACTACTATCTCCTAGGTCTAATGGATAAGGAATTGAAACTAGAAATAAATGAGGATAAACTATTTTGGTATATGTCGACTGCGGCTCGCCTGGTCTTCGCAAGATACTGGAAAACTGATGTGATTCCTACTATTGAACAATGGTTAGAGAAAGTCTACGATATTAAAAACATGGACAGATTGACTTTCCTCTTGAGTAAAAACACCGGTACCCCAAGAAAAGGAACTGATTGGAGTCTATTAAATGATTACATGGAAAACAACATGTTTAAAGACAAGATTGTATAAAGACTTAGCCATGTAAACTTATTGTATATTGTGTATAAGGGAAAGAAATGGAATTATTTGGGGGGATAAACAGATGGGAGAAATAATGTTACACTCCAGGAAATAAGGAGTCAAATGGATGAGAAAGAGAACAACTATACCCCACGAAGGAGAAAAGTGGAAGTCACCTATATGTTATGTTTTTACTGTATTTTTTTTATATTTTTTTTCTCTCTTTTTTCTCCCTTTCCCATACTGCCCCTCCCCCCCCCACTACCCCAGTATCACTTTTTCTTCTTTTTTTTATTTTCACTGTTGTAATGTGTTTATTGTTTGTATGCACAAAACCACAAAACTAATAAAAACTATTGATATTCAGCATGTGGCAAAATGAAATCTGTTTTATCTCGGTCCCCCAGAACTCAGAGGACAGGCAACAAATCCAACCATATGTTATACACATAGCAACCCCTTATTTTTAATGAAACCCTACCAAAAATAATTTACATTGATTTTAAAGGTAAAGTAAAGGTAATTTTTTCCCCTGACATTAAGTCCAGTTGTGTCCGATTCTGGGGGTTGGTGCTCATCTCCATTTCTAAGCCGTAGAGCCAGCATTGTCCTTAGACATCTCTAAGATCATGTGGCCAGCATGACTACATGGAGCACTGTTACCTTCCCGCCAGAGCGGTACCTATTGATCTACTCACATTTGCATGTTTTCAACTGCTAGGTTGGCAGAAGCTGGGGCTAACAGTGGGAGCTCATCCCACTCCATGAATTTGAACCTGCGACCTTTCAGTCAGCAAGTTCAGCAGCTTAGCGCTTTAACCCACTGCGTCACTGGGGGCTCCTTCACTGATTTTATAGAAGCATATTTTGATCACCTTTTTATGCACCATATATTGTGACACTAAGACAAAGATGTAAGATTTCCTAGAAAGTGTTTGAGCTATGGAAATAAAATGAACAGAAGGAAATTACAAATAATGGGGGAAGTGGCAAAATCACACAGAACAAGAAAACCTCTGAGAACGCTTGCTATAGATGTGGGCGAAACATCAGGAGATCATGCTTCTGGAAGATGGCCATACAGACCAGAAAACTCACAGCAACCCAAGAAGAATATAAGTAACTTTTAGCTTGCAATAGTTGTTCTATTTATGAATAGCCACATAATGGCAAATTTCCAAAAAAAACCCACATGAGTTTTGTGCCTCCAAAAGAACGTTGACTCCTCCTCTGAAACCACAGATCCTCTTGTGCCATGACAAACTGCTTTTGAAACAGACTTTTCAAAACTATTTGCAGAGCAAAAGGAAATAAATGCCTACTGTTCAAACAATAAAACTCATTTAATATAGCCAAGATACTTGGGTTTATCTGAGGTAACTCTTTATATCATGCCCATCTAATTAAGGCATTATGGAGTAAGGGTAGTCAGACTTTGTCACTAACTCTCCAATAGCATATCATTATATAAAATATGGTGCAACAAAAGAAATCATACTTCCCAGGATCCACCTGCATTCATTTGCTTTCATTTCTGCTGCATACAGTACTAAATATATCCTTGAAAATAACAGTACTTTATGCACCAGATGAAGCAGGCTGTAATTCACAAACGTTTATGTCACATAATTTGTTGTCCATCAGAGGTGACAAAGGTCTGTTTGTTGCTTCTGCAGCAACCAGTTTAACACCGCTTCCTCGGTTTTATTTTCCATTTGGAAATGATACTGGAAAGAGAGAAGGAGAGAATGCTTCTGGAACATGGCCATACAGCCTGGAAAACTCACAACAACCAAGATACTGGAAAGCTCCAGAGCTTCTGAACTTTCTCTTTGGGCTCTGGAGCTTTCCATTTCAGTAAATGGAAAGTTGCGGTCTCCCAGCTCTCTCATTTATTTATGTGAATTTTCAACCAAGGAACAAACTAAAAGAAGCACAGCTGGCTTCATTTGAGGAAAGTGGCAGAATCTGAGGGATATATATATGATATAAGTTAGAGACGCCAGAAGTCCTTCCAGTACACAGAGGCCTCGCCCTTATATTGCAGATGCAGAATCCATGGCAGATTTCCAGGCGACATTCCTGGAATGATTTTGTACATTCAAAAACATCCAAAAATATTTTCCACCAACTAGTCCCAAATGCATTACACGTTTAGAAGTCCAAACAAAGTAGTAATGCTTTTGTTGCTATCATCAGCGCCATCATCTTTATTGTCAATAATGTTAGCCCCCTTCTATCTTTTTACTGAAAATGTAAAGCACTTTGAATGGCCAATAACAGTGCTTTAAAATGCATCACATCTACATTTTATAACAATTGTGTTTCCCTCCATTTAATCCAAAAATTTCCTTTAAGTTCTAGTCCATTTGCTCTGGAGCTAGTTTATTAATTCTGCAGTTGTGTGGTGCGAGTTTTTGCAACTTCATTTCCCATAAAAATATTCAAGATATATTTATTTACAGAGTGTTAGACAAGTGGTTTTACATTTCCATTTTTGAAAACAAGCAAATTGTGTCTTGACAACAACATATCAGAAATCTTAATAGATCAATGAAAGGAAATAGACCAGCAGTATTGAGCAAAATTATATTACACAATAAATACAAAGAGCAGAAAAGTTATAGTAAAATAAAGAAAGCTGTGTAAGTATGGAACTGCTAATATAACTATAAAAATATAATGGCTTGTATTGGAGCAGCAGTAGCGCAATGGGTTAAACTCTCGTGCCAGCTGACCTGAGGGTCGGCAGTTCGAATCTGTGAGGTGGGGTGAGCTCCCGTCTGTCAGCCCCAGCTTCCCACAAGGCAATGTCTCTGCAGACAGCCAATTCTCTCACACCAGAAGCAACTTTCAATTTCTCAAGTTGCTTCTGACACGATAAAAATAGCTTGTATTATATTACATTCTTTTACATTTCACATTTTCAAAAGTTATGACAAACTGTGACTGTAGCGATTGCAACAAGGATGTTAGAATTATATTAATGCATTTGAAACCTAATTGGCCCTAATTACAGATTATCAGATAGAATGTTAGACCAAACCCCTGGACAAAATGCTGGTTCTGATTTACACGCATTCTAAATAGCTGTGTGTGTGTGTGTGTGTGTGTGTGTGTGTGTGTATGTATGTGTGTGTGTGTGTGTGTGTGTGTGTGTATATATATATATATATATATATATATATATATCCCCTGCAGCTTGCTCACATTTCCATGCTCTATGACACATGTGTCAAATGTCAGACCCACAGGTCGAATGAGGCCCAGCATGTCATTTTATGTGGCCCATGAAGTTATCAATGCCAGGGCAACATAGTTACATTTATATGTGCTTAGCTTACAATTACAAAAAGCCTTTTGCAGGCAACAATAAGGCTAATGTGGCCCTTGGTGAAAATGGGTTTGACAACCTTGCTCTACAAGAAGCCACTTCTTAATATCTATGTACTTAAAACTGTGGTTATGGAATCTATACCACATAGAAATAACCAAACACTGGCATTTTTGGAAAGGAGATCAGTTGACAACAACTAGAGTTAATTAGAAAGCATATTGGAGAGAGAGGGTGGTCTATTAAAAAGCATTATTATTATTATTATTATTATTATTATTTCCAGAATTCCTGTGTTTTGCTGTATAATTTATACAGAGCCGTTTCATAAGTAGTCAACATTCCTGACACAAAAACAAGACATAAGAACACCACTAAAGCTTTACAGAAATGATCAATAAACTAAAGTGCAGTGAACAAGAATTGACAGAAGAATTGCTAACATATGAAGCACAGCTTGGAAATTTAGTCATAATAAGTCACCTTCACTGTTCCCCTGCCACCAACAATGTGCTGGGTGAGATCCAAAAAACAGAACAGCTACAGTATCTGGACACAGGATTTGTTGAATCTACTTAATTTTGAAGATTATCAAGTTTCAGTGATGGACTAGGGAGAAATCTAATGACCAGCCAGGGCAACAATACCTCAGTGTAGCTTCATTAACAATCTATCTTGAAGAACAGCATGACTCAACCTGACCATTAGTGTGTTAAAGACAGTTTCAGAAATTCAGATGAAGGAACTAGAAAAAAGCACCTCTGAATATTCTTTGCTTAAAAAAGCCCTATGAAATCAATGGGGTCACCATAATTTGACAGGCAACTTGAACACACAGCCACATACAGTACAGACAAAGAGAATGTAAAACTTGCTGAAGATATCATAATATCTTTATTACTTCCACCCTTCTTCTATCAATCTGGTTCAGAAAAAGTGATTAATGAACAAGAATAATAGCTGAGTTTCTTTTTAAAAGAATATTTCCTGGCATTTACAGCCAACCAATAAAGAAGCAGAAGGGAAATATCTGATGATACAGAATTCAATATGAATGAATCAAATAAGATTGAAACAATTGAATTGTTTGGATAAATTCCATAACCTGCCTAGTTATATTAAATTATTATCCTCTGAACCATGAGAAAAAAACCCCCAGTAATTGTCTGTGAAGCCAGCAGAAGGCTACACATTTTAAGTTGTACTTTACTGTATTTTATTGTTTATCTATGTCTAAATGCATTTTATTTCTTATTTATGTAAAAGTTCAAGGCAGAATTCTGTTTGCGGCCCCCATTTATTTATGTACGAGGGGCTGCTGATAAGTTTTTGGCTTTGGTTTTTTTTGTTTCAATGTTACATCACATGAAAGCCTTATCTGTTTAATATACTGTATGTTTTCAAAATTTTGTTTTTGTAGCTTATGGCAACAGTGATCTAGGCATGCGGGAAAACAAAATGGTGGAGTCTAAGGCGATATTCACAGCAAATGAGAGCAGAGGAGTGATAAAATTCTTGTTTCTGTAAGGAAAGTCCATGAAGGATATTCATGGTGATATGTCATAGACATTTGGGGGGGGTCGGGTCAATGCCCTTCATATTCTACAGTTAAGAACTGGGTTGCCAAATTTAAAACAGGCCACTTCAGCGCCAGTGATGAGGAACGTTCTGGACAACAGAGAGTGGTTGTTGTTCCGGAGATCATCGATGCTGTGCACAATCTCATACTGGAAAAATGGCAAATTTCAGCTAAAGGAATAGCAGATATCATGAGGACTTCTCGTGAACCTGTTTGTGTCATTATCCACAAACATTTGAACATGAAGAAGCTCTCTGCAAAGTGGGTCCCCAAATGTTTGACAAAAGATCAGAAAAGCATGCAAGTGAAAACTTCCCAATCCATTTGTCAGTGTTTCTGGACTGATAAGAACTTCCTGGATTAACTGGTCACTATGGATGAGACCTGGATTTATTTGTATGACCCTGGAACCAAGGAGCAGTCAAAAGAGTGGAGGTACAGTGGTTCTCCTTATCCAAAGAACATAAGAACATAAGAACATAAGAAGAGCCATGCTGAATCGGGCCTCAGCCCATCTAGTCCAGCATTCTGTGTCACACAGTGGCCCACCAGTTGTACACGGGGATCTCTAGCAGAAAGGAGGGCAAAACCCTCACCTGCTCCCGACCCCCACAACCAGTACCGGGAAATCCTGCCTGCCTCCATCAACACAGAGGTGGCACTTGGATGTCCATTTCAGTAGCTACTGATTCCCTTGGTATCCATGAATCTGTCTAATCCTGCCTTGAAGCTGTCCAGGCTGACCGCTGTCACAACCTCCTCTGGAAGTGAGTTCCATAACCCAATGACCCTCTGGGTGAAGAAATATTTCCCTTTATTAGTCCTAACTTTCCTACCTTGGAGCTTTAGGGAGTGCCCCCTAGTCCTAGTGTTGTGTGACAGAGAAAATATTTTTCTCTATTCACCTTTCTATCCCATGCATGATTTTATACACTTCGATCAAGTCACCTCTTAAACGCCGTCTTTCAAGGCTGAAAAGACCAAGGCGTTGCAACCTGGTTTCATAAGGGAGCTGCTCCATCCCTTGGATCATTCTTGTTGCCCTTTTCTGTACCTTTTCCAGTTCCGTTATATCCTTCTTGAGTTGCGGTGACCAGAATTGTACACAGTACTCCAGATGTGGCCTCACCATAGATTTGTAGAGAGGCAATACAACATTTGACGACCTATTTTCGATTCCCTTCCTGATCATGCCAGGCATAGAATTTGCTTTTTTTACTGCTGCTGCGCACTGGGTTGACATCTTCATTGAGCTGTCCACCAAAACCCCAAGATCCCTTTCCTGGTTTGTCTCGGAAAGCTTTGACCCCATCAATTGGTAGGTGTAGTTGGGGTTCTTTGCCCCGATGTGCATGACTTTACACTTGTTTAGGTTAAAATGCATTTGCCACTTTGTTGCCCATTCACTCAATTTCGAGAGATCTTTCTGGAGCTCTTTACAATCAGTTTTATTTTTAACTACCCTGAACAATTTAGTGTCGTCTGCAAACTTTGCTACCTCAGAATTTACTCTTACATCCAGGTCATTAATGAATAAATTAAAAAGTAACGGACCCAAAACTGAACCTTGGGGTACACCACTTCTCACCTCTTTCCACCCAGAGAAATGTCCGTTTATTACCACCCTTTGTTTCCTACAGTTTAGCCAGGTTCCAATCCAGGACAAGACCTGTCCCCTGATTCCATGGCTGAAGAGCTTATTTAGGAGCCTTTGGTGAGGGACTTTGTCAAAAGCCTTTTGAAAGTCAAGGTAAACAATATTGACTGGGTCCCCTTTATCTATGTGTTTATTTACACCCTCAAAGAATTCTAACAAGTTAGTAAGACATGATTTGCCTTTGCAGAAACCATGTTGATTTTCCTTCAGCAATGCCTGTACTTCTATGTGCTTAGTAATTTTTTCTTTAATAATGGTTTCCATCACTTTGCCTGGAACTGAGGTTAGACTAACTGGCCTATAATTTCCTGGATCACCCCTGGATCCTTTCTTGAAGATCGGAGTTACATTTGCCTCCCTCCAGTCCTCGGGTACAGTGCCTGATCTTAGAGAAAGCTTATATATTTTGGCTAGAAAGAAGTTCAGGGTGCAAAAATCAGCCACTAAGGTGATGGCGTCTATGTTCTGGGATAAGGAGGGTGTGCTGCTAGTGGATTACCTTCAAAATAGTTCCACCATCAATGCAAGGTATTGAATTGAACTTTCGAACCAATTGAAGGCAGCTCTGAAGGCCAAAAAATGTGCCAAGCTGTCCAAAGGAATCTTGTTCTTGCAAGACAATGCCTCCACTCACAGTGCACAAGTGACCATGGCAAAACTGGTGGAGCTAGGCTTCCAGCTGGTTGACCACCTTATTCACCGTATCTAGCTCCCTCTGACTATCATCTGTTTCCAAACATCTAGCTCCCTCTGACTATCATCTGTTACCACAACCGAAATCCTTCTATTTGCAAGGCTTACAGAACTTGGAATACCGATGTAAGAAGTGTGTTAATATCAGTGGAGAGTATGTGGAATAAATGTAAAGTTTCATCTTTCTATCTCGAGGCTGCTCCTCGTATTTCAGCACTTTGCTTTTACGTTTTCTAGCAACCAGGGCTAAAGGAGCCATCTGTCTAAAAAGTGAAATGTTTCTTTCTAGGAATTTACAGATCTGTCCTAATGGTGATCTGTTTGCTAGAGGGCAGAGATTATAGGCAATGAATTTATATCTTTGGGAACAATAGATACTGAAGGAACAGGCTAAAGGCACCTAAAGGCTGGTGTCCATGACAAAACAGTGATGCTCCATATGTACCACCCACTCTTTGCTAATTTGCTAAACATATGCTGAAGTTCTGCAAAACAGATGGCACTGGAAGATGTTCCACCCTGTTAATTGATTTGTTCTTTTGTACTGAGTGAAGATGTTTGTTCTACATATCATTCTGTAGTCACCATAAATACAGATTTGACTCACTGACCACTGTGTGTTTGTACTAGCCTAACAACACCATCTTCCCACAGATCCTCTGGTGTGCACAGTGCAGAGATGATTTCTCTCATTTATACTGGTGTATATATAAATAAAATGCGGCACAGCAGAAGTTTGTTTACTGTTCCTTGGATATATACTAGGCCTGGGTGATCCACAAAAAAATTGTTCAATACTCCCCTTGGATGTAGGAGGCGCTGGTGCTTTGTATCTGATAGACTTCCAACGTTTTCAGTGGTTCTCTCGTAATTGAATTGGATGTACTTCCGAACTTCGTAATGGCTTTGTTAATGGCGGATGCTGTCATGTTAAACCCAGGAGACCTGTAAACAAATGCGGCTGAAATCACTTTTCTCCCTTCCCACGTCAGACTGACTTGGGAAGGGAGAAAAGCGATTCCAACCTGGGTTTAACAGGGCTCTTGGCCCAGGTCCCTCTTTCCCAGGAGCCCTGTTAAAGAGCCCTGTTAAACCCCAGGTTGGAATCGCTTTTCTCCGTTCCCAAGTCAGTCTGACGTGGGAAGGGAGAAAAGCGATTCCAAGCCGTGTTTCTTTAACAGGGCTCTTGTCCCAGGTCCCTCTCTCTCAGGAGCCCTGTTAAACCCCGGGTTGGAATCGCTTTTCTCCCTTCCCATGTCAGACTGACTTGGGAACGGAGAAAAGTGATTCCAAACTGCGTTTCTTTAACAGGGCTCTTGGGCCAAGAGCCCTGTTAAACCCAGGTTGGAATCGCTTTTCTCCCCGCGCACGTCAGACTGACTTGGGAAGGAAGAAAAGCGATTCCTTTGCGTTTCTTTAACAGGGGCTCTTGGGCCAAGCCCTGTTAAACCCAGGTTGGAATCGCTTTTTCAGACTGACTTGGGAAGGAAGAAAAGCGATTCCAACCCGGTTTGTTTTACAGTTCCAATCCTTTTCGAAGATGGCAACAGAAACTTCATAATTGATCAGCTACTTCTGGTTTCCCCCTCTCTCCTCGTAATCACTTCAAAAGTCAATAAATTACGATTTCATTACGAGTAACAGGAGATACGATGATATCGCCCAGGCCCAATATATACAGCGTTTGCTTTTTTAAAAAGTACTCCAAAATGTATCTGTTTTATCCTCAGAGTTTCTAATGCAAGAACATGGGCAAATAATCTTTTTCACGCATCTTAGTCACTAGTGTAGGGACTTTGGCAACTTATTTATTGTATGAGAACAGAAAATTTCAAGGCTTAAAAAAAAACCAAGCTAAACTTAACACTAGAAACAGCATACATTTGCAGTAACTTCCTGTAAATTCTGCTACAGTAGAGTCTCGCTTATCTGACGTTCTGACTTATTTGATGCTCTTATCCTACGCCCCCCTTTCCTCCAACATTTCCCCTTCAATTAAAAAAGCCCTCCCCAATTTTCTCCATTCCCAGTAAGTGAAAAAGGCAAGACGAGGAGGAGGAGGAGGGAGAAAAGTGAGAAAAGAGGCAGGGCCAGAAGTGGAAGCGTTCTCTCTCCTTCCCTCTGTGATTTCCATGCTTTTCTTCTGCATCTGTACACTTCCTGCTGGACCGCTCTAGCCCCGAGGCATTGCCTTGCCTTAACCCCTTTTAGTCCCTGTTGTTAGTATTCTAGGTGTCTAGCACTGCGTTGGAAGGTTAACAGTAGGAGACTCCATATTATCCGACATTTTTGTTTATCTGATGTTCTTCCGGCCCATTTATGTTGGATAACTGAGACTCTATTGTTCTATATATTCTACTATCATTATTGTTTGATGTTTCAAGACTCAATTAGAAGTAAGAGGAGTTCAGCAATTGCCTAAAGAGGTGGTATTTGGATGTCTCCAAAAAGAGGGTGGACAGCTACCTGCTGGGGATGATTTTGCTGAAGATCCTGCATTAAACATTGGATTGGACTTCATGGTTGATGAAACCCCTTCCAACTCTTTGATTCTATGATTCCATGTTTTAATCCAGGTCTTCATGTTTGCTCACATCTTATTGCCCAATTCTCAAGACTCTTCTTGCATTTCAAGATCTTTAACTAAGTTTCATTCCCATCATGCTTGTCATCCCACACTTACATCCAGCTACTGAAACTCAGATAAACTATTTCAACAGCTGAATATCAAGATACCTAGCAGCGTAAACAGGTTTAAATCAGTTTTGTATACTTCACAGCTAAATGACAACTGAATTAAGTAGGCTGTGTTAACAGATACTTATTTTAACCATTCTGTTACATATCTGGTTTTCTGTTACTTCTCTCCATCCCAAACTATTCAAAAGATTTCGTATTTTCTGGCTGCAGTGACTGCACATTATTATGTGTTACCTGTTACCTGACACTACAAAATGCATCACTGGAAAAGCAAACCTTCCCAGAAGGCTGACTCTAATTTCACTTCACACTCATCTACAAAGAAAATGCATAGAGAAACTGTGGCATGTCTCATATGTTCAATAAAGTGTTGTTTTTCAAATTTACAAGACCAGTAGTTTGTTAGGAGCAACAACGTGAAACACAAATAGTTCCAACAAAGTGCCATTAATCTTGTTAAAATTCCCTAAGGTTCGTTCATGTTATCTTACTGTTAATGTAACATCATGGTTAGCAGTCTCATTCTGCCCTTGCCTCCATCCACCCACGACCCTTTGAGAAAATGTATCCTACAAACATCCTTTATTGCCTGGAAATTGAATAAATGCTGGAGTATTTAATCCAACGGCATTGATAAAAACATAAATAAATCAAGTGCAGTGTCAGGTTGCATGTTTCATTACACATAACAGTTCTAAGATCTTCAGCAGAGAGCTTTATCTTGATTCCATCACTTTCACAGACACATCTAGTGAGTGTAGCACCCCGCTCATACCTGCTATTGATTCCCATTACTTCATCTAAGATTCTCATCCAAAATACTTTACAATGGCTTGTTACCACAGAAATATTTAAGGGAGGGATTTGGGTCAACCAGTCCACAATCTCTTGATCTAGAGCACTGATTCTCAAAGTGGGTGATCCAAGGGGGCAGTGGGAGGCTCAGGGGAATTTGGGGGGTGGTGAACCCCTTTAAGGGGTGGTGAACAATTGGTCATTTAGGAGGGGTCACACGGCCCTCTTCTTTGGCCCCGCCCCCTTTGCTTTGACCTGCATATTAGATATTTGGATTAGAATTCGTAAAAGTCGCAAAATTATTTATGAAGTAGCAACGAAAATATCGTTGGGGGTCACCACAAGATGAAGAACCTTATTTAAGGGTCATGGCATTAGAAAGGTTGAGAACCACTGCATTAATACATATATATTTCTGTTTAATTGCTATTAATTTAAAAAAAAAATAATTTCTAGGGGGGCAGTGAGTAATTTTTTTTCTGGAAAGGAGGCAGTAGGCCAAAAAAGTTTGGAAACCACTGATCTAGAGGATTTCAAGTAGCCATATCATCTATGTAACCATCTTATATAGGATTGTAGCAGTTATTTGTCAATTACCTTGTTGCCACCACTTGAAGATGTAATGGCACTTTAAGACTCATTGTATTTAGTTTATCTACTCTCTTTTTGTTCACAGTGGAAGTATTTTCTGTTAGATCTTGTACAATGCGTTGAATTAATCATTATTGTTCTGTTGTTGTGTTTTGTTTATGATTTATGATATTAGCTGTTCCTTTAAAATATGGTTAAACCACTTGATAACTTTTGTATTTTGTGAATGCTTAGGTATTTTTAATTCAAGCTTTATAGAGTCCTGACCTGGGAAAAGTTGGAATTATCATCATATCTAAAACCTATGACATATGATTTCCTTTCTATATCATGATATAGGCAGTATTTTATGTGGTTGGGGAGAGATGGTTAATTTGAAACACATACTTTTGAATAAATTCATATTAGTCATTTAATATATATTACATGCCCCATAAAAAAACAAATCTCAAATCGTCTGTGAGTGTTAATCCTAGGCAGTTCCATAGATAAGCAAAGCTGTATAAAATCTTAAATATTTCTCATAATCACCATTTCATTCTTACTTCTTTAAATTTCAGCTGGATATACTCAAAATGATGGCTGAGCTTATTACTGCCTATAAAAGCAAATGCTTGATAACTACGAAGGCATTCAACAGCAATCTGAGCTGCAAGCAGCTTACCATTCAGCAGCATCAACAACACTGACAAATGAGAATATCAAATTGTTTTTCCGTCCCAGAGAATATCCCCACGCAATATTTTTCTGTCAGAAAAACCATGCTGCAGATCTATTGGTAATGCCAATCTTCTCCCCACTGTGGGCTTAGTATTCTGTGCTAGCGTGAGATTCAGAAAGAAGATGCCACAGATAAGAACACTTCCTGAATAGGGATGTGCAAATTATGGGTTTTTGAATAACTGAAAGTGTTACAATGAGGTGTTCCTGCAGATGCAGCTTATAGAGTAATGTAATGAATCACTGCTTTCCAGTGTTTCTGAAGTTAAACAATATGGTAATGTATTTGCAGAAAGGAAGAAAGAATCATGACCGTATTAAAACACACTTTTTACAGACTATAAAGTCAAACTGCCATGGAATACAAACACAAACACACAGTGTAAGAGCTGATTACTCTGAATATTGTGATATAGAGCACATTTCAAAAAGATGGACCTGATATGAAACCACTATACCTCTGCAATCATGAACAGTCCATGAATGAATCTCTTACCCCTTGAAAGGGTGTGGCACACAGTTTCAATTTATGACTGCTAGATGCCTCTCTCAATGCACACACAACCCCTGGCTTCAGTCATTTTCAAGATGGCAACCCTGCAACATAAGGCCAAGTGAGATAGTCCCCATTTGCAGGATTATTTTTCAGATTCGTTTCTGGCTTGAAATGGCTAGTAAAGCCTGATAACTCATTAACTCATTTTGTGTTAATTGCAACATGTTGCCGACATGAAATATACCACTTTGAAATTGGGTCCATCATTTTGAAACATCCTGTATTTTAGCATTCATCTTCTGTAAAAACACTCAAAGAAACTCTACATCCAGCATTTCTTGTCTTTAGCAGAGAAAACTTCAAATGCAGCTTGGCCTATCTTTAGAGCAGGGAAAAAACCCACCTTGCAATAGGCTTTATAGCAATGACTGAAGCAACTTCAGATATGCCATCATCTTATTTACACCCACTTCTGCTAAAAAGGAGTATTTCACTCAATACAGGTAGATCTCACTGATTTCAAAATGCAATTCCATTTTGTGATTGGATGTTAACTGGAATGCTTTTCACACCAGAATCAAAAGGAGGTGGCATTAGAGCAGTGTTTCTCAACCAGTGTGCCGTGGCACACTAGTGTGCTGTGAGCGATCATCAGGTGTGCCGTGGGAAATTGGAACCTCCAATACCCTTTCTTCCCCCTCCTGCCGAACACTTTTTCTTCTCCACTCGAAATTATTATTGAACTCTATGGACCTTCAGCTCTCAGCCCCAGAAAATCCCATGATAGGTTTGCCTTACAGTCTCTCCATAACTCAGAAATGACTTGAACGTATACAATAACAATTCTGTGTCCAGGACTTAAAATTTTTGAAAGCACCAGATCCCATCTGATTTTGGAAGTTGAGCAGTGTCCGCCCCGATTTATTATTGGATGAAAGACTACCAAGGGATACCAGGTGGTGCCACCTATATTTTAGAGGAAGGCACCAACAAAACCACTTTTGAGTATTCCTTGTCTGAGAAAACCCTATAAAATGTATGGAGCCACCATCATACATCAACAAGCAATTAGAAGGCACATACACACAAAACGGTGTACCATACAGTCATGCTGGCCACATGACCCTAGAAGTGTCTATGGATAGCGCTGGCTCTTCAGCTTAGAAATGGAGATGAGCACCAACTCCCAGAGTCAGATACAACTAGACTTAATGTCAGGGGAAACCTTTACCTTTACTACACACATAACGTAGTCAAATACCTGTCTTGGTGATGGAATAGTAACTCTTTAATATATCATGCTCCAGTATAGTAAATCTGCAAACTTAGAAACAAATGTGGTCTAGAGGTGTGCGATTTCAACTAGGATTCCAAGAAATGAGGCTTAAAATCCTTACTGAGACATGGGAACCTACTAGGTGACCTTGGGAAAGCTTCACTTTGATTTTTGCCCCATATCAGCAGAAGTCGGGAGAATGTTCTGAAACTTTCCCAAAACAGACCCACACTTAGAGATTGGTGTGAACCTGGGCTGTTCTCATGGGCCAGTGCCACTATCCTGTTTTCCCTGTTATTCATGTTGCTTGCCACTGCAGTAACAGCCATAGAGCTCCTGATCATCTCCAGGTGCCTCTGTTGATGCACCCATGTGATGTCAGCAAAGGCGCTCCTGGAAAAAAGGAGAGGGGGGATTCCTCCTCTCTGCAGGATCTGAAGAATGAGCGCCTCCACAGAATTTGGGGTTGGTCAGATACAGATTTAGGTGTCCTTGTATTTGAGCCCCACAATCAAAGAGTAAACAGCTGCCATCAAGTCATGGAAAAGTCAATTGACACTTCTATCAGAAGGAAGTAATTCTCATTCTGCCTCTTTTGACACACATATTATATGCACATACAGACTGGAGACTCAGAAACAAGGAAAGGTTAATTATAAATCAGAAATTAAGATTTTTGTATCTTGTTTCTCCAAAGCCACACCCCAAACCAGCTGTCACCATAAGGACCAAACCTCAGGACCTCCTACTTTTGAGTTGACCTCTCCTGAGCAGAACTGTTACGTCAAAGGAGTCCTCTTACTCTAAGGAGTCTGTTTTCTACTATTCACTGTCCTAGTGACTCAATAACACCTAAGAAATTTGCAGGCTAATCCAATTTTAATAAATTAAAATTACAATGGTTAGTGAATCTTTAAAACATAATAACTTCAAGATGCACACCCTTGGATATCTATGCTGTTTCAGGGTCTCAAATTATGGTGCAGATTTGTGTTCACATGAATACACTCATACATCCTTACAAACGTTTATTATTATCTATGACGATGAGAGTGCATATTTAAGATTCCTGTTATCAGGGGGGAAACTACATACTTGAAATTCTTTCCCCTGCTTCTTAAAACAGCAAAACACAACATGACTAAAATATCTATGCTTCAAAAAGATCATAAATATGGCTTACCTCTCGGGAAAATACCTAAGAATGCGCACATTAATGAAAAAAAATGTGTGTGTTTGTGAAATTATTATGTTTTAAAGATATACACACACACACACACACACACAATTTATTTCTGTGTGGGAAGAAAAAGAGTGGAACTTAAACATGATGAAAATATTGATGGGATTCTAGAAATGCAATAAAACATAATGAACAGATTTTTTTTCTTTCTGTAAAAGACCCAATCATTTTTTAAAACACTAAATTACTTCTTTCATGCTAAAAAGTACATGGTAAAATACATTTACTTGGATGCTTCCCCCATAGTTTCAATAGGAGCATTCTTTGAAGTATATGTATAGGTTTACTAGTACAATAGTAAATTATAGTAAAAGTAGTAGCATTCTTCCAAAGAACAATGTGGATAAATGAAATCAACCCAAGATATGACTGTGAGACAGAAAGTCAAAAACAGAAGCATTTTAAATGGGCATTCCAGAATAGTAACCATGAGATTTTGACCCATTGTACCTTGACAATGTAGGGTAGTTTGCATGTTGTCATGAAGCTGATGTATCTTGTGCTGCTCTGTTGATCTAAACTGGATGACAAAATATTCCAACCTGAACTTGATGCTTCCTCTCTTCCTTTCTCCAGAACCACTGTTCCTTTTGGTGCATCTACACTGAAGAATAAATGCAGCTTGATTCCACTTTAATTGCTATGGCTCAATGCTATGGAATGACGGGATTTGTAGTTTGGTGAGGCCCCAATATTCTTTGTCAGAGATGCTTTTTTCCCCTCGTGTCAGGAGCAACTTGAAAAACTGCAAGTCACTTCTGGTGTTAGAGAATTGCCAGTCTGAAGAGACGTTGCCAAGGGGATGCCCGGATGTTTGATATTTTACTAATCTTGTGGGAGGCTTCTCCCATGTCTCCACATGGGGAGCTGGAGCTGATAGAGGGAGCACAGCCTGCTCTCCCTGGATTCGAACCACTGACCTATCGGTCAGCAGTCCTGTCTGCACAAGGGTTTAACATATTGTGCCATCGCGGGCTCCTGTCAGAGAAGGCTAAAAGTTTTATAAACTACCACTCCCATAGCATGGAGCCAGTTAATGTGGAGTCTAAACACATTCATTCTACATGCAGATGCATCCTTAGTGGCTGGTGGTTTATCTGCTTCATCTCTATGCACAATTCCAACAGTATACAAGTATTAAGTACCTTAACCAAATCTGTTAAATTTCTCTCCTTCTGGTTTTTGTCAGGTATTCCCTCCCTCTTCTCCTGCTGTTTCTTAATTGTCTGCCTATTAGCATCTTGATAGTGGAACCCCCTCTGTGTTACTCTGACCAGTCACAACTCTAAATAGCACACCATTTAAAAATAGCAATCAATTGTAACAATTAGCGGTTTTAATGAAATGTATTATAGTGGAGCTTTGTAAAGCTACATAATACATTCCAATAGCTAAAATAGCTAAACACTATGTATTGCAAAATTATTATTACTCTTATTATTAATGACGCCTAGTGTTTATGATGTGCCATGTAGCATTCAGAGTAACACAGATGAGTCTCCTCCCTTAAAGTGCATATAATCTGAAAATATCACACTTTTGCAAACACGCTTTGTGCTCATTACAGAATTTGATTTATTGTTGTTCTACTTTTGCAGCATCAGAACAAAACAAATGTTTGGGTGAACATGCAAAAGTTGTTTTAGATTCCTAGGCACACACCTCCAATCCTCAAATGTGTACAACTGGGTTGGAATTCTCTCTTTTCTTGAATCCTCTGGGTCATGAGTCTAGTGACACTGCACATACTTCCCATGGATAAAACACCAGCTTTAGCCATGCTCCTGACCCCAAATTCCTCAAGAAACTAATGCACTAGGCTTTTAGTACTCAGGTTTGGTCCCAGGACTCCCCATGGATATCAAAATCCATGGATGCCCAGGTCAGAGTGAAGTAAAATCATGCCTCTCTTACATTAAATGGCAAAACAAGGTTAGCTTTCTGGATTTTTTTTAATCTTTGCAAGCCATGAACAGTGGGATTCAGGGGTGCAGAATGTGTGGATATGAAGGGTCAACTCTAATAGGAAAGACTTTTCTATGTCATATTTCAGTCCTAAATGCAAAAGAATTTCAATCACAAAAGACCCACTGGATGAAATACATAATTTGTATAAATCCCATAGATTCAACGAATCTGCTCAAACTGGTACTACCAAGTATAAGCCTTAAAGAGCAGTAATGGCCATGCAGGGACTAGGACTGAGCTACGGTACTTGGGGTGGCTGGGTATGGGCTTCATATATTCCCAAATAACCACCAAACATTATTTGCAGCTTTCTGGACAATCCTCCATTCCTTACATAAAATAATCTGAAACTGAAACTTCCCATATGAATTTTCTTTAGAAGCAGGCCTTCTCAATGTCAAGAAAAGAACACTTCAGAGGAAGTGTTGTAACACTGCAAAACTTCTCATTTAGTCTGGTGTTGCAAATTTTGAAGGGTTAAAAGTTATTTTCCTCCTCCTTCTTCTGCCAGCAGGATTACAATATCTTTGTCAGTAGCAATTGTTGAGTACAACATATTGCGATTTGCCATGCCCACCAAGGAAGAATGAAAGTAATGAGTATACAGATAGCACAGGACAGAATTTTGCCCATTAACTTGAGTTAATTTCCTCTTTAATGCTAAACTGTTTCCATTAAGCTTAACACAATTATAGTTATACATGTTAATTGCTCAGGAAGTTTATAATTTCCCACCGACTGCACTTCCCAATAGTCCAGGAAGCTAGTTGCTATAGTGAGTTTTTCTGTACCGAAAATGTAATAATAGCTTCATGGGGACTGAAGAAGGGAGGGAGCAGGAAAGCCAGAGAAGGAGGAAGTTAATCGTCTTCTGCAAATTTTTCAAAGTAGGATCTCAATTATAAACAAGATTTGCTATATTAGATTGGAACATATACATTAATCTCCATTAAGAAAAGTAGGGAAGTCAGACAAGTGATTAATTTTATAGCCTCAAACATCTGGAAAGAGGGAAGATTTAAAAATTACCAAATAAAATATTTTAATTAGAATTGTTGAACAGAAACACATTTAAAGAAAATAACCACACAACAACATGTGTGTACTTATGAATTAATTTTACGCTATTTCTCAGTGCTACTATCATAATTTTCAAACATAGTATTCAATTGGCAGTATACTCTACAAACTTGATTTTATCTTAATTTGGTCTCCTCTATAAAGAACATGGCAAACATGTACCACTATAAAATAAATATAGATGTTCATATATATAATATAGTAATATATAATACTGATATTGTACTATGCTAATAATATAATATATTGTATGTATATATATCTTGTAAGCCGCTCTGAGTCCCCTTCAGGGTGAGAAGGGCAGCATATAAATCTCACAATCCCCAACAACATATGGCTGATAGGAACTGTGGGAGTTGAAATCCAAAACACCTGGGGGGGCGAAGTTTGCTTATGCCTGGTCTAGATGCACCATGTTCAGACTGTATCCCTCACCAGCCAAGGATACACATGATGACTGAGGGGATTAAGAACAGAATACCAATCCTGGTGATGGGTGGCAGGAAGGAGAAGATACTGGCCTAGATAGGTGAAGCTTTTTGGCTGGATTTAGCTCCCCACTCTCTCCCTTCCTATCAATAACAAAAGGATGGGACATTGAACACAGTGGTTCACACTGTTTCTGCAGATGCCAGTAGCTGGAATGTTTTGCTCAGAGCGGAAAGGTGCAGCAGTGTCTGGTAGACTGACATTCCGATCTCAGGCATCTGATTCTGAGTATGATAAAAACTCAGAAAATGGTTAGTTATGTTTGCTTCCAGCCAGAGCCACTTCAATTGTCTGCCTCAAGCGCCAAAATAATTCAAGCAGCCTTAGGTATTATGTTGCATGAGAAGAGGGAGTCACTGATTGTTCTGCCTCAAGCAGTAAAATGTCTTGGGCCAACCCTATTTTAAGGAAACACAGACTGACAGGCTTATGGTAGAACATAAAAACTCAATACACAGGAGGCTGGATGGCTCCACTGAGCCTGCCTCTTCCTTGGCAATGATGAAGACAGGTCCTCTCTTTTTCTTTGTAGGAATTAAATCAGACAAAGAAAACAAGGAAGGAAATGGAAAATTACAGTCTCTGTCAAAGGAGGGTTAACAAAGTTTCGATTGTTCTGGACTTGACCTTTCCAGAGCATTCTCATTCTCACACTGTATTTCCCTTCTAGCCAAGAATGGATACAAGAGACAAAATCCATCAAATTGTTTCCTTAGACCAGTGTTTCCCTACCAGTTGCCGTGGCACACTAGTGTGCCGTGAGCAATCATCAGGTGTGCCGTGGGAAATCATCAGGTGTGCCGTGGGAAATTGGAACCTCCAGTACCCTTTCTTCCCCCTCCTGCCAAACACTTTTTCTTCTCTACTCCGGCTCCCTTCTTCCCTGCCTCGCTTTGCTCTGGGGCGAGCCTGCGCAGTAGCGCCCGCACGGGTCACGCCTTCACCCCCTCCTGAACACGCTCACGCTGTCCCCTCAGATCAAAATGGCGGCAGCAGCGGCAGTGTAGAAGAAAAAGTAAGTGTTCGGCAGGAGGGGGAAGAAAGGGCGCGAAGGGGAAGGGGGAGGAAGAGGTCTCTGTCGAAAGCTGGCATGGGCAAACTTGGACCTTGCAGGTGTTTTGGACTCCAACTCCCCTATTCCTAGCAGCCTCAGGCCCTTTTTCCCCCTCAGCCACTTAAGCAGGAAAGGGCCTCAGGCTGTTAAGAATGGAGGGAGTTGAAGTCCAAAGCACCCAGAGAGCCAAAGTTTTCCCATGCCTGTTTTAGGGACCTTAAAGTGGTGAGCCTCCTTCCAACATTGTGATTCTGGATAGAAAACAAACAACAACATAACATAACATTGTTTGAGTCCACAGTGCTCTCTGGGTGTAGGTGAACTACAACATCCAAACTCAAGGTCAATTCCCAAGCAAACCCTTTCAGTACTTTCTGTTGGTAATGAGAGTTCAATATGCCAAGTTAGGTTCAATTCCATTGTTGCAAGACTTCAGGATGCTCTTTGATTATGTGTTAACTATAAATCCCAGAAACTGTAACTCCCAAATGTCAAGGTCTATTTTCCCCAAACTCCATCTGTGTTCACATTTGGGCATATTGAGTATTCATGCCAAGTTTGGTTCCTGATCCAACATTTTTCAGTCCACAGTGCTCTCTGAATATAGGTGAACTACAACTCCAAAACCCAAGGTCAATGCCCACCAAAGTCTTATAGTATTTTCTCTTGGTTATGGGAGTTCTGTGTGGGAAGTTTGTCTTTCTACCATTCCTGCCAGGATATCTATGTTGTGTTCATCAAAACAGGTCCAGGTTTCACACTGAGTGTATAAAGACATTTAAAAACATGTTAACTATATGTATCACTGTGTTAGAGTGTCATTTTGTGTCATTTTGGTTGGTGGTGTGCCCCAGGATTTTGTAAATGTAAAAAATGTGCCGCGGCTCAAAAAAAGTTGAAAAACACTGCCTTAGACCATTTATTTGGTTGAGCTGCCTTGCTATAGCTCCAGTCTATTAAGTTGAACCATATTAGAGCCTTTCATTTAAAAATATCTCAGCACACAGAACAATTGTAAAGCGCAGCCTCCAAATATTTTCATCCTTTCTTATATCTTTGCCTTCTGAGATGCACCCATGAAAGCATAAACTAGGAACCCTAGTCTCAAACTGACCTTTTCACTCCTGAGTCAGAACTCACACAGTTGCAAAAGTTTGGCTTCATCTGATTCGGATGTCTTAGTTTCAGCATAGCTGCAAATGCTGTTGAGAACCACTGACAGACAGCAGACTTGTGTTTCCATCTGTGTACAGAGGTCTTGGATGGAGCAGGAAAATAATATTCTAGCGCACCCACCATTACACAGGAATTTCACATTTTGATGATTAAGTGACTACTGACATTGGGTTGCTAAAGATGCTATGTAATATATATTTGTATGCTGTTTTTTATGGCCAATCCTCTGCAAGATATCTTCCAACATACAGAACGAACCCCATATCTGAGGGGGTTACATTCTTAGACTTCATGTGGATATGTGAAACCATGGATAACAAAGAAATCTACTGACATGAAATTCTGGTACAATAATACCCGAGGGCAATCCTAGAAAATATACTGTATTTTCTGGCTTATAAGGCTACTTTTTAAACTAGGAAAATCTTCTCTAAAGTCAGGGGTCACCTTATACACCGGGTGTTGTCTTATAGGGCGGGTGCTAAAACTGTCTAACAACATCCATGTCCAGGGTATGGAAAAAAGAGATAGAGTGGTACTGTGCCCAGAAAAACACACCTCTTTCACCCATCTGGCCCGCCTTTCTATCCTATTACCGTGTCTCCTTCTCTGCCTCTCAGATCTCACTCCTGAAGACTGCAGTGAAGTGGCGCATGTGTGAGATCTGAGAGGCAGAGAAGCAGGTATGATCATAGGAAAATTACCATATTGAAATCAAATCTGATTTTTAAAAATTGCATTGGAAGAGGGGTAGTCTTATACGGCAAGTATATTCCAAATTTATATTTTAACTGGAAATGTTGGGGGTCATCTTATACACCCAGTCGTCTTATACAACGGAAAATATGGTACGAGGGCGGGTCAATAAGTCCATGACTTTTTGAATTTCCCGCCTCTTAACTGAAAGGGCAACACTGCTCCTGTCAACAAGCATCTGTCAGTTGACTCCTGGCAAAATTTGAACAAGCTGCGTCATTTAGTTTGTGTTTGACAGCCATTGATAGCAGACTATCGCATGATTTGAGGAGAAAATGGAAAAAAGTGAATTTTGTGTGCTCATTAAGCATTATTTTTTGAGGAAAAAATCCATCATTCAAACCAAGGCGAAGCTTGACAAATACTATGGGGACTCTGCACCATCAATTTCAATGGTAAAAAAGTGGCTTATTGAATTTTGTTGTAGCCGTACAAGCACAAAAGATGCCAAACATTCTGGATGCCCAGTTGAGGTCTCTACACCCAAAACAATAGAAAGAATTCACGATATGATGTTGGCCAATCGGCGATTGAAAGTGCGAGAGATTGTGGAAGCCATAGGCATCTCACACGGCTCAGTGGTTTCAATTTTAAATGATCACTTGGGTATGAGAAAGCTTTCCGCAAGATGAGTGCCGCGTTTACTCACAATCGACCACAAACAAAATCGTGTGACAATTTCACAGGAGTATTTGGCATTGTTCAACCGCAATATGGACAGTTTTTTGCACCGTTTCATAACTGTGGATGGAACGTGGATCCATCCCAACACACCAGAGACCAAACAGCAGTCAAAACAGTGGGTTTCTCGGGGTGAATCGGCACCAAAGAAGGCCAAGTTGGGTTTGTTAGCCAATAAAGACATGGCGACCTTTTTTTGGGATGCACGAGGTGTAATTCACATTGCCATGGCAACAATCCATGAATTGGGATACGAATTGCTCCCTCATCCACCCTATTCCCCGGATTTAGCCCCGAGTGACTATTTCTTGTATCGAAACTTTAAGAAATGGCTTGGCGGAAAGAGATTTGACTCCAACAATGAAATCCTCTCACAAACAAATATCTATTTTGATGACTTCGACAAATCTTATTTTTTGGAAGGGATAAAAAATTGGAGAAACATTGGATAAAGTGTATAGAGCTCAAAGGAGACTACATTGAAAAATTAAATGATTTTTTATCCAGAAACCTGGTTTCATTCAAAAAGACGGGGACTTATTGACCCACCCTCGTATATTTTGTTGGATGTGGATAAATGAAATCATGGCTACAAGTTATGTGGATACAGGGTGATAGAGAAACCAATAGTGGGAATTTAATCACAACACAAACATCATTGG
Organism: Anolis apletophallus; assembly: GCA_030556195.1. Lineage (NCBI taxonomy): Eukaryota > Metazoa > Chordata > Lepidosauria > Squamata > Anolidae > Anolis > Anolis apletophallus. Next base: position 79,990,523 of record JARBWK010000003.1, read on the forward strand.
TGAAACAATGACCATGAAATCAGCAGTATTAACACAAACCAACATGTAACTCAAATGAAAAACATCAATACTTTCAGGCTAAAGCACATCCGTATCTTGATAGCATCAGCTATAAACAAATGTAGGTTTAAACTAAAGGCTTTTTGTAATTTATGAGTATTTTGGGTGGAGAAGAGTCCCACATATTTGGGTCCACTGCCAGTAATTTTCTAACTCTTGCACCTACAGTTAAAGACCCACAAACAGGGCTATGTGATTTGGGATACCAAGGAAGATTTCATGGCAACACCCAAGGTGCTACCATCAACAATAAGGATAACAACCTTTATTTAAATATAACTGAGTGTTGTAGCAAACATTAGCACTAAACTCAGCATTATTGTAATTTTCAAGCCATTTGCATAAATTGTACTTACTGCATAATTACTTCTCAAGAGAGAAAAGCACTGCTTTAACACAATCCAAGCAGAGCCAAAAAAGAAATGATTAGGTATAATAAGGATCACTATAGAATATAATCAATTTTACTCTCTTTAATGAAATTTTGGGAGATGGGTTAGTCATGCAATTTCAAATGCAGATTACAACAAAAATATTTCAAACATTTGTTTAAATCAACTACATCAAAATGTTTGCTCAGACCATGAAGTATTCCAGTTATATGGCATGAAGCGTCAGAGCAACAAAATGCAAATAACTCCCACTGCAGATAATTATGCCCAACACAAACAACACAGTCCCTGCTAGCAACTACAAAACTCTGAAGCAAGGTCCAATAAGGAATTTGTGTTTTTGCAAATTTCACCCTCAAACGACACCATCGTGCCAAAATCACACACACTTGTATTTAGCCTTAAGGCTGACAGATATCAGCACTAAAATGTTATAAAACTTCCAAGATTATGCTTTTGCCACCAATCTACCATGAATATAAATGAAGTGAAAAGCATATAAAAAAGGAAGAGAGTGGAGGTGTAAAATGTCTGCTGAAAGATACAAATCTTTCCAACCATATCTCCTAATTTATTGTTAATTGAGCTAAAATTGCCTGCAGATTTGGGCAGTATTTTCAGAATTTAGATCAGGTTGATAAAGGGCTTTGGGCCTCTTTCACAAAGTCTGTTGCTCTACTGTCATGTTGTTACCTCCCCCCCCCCCAACGTTCCATAGGTTACATCAGGAGTAAGGAATGCCTAGCAACTTCCATCATCTGTCTAGGGCTAATGGCAGTTCAAGTCCCAAAATCTGGGGAGCCGCATGTTTCCCACCCTGCCTTACAAAGACAAGTCCGCCCTCCAGTCATTCGACACCCAGGGAAGGCTTTAAAAAAAAACAGAAACATAAGTAAATGGGAAGTGGCTTCCAATAATTTCCAATGAGTTTTGAAAAAAAGGCTAAAAGAGCATGGGTGGGGGCTAAAAACATGGCAGACATTGAGCTAAAGGAACCCTATATGGCAGTGTTTCCCAACCAGTGTGCCGTGGCACACTAGTGTGCCGTGAGCGATCATCAGGTGTGCTGTGGGAAATTGGCACTCTCCCCCCTCCTAGCAGCCTCCTCACAGGTTTCCAAGAAACAAATTGAGCCTCTCTGCTAGGAAATTATTATTTGGGGGGGGGGGGTTACTAGATTTTTCGAGAGTTGGCCCCTCCCGAGGAACTGTTTATAACAGCTTCATGACATCCATAGTTAACTGGAAGCAAGTTTCACTCAGGGTGAAATTTCACAAAGGTCTGGACAACAAGCTCTATGAGGAGCGGCTTGAAGAGCTGGGCATGTTTAGCCTGAAGAAGAGAAGGCTGAGAGAAGACATGATAGCCATGTATAAATATGTGAGAGGAAGTCATATATATGTTGTGTTCATCAAAACAGGCCCAGGTTTCACACTGAGTGTATAAATACATTTAAAACATATTAACTATATGTATTACTGTGTTAGAGTGCAACTTTGTGTCATTTTGGTTGGTGGTGTGCCCCAGGATTTTGTAAATTTAAAAAGTGTGCCACGGCTCAAAAAAGGTTGAGAAACACTGCTATATGGGATCAGGACCCACAATTTGAGACAACATGGTGAGACATTTGGAGACAAACAACTGAAAGACCCTCACTCCATGCCAATGACCACTGCTCTATGTACTGAAATTAATTCCTTTGAACATTGCCACCCCCTTCATTTTATGGTATATCTCAATTACATTGTAAATCTATTTGTATAGTGCTATCTAAAGAAATTATAAAAACAACAATTTTGTTTTGCAACAAGGAGGTAAAGAGTACTGGTCTCCCATGTCCCCCAGGGAGTTAAGCAAAGATGCAGGCCTGTTACACAATTTAGCAGGTTTATTAAAAAGGCTAAAAGAAAAATGACTTCAACATGGAAGGAGGTGGGGGATGATCAGGTCTAATTTAAGATACAAATACACTAAATTATCTCTGATTAGTACAATTTTCTTATTATATGGAAGCCAAAACCCCAAGCTTTTTGAGTTCTGGCAGCACAGATGGAATACATGAACACACTTCTGAAACCAGAAACAATGACTCTGGCTCTTTCTTTTTGTGTAAAAGCTGCCATGTGCCTTCCTAATCCATATTCCGTTTCTCTGTAGCTTTTGTGCTAAGGCTATAATCCAGAGCTGGCTTTCAAGCTCAACAGAAATTCCCATATTATATAAAGCCTCCTTCCAAACATGGGCTCAGACGAGATTCTGCAACTCCAATAACTTTCCCAAAACAGCCATGAATTGGGTTGTTTTTCAACTTTTCTCATGCTGAAATATTTACATATTACTTCCCTTGCTATGCTAGGCTATAGCAAAAAAGAAATGTTTCAGGCCAACAAGAAAGTTTCAGTGCATGTCCCCCCCCACTGATTTACCCTTTAGTTCAAACTGGTGGGTGACAATTCAACTTCTTTCAATTTAACCAGTAAGATCCTATTACAACCCATTTCCACTGCAAGGCATCATTGTAAGCCCTCTTTCCTTGTTTATAGAGAGTGTTCTCATCTTATAATATACTTTAATTAAAACAAACCTGAAACTTTGATTTTGATACTGGCCTTTTTAAAGGGGAAATACTGGGAAAGTAATGGGGATGGGCAAAGTTTGTGCCTTGTTTCTTGAGCCACTGTCCTTCCTCCAGGAGATATAAGACATTCCATAGGAGACATGAGAACTCCAATTGGCTCAGCCTCCCAAACTGATGTTTCCTGCCATTGAACATGATTGTATGGTTGTATTCAAATACTTGCATGCAAATGTTTCCCTTCAAAATGTTAAATGCAATAAAGGAAAGTATTCTTTTCTGTACTGTAAATAAAATCACATGAAAGATGAAGGGATAATAGAACAGGCAGTCCCCAAATTACAAACGAAATTGGTTTTGTAGGTTTGTTCTTAAGTTGAATTTGTATGTAAGTCGGGATCATTTTTAAGTGTAACCCCAGTCCCAGCCATACACACACACACACACACACACACACTTTGGATAGCTTAGGGAACGGCTAACACTCATGTGATGTTTGTTTTGCTCTCTGTGCCCGCTGTTCAGAAGATTTCGCCTCACTTTCTGTCCCTGTGAGAATTGGATTTTGAAAAAAAAGGCTTGCTGTTGAAACAAGGATTGGTGAGAAAGCTTCAGTGGAGACACCTTCTCCTCATGATAACTCTTTCAGGAGTGAATTTCCGTTCCGAGCGGTGAATTTCTCTCACTTCCTATTGTCTCACCCCACTCTTAACTATGCGTTATTTGTAAGTTGGATATTTGTAACCTGGGGACTGCCTGTATACGAACAGATGAAAAGCAAGGAGGGTTCGGAGACAAAGGATCCTGTTCAACTATAAATGGATAAAAAGTACCCATGGTGCTAAGCAAAAATATATGTGTGCCTTTCAACCTGGGGAATCTGTTGCAAGTAAGAGGCAGGCAACCCAAATCAATGAGGCTCTTAATTATGTTCTTCCAGTTGGCTTTGGAAGACCGTGGTTGTAGTCAAATGTCAAACAACATTTGCCAGATGCAGCTTCTGCAGTAAAGACAACCAGCAAAACCTTATTCTATGTAACATTTAGGGGACCGCCCAACCATTATGTCCCATTTTCTTCAGAAAATATTGTTTCAAGAAACAAGCAATCTAATTTAGAGACTGACAAGACTTCACATGTTTACACATTTTAGCGGGAGCATTAAAAATAATATTATGAGTGAGAAGTTATGCTGATCAACTTGAAGTATTCAAACAGTTCTCAACTTGCTCGTTTTCAACAGGACAAAAATAGATTTGTTACTGATTGTTTGTCATCCTCTCTCATTCATGGAAGAGTTTTCCCATCATAGGTTGAGCAGGAAGGTGGGAAAAAGTTTAAATTGAAGGTCAATTACTTAAAATTGAAAGGAAAATACTTTTATATTCATTTTCTTTAAAAAAAATGTGCCTGTTTAAGAAGTATACAAAGTGATGATGAATTATGGAAAGAACTAACATGAATATGCAAAAATGAATATGCAAGAATGGTTTTCTTTCTTATTTACTTTTAAAAGTTGTTATCCTATGTATATTGCTCTAGAGAAAGGCCACACTATGACATATTTCTGAGTAAATACAAACAGAAACGTTCTCAACACTATGTGGTACTATGTGGTAATTGCAATCCACTCCCTCCTCCTTGACACTCCCCCAAACAAGTCTCTTCATATTCCTCCTATTCTGCATTCCTGTGTGCCAAGCTTTTTCAATGCTAAGGAATTATAAATGAAAACTTAATTTTCATTATTATTTTTATTTCAACTTTCCCACTTGTGTATACCACACCATGCTTACACTAATTCTGCATGATTTCTACCATGCATTTGCAATACATTGTGTACTCCCAAGAACCGCATACATGAAGTCTTTGGAGAGACCTATGTAGGTGGGATGAGCAGCAACACATAGCAAAAAGCAGATAGGCACAAATAATAGATGAAAAACCAAGGAGAGACCAATCTCTAATATAGGCAGTATTTTATTAAGTCCAATATACTTTTGAAAATATCTACAAATATCTTCTATTATCCACACAAGTCTATGAAGACAATAAAATCAGATTTCTTGGAAGAAACTGCCTCATATTTTGAACCATGCTGGGTTTAAAGAAACCATCATAGGTGCTTCTTTGGTTTCAATTCAGCCAAAATAGAGCCACAGCAATATGACAGAAAATATTGCCTTTGATTAATACAAAACCCAACAGAGTGAGAGTATCTATCATACACACACAAGCTGGTGGACTGAACCTCACAAAGGAGGGCAGGGCAAAACAAAACAAAACCCAAAAAATAATCTCCTGGGTACTGTGACATTATCTGGGCAGAGGCCACTAGGGGGCGCTAGAGAGATAAGGATAGTCCATTTTACGGGGTGAAAGGGGGTTGACAGAGTTAAACCATTTCCCCCTGTTTTCCTGTTATTCCCCCCACCCATGTTGCCATCAAGGAAACAGCCAAAGTTTATGATATGGGAAGGGGAAAATGGGGAAAATTGTTTTCCTCCTTCAGCGCCAACTCCCCCCTCCCCAATAAAATGGATTGTCGAAGCGCCCTTTTGGAGTCTGTCCAGATAATGGAACAGTACCATCCCCCGTCTGAGTCTGTCAATGCAAAATACACAGTGACCATCAATTTGAACATGTTCATTTGAGGAAAAACTGTAAGAGGCTTTACTGAAAAGCTATGTAAGGAACAGAAAGTAAGTAATGAACATCTAGGCCAAAATTAACACCAGTTGTAGATATCTAAGGTGTTGGAAACTACCGAGGTTAATTCCCATATGTGCTTGGGACTTCCACCCAATGTAGAGGCAATCTACGTGGCAAACCTTTGCCAAGCCAGGGGGAGTAAGCACAGAACTGTAATGGCATCTAGAACCAAAGCAATATATTCAGTCCTGAAGTGAACTAACATAAAAGCCATCTGAAAGACAGCTTGCATTACACCCACACACATACCTGACTTTTGGCTCAAGGGGACATTCTACTCCTGTTCTCTCCACTGCTTACTTTAAAAATCCAATTTGAGTTAACATATTGTATGGGCCAAACATCTAAGGCATTAGTAGAATGCATTTCTTTATCACAGCCACTTAATCACTCTTTGTTAGTGCTGGTGGATTTTTTAAAGGATTTTTTAAAAAAAGAATTGTAGCTGTCTATGTGAGAACTAAAAAATGTAAACAAGTATGGGTTTCTTTTTATTAGTAGCAGAGGATGCAAACTACTTGCTCATCTGGCAAGACTTCCTGACACGTGGATTTTTATGAATTTAGCTGCCTCTTCAAGTCCATATAGCAGCATGGAAGAAATGCAAGGATAGCTCAGAGAGTCAGAATTTTTTTGCATAACATCTAAACATGTGCACACAAAACTTTTTCTTTTTGTCTTAGTCCACAGTACACTAGTTACTTCTAAAAGATTTCATGAAAATGTCAATTGTTTTGTGTCTATCAACCATTTGGATATACCAATTCTCCTCAATCAGGAAAATTGCCATATGTTGAAGTCCCCTTCACAATGAAAATGGGAAAAATATTGGAAGGGGGGGGGGGGGTATTTCCAAAATGATGAAAAGTTTTTTTTCAATATTATAGGCAAGTGGGCAACTTTCAGATGTATGTACAGTATGCATGTTGCAAAAGATTTTTGGGGTGTGCCATAATTCGCACTGAAATACATGTGATTTTTCTGTACAAAAAACATTTTTGCATAGAAAACATTATTTCTGCAGAGAAAGCAACATTCTTTACACAGAAGCATTACTTCCCATATGATGTTTTTTGAACAATAAAGGTGGGAGGGGGGGGTTTCGGGGTGTTTGATGAATTTCTGTGTAACCACCATTCTAAAATTACTGGAAATTTTTACACTATGTCAATGATAATCAGGAATTACACGGAAATTTTCAAGATTTGGTGTGGAGGGGAGGAAAATATAGAAATTATTTCTTCTTGCATGTTATGGTGCATAGGTCTTTCCAAACCAATTTTCTCACTCATCTCCTGCCATGGGGAGAATGATGGCAAAGAGAAAGATACATGTAGTGGCCTTAACCTTGGTGGTGACATTTCATTATTCATGGATGGGGTTAGGTTTGAAGACTTGACTTGCAGCACATCTTCCTACCCACATTCATACAAAAGTATACAGTCAAACATGAGCAGGAGGACGTTTAAGGAAGTGATTGTGAGTGGATGTGCCCTCAACGGGATGCAAGACAACATTTAAAATAATTCCTGTAATCTCTGTACATCAGGAAGCTGCTGTCCTCCAGATGCTGGTTTCCCAATTCTCATCGTCCCCATCCATCATGGCGAATAGTGGATGATCTCAACTGTAATTAAAAATCTAGAAATCCATGGGCTTCCCTTGCCATATTGCACAGATTGTGTGTACAATTCTTGCTTAGGCAAACATCACTTTTCTCAGCCACTAGCTGAAAACATGTCGAAACCTTTTAACCAAAGAATTTTCTCTTTAAAATTATGATCTTGGGTAATTACGCTACTAATGTGTTTGCTGTGTCTTTCAGGTTTTCATCAGCACGAAGTAATATTGCAGACACGGCTGTATTACATAGTATTTTTAAACAAAGCATTTACTAGCTGTTTTAATCTATGCCCTTGTTTCCCTAAACAAACAATGTTTTCTGAACTCTGACACATGCAAAATCTTGTATAACTTAAGCATGTTAACGTTATCGAAGTTTTTTTAAAATACAGCATAGAAGATAGAGCTGGAAGTAACCACAAGGACCATCCAGTCCAATCTCATTCTGCCATGCGGGAACACCTAATCAAAGTACTCCCAACACATGGCCAATCTTTGGTTTAAAACTTCCAGAGAAAGAGACTCCACCACGCTCGGAGGCAGCATATTCCACAAACAGTTTGCAAACCCGTAGCATGATTAAGGAATGCAAGCACTAAAGATTCATCTACACACGAACGGCATTCAGTCCCCTCGTTATAGGCCTTTCACTCCCAGGTTAAAACCTTTCTATGGAAACAGGCCTTCCCTGACAACCCATAATAAGCCATGACTAGGCAGCAAGTGATTACTACTAAGACTCAACAGTGAAGGCCATCTCAGTCTGGCAAATTCCTCGAGGCTAAAGATTTGGAGCTTAGTGGTTTTTAGTATAATATCTTAAGGGCAACCTCAGTGGCCTGAGGCCCAGTGGTTTTTAATGGTAATTGATAAATGTTATTTATTATGCTTATTTTATATGGTTTACATAATGTCTCTAGGTAATGTGTTTGTTTATTGTTTACTTGGCTGGGTTGGGGTATAATGTTGTGTTCTTGTATTATGTAATTGTTGGGGGTTTTTTAACCATTTGTTCACCACTTTGAGTCCCACTTGTGGGAGAAAAACGGGATAAAAGCAAACAAATAATAATAATCCACTTAAACTGAATCCGATCCAGACAGTAATTCCACAGACTGGCTTGAGCTGCTCAACTCCATCTGCAGTGGTGGTGGGGTAGAGTCCAGACCATCCTAGCCAGGATGGAACCAGTTCTTCTCCGCTGAATAGTCACCTTCCCTTAGATGTTTCTGGAGTGCTCTCTAGACCATCACCATGTGGTTTTGCTGACATCAACAAAGGCATCTGTGCTACTGAGGGGGAAGGGCAATCCAATGTCAGGGAGACATGGACCTCATCCATCCCCTCTGTCTTGCTCCACAGAGAAAATGGGAAGGCAGCCACTGGCTGTGTTAACAATTGACTGCTTTGAATCTGAGCTAACACAGTTGCTTCAGAGTTTTGCCAAAATTTGACTTCTCTTAGAGTAGGGTAAAACCAGGATGTTTTGTGGACATCCAGGAGTGATTTCTGGCCCTACGTGGTTATAGAGCCAGTGGCGATAAACCTAAGTCTGATTAATTTGTGTCTGTATGGGTTTACAAGTTCTCAAGTGACGTTCTATAACTGATAAGGCCATTGATGATCTAGAATTGTTTCCAGTAATGATTTGAAAGCTGTTTGCAACGAATAATAATGATGACATTTTTCTCAATACAATTGCTATGAAAGAAAATTTCAAATGAATACCCATTGTTCTTAGGGTAAGCCCTTTCAAATAAATTGGATTCTGTTCTGAGCAGCTATATAAAGGATTACTTGATAAAACTAACAATGCTGAATACCATTAAATACTTAGATAACTCATTCTCAGCTGTTGCTTGGTTTGTTTTATGATGTCTTACATTTTATTGGTTTTATTGTTTTAATATTGTTGATTGTTACATGTTTTAATTGTATTACTTTGTAACCTTTGTTTTTGTTGGGCTTGGTCCCCATGTAAGCCGCCCTGAGTCCCTTTGGGGAGATGGAGGCGGGATAGAAGAATAAAGTTGTAGTAGTTGTAGTAGTAGTAGTAATTATTATTATTATTATTATTATTATTATTATTATGGAATTTTAAATATCTAACCCGGTGCATTTTCCCTCAACATATTTCATTCAAGCAGATCACCCAATCCTCTCTGTTATACAGCTTCCACATCACTGTAAGAGAGAAAACAAGCTTCTCTTCAAAACCTAGAATAGCCGTTGATAGAAGTGACACTTCAATAATCTAAATGCAACCACTCAGACAACTTTTACCGTTGCTAAAAATACTAACAGATTTTTCCTCGGTCTTACTCAAACCAGCAATAAACTGTTAGAATAATTCACACCTGGTTGTTTCAGAAAAGCAAAATAAATTGCTAAATTTATTTGAATTATGTAATGCTTATCAAACCTTTTTTTAAAGGTTGTTTGTATTCCGAAACCCACACAGAAATAAACAAGCAGAGTAAGCAGTGACCTGAACGCAGGGACTCATCAGTTAACTCAAGGAATTTATAGCACAGACACAGGGCATCCAGTGTTACCTTACTAATACGGTCAACCTGAGCAAGAGCTAAATGATTCCTTGCCAGCAGAAATTAACTCTGATGCAAGTTAAATCTCTCGCTTCTTGTTGCCTCATGTGCTCTAAAACAGTCTACGCATGTATTAGAAAGAGAATATCATATTTGAAAGTGTTCTAATAAATTGTGGACATTAAATGTTTTACTACCTAACAGAAAAGAAAATCAACAATTACCTTTTCTCAACCACATCTACTGCAAAGTCCCCAAGTTATGAACAAGAGAGGTTCCTTAGGTTTGTTCTTAAGTTAAATTTGCTTGCAAGTCAGTACACATACATTTCCGAAGTATAAGTTCAGCCATATATATATATATATATATATGTGTGTGTGTATACTGTGTGTGTGTGTGTGTGTGTGTATGTATGTATGTATATATATATATTCATTCATTCTTTGGATAGCATAGGGAAGGGTTAACACCCCTGTAGTGTTTGTTTTGCTACCTGTGCCCCTAGTCAGATGATTTCACCTCACTTTCCCTGTAATCATTGGATTTTGAAAAAATTGGCTTGTTGCATAAACAAGGATTGGTGAACCTATTTTGTCTGTAACCTGGGGTTGCTTGTAATCCATGAATAGAGTTTACAAACTAGGTTTTAGAAGGAATTTCAGTTTTACCTACAAAACGTATTTGTTTCTGTGCGAATATGTACCACAAAGACACCAGATCCTGTCTGCATTTGGAAGCTAAGTAGGGCCAACCCTGGTTAGTACTTGGATGGGAGACTGACAATGAATGCCTACAGGTGCAGTAGGCTATATTTCAGTGGAAATTAATGGTAAACTCTTGAGTAATATATTCTTGCCTAAGGGGAAACTGTGAAATCCATGAAGTCGCCATAAATTAAATGTGAAAGCAACTTGAGGGCACATGCACATTTACTGGTAAGTGTGTAGAGCTCAGTGCAGACTTAGTCATTTAGAAATTTTGGAAAATACAAAAATCAGACACATGAATATCTTATTAACAAGTAAAACATCATGTAAAATCAAAAAAATGCTGTAGTATATTTAAGCCTGACAAATTCATTGTAGCATAAACTGTCATGGACCCAAATCTATTAAGGCCTATTCAAAAGTAAATCCCATTGAGTTCAATAAGGTTCAAGGTTACCCCTTGACATTAAGTCTATCGTGTCTGACTCTGGGGGTTGGTGCTCATCTCATTTCTAAGCTGAAGAGCCAGCATTGTCTGTAGACATCTCCTAGGTCATGTAGGTAGCATGACTGCATGGAGCGCCATTACCTTCCTGCTGAAGCAGAACCTATTGATCTACTCACATTTGCATGTTGACAAACTGCTAGGTTGGCAGAAGCTGAGGCTAGCAACAAGAGCTCACCCCTGTCCCTTGAATTCGAACTGCCAACCTTACAGTCACAAGTTCTGTGGTTTAACCCAAGGTGCTACCGTTAGCGGTTTAACCCACTGTGCTACCGCAGCCCCTCAATAAGGTTATGCAAAATTAAATAAATGTATAGATTTATTATTTACTTTAATTATATTCTGCTCTTCTCACCCCAAAGGGGACTCTGAGCAGATTACAGTACACATACTTGCAGACAATCCCTGCAGTTCAACATATATATGAACATAGATGAACAGATATAAATAAATATTTAAATAAATATAAATAATAAATAAATATAAATAAGTATAAATAAAGTAAATAAATATAGATTAAAAGGAGGGGGGAGAAAAGAAATGTAAAAGCATCCCTTAACAAGTTTGCATTTTTGATGAGCATTTGTGGATATAATCCAACTTCTCCAGATGCAGTAAGACTAGTAAGTAAAGTGATATTATTGGTTCAACAAAGTGTAATAGGATCCTGAAAGACGCAAATGGCCTGGTTTACATGTTACTTGCATCCTTCCAGATTTTTCTGGATTCGATTACATTCAGTCCTACCCCCATAACTATATAAATATGCTTTATAGCTTGAAACTTTAATATCACTCTGAACTGATTCTAAATACTTGTGTTTCTGTTCATGACAGCTTATGCTAAAATAAACCAGCTTGTTTTACAAGGTTTTGATACATTTCTTTCTCTCCCTCCCACTTTCGCCTTTTAAGCTAAAAGAGGCAAACATGGCTACTTCTTTGAATATTACTGAATATAATTTGCAATCCAAGATGGGTTTTGCAATGTATCCTGATTCGAATTAATATGAAATGAAGTCAATAAAAAGAAGAAAAAGGCAAAGCAACTGTATTTTCTCCCCCTCCCTTCCAAATTGTTCTCTGTTGTGCTATAATCAGCAAGTGTTTCCCTTGGTAAACATATAGGCAATGGCTTACTTTCTGTTTTAATTACCAAAGTCTTTGTTTTAAATTGTTCAAGTTGAAAATAATATTTCATGTCAGCAGATTACAAGTCCATGAGTAATGTTTAGCATCTTCTGTTTCATTAGGTCCCAAGGGGTTTTTTTTGTCACATTAACTAAATAAAAATATTGCAAAACATCACATTAATTTATCACAGCTCACAAATATCCCTCTCAACATATATCATTCAATCCTATGAAAAAGAAGAACTATTTTCAAATTCTTAAACCAAAATAGGCCAGTGTCCTATTTATTTATTTATTTTCTTGCTATTTCTTTTAAAGATTTATTCAGCACCAATCTGAGGGGGGAAGAGGGGACTGTATTTACAGAAACTATGAGTTTTGTGACTCCTTGAACACTAAGAAAAATTAGTATGTCATAAGCTTTTATGATCTATAACCACAATCTTAACTGTGGCTATTAACAAAAAATGGTAACACATCCTTCCAGCTCCCACACAGAACATACCCCCCAAAATTTATTATCTACAGCTTTATTATCTATTTTACGATATACTGCATCTGTTTAGACTTCTAAGATATTTAAACCAGTGTTTCCTCTGGCAATAACGCCCAAGGAAGGGAAAAAAAGAGACCAATGTGACTAAACCCTTTGCGTTTTTGTGCTTGTTAGCCTACCCCTCCCTTTATTAAATCAGTGGTTGCCAGTCTTTTTTTTTTTTGACCAGGGACCACTCTCCAACATTAGTACCAAAAGGGTTACAAATCAGTTTTTGGCCAATTTTAGATGCAGTTTGGTAATTTGGGGTGCTGATTCAGAAAACTGCATTGGATAAACCACATCAGCTCTAGTTTCTGATACAGAACACATGCCATCAATTAGTCACCATCTGCTTATTCACAAAAACCATATTTAATAATCTAGAGCTGATGTGGTAGTAGTAATCTTTCGTAGGTAGTCTGCCTCTCCCCTCTTGCTAGGGTTGCCACTTTTTGATATAAGAAATAAGGGACATTTATGGGATTTTTCACAAAAATAAGGGACACTTCATAAAAACTTGAAGCTCAAATGTTAGGTATAAATAGTTTTATTAACAGAATAAGATAATGATTGAAACTCACAAAAGAAACTGACTTACACCCTCTTAACAGTACATGGTATGTTTCTGCATGTTTTGTCATGCAGAAAAAACATTATTACAACTAACTTATTTTCTCCATCTGTATTTAGTACTTGACTTTGCTGACTTTAAAAGTGCACTGTCTAAACATTAAAATAAAATAAAATTTATAAGACAGTACATCTTCATTATTATGTTAATAGTTAATGACATAGTATAGTATGGGATACACAGCATTGTATAGTATTGGGGTACACAGGTAGACCTATTTTAAGAGTAACTCTCAAGCAACCAGAAATGATCTTTATCCAACATGATCCCACATTCCCCTTGGGTAACGGTTAATTGAGTCTACTGTACTTTGAAAAAGTCCTGTATTGCCCCTTCCTTCCAACAGGGGCGCAGGCGGGCACACACTCGCAAGCGCGCAACTGTCAGCCTGCCCTGTGAGTTGGAATCCCTGGGCAGGCATTGCCGTGGAAACCGCAACACGCACCTTCCTTTGGTCAACCCCGCCCAGTCCTGCTCTGTTAGTCAATAATAAGGAACAGGGCCTGAAAAAACGGGACACAAATTTTAGGGCCAAAATAAGGGACGTCCCTTAGAATAAGGGACATATGGCAACCCTACCTCTTGCATTCCTATTGCCTCAGCACTATAAGAGGGTTTTGCGAGACCAGTAGCTCTCGTCATGTGTTTTTGAGGCAACGGTATAGTCATGGTGAGTCCACAGACTATATTTTCATTCTTGGGGACCACTGAAGGTCCATGGACCACAGGTTGGGAACCATTGGACTAGACTGATACCCAGTAATAAGCTTCTTTAGGACAATCCCAGAAAATTAAGCCATGTAAAACTCCCTGATGAAACCTCTCTGGCTTATCTCCAGCCCATAGTGGATTGCCAGTTTGCCTTACTCTAAACCTAAGACATGTCCCTTATTTAAGGTCTGGAAAGGGTATCTCTTACCAGACTGGTAGTTGTCCATCATTATAGGAGATGTGCCTTATTTGAAGGCTGGAAATGCTTTCCTTACGTGGAGACTGAACAAGACACAAAGAATGGCATAATCATGTATTTTACGGTATGGGTTCTTCATAAAAAGAGAAATATGTTCATCATGGAATTTTTGGGTGTAGATAAGGCATGTGCAAACTTCAGCCCTCCGGGTGTTTTGAACTTCAACTCCCACAATTCCTAGCAGCCTACTGGCTGTTAGGAATTGTGAGAGTTGAAGTCCAAAACACCTAGAGGGCCAAAGTTTGCTCATGCCTGGTGCAGATAATATGTTAACTTTACAGAGAAACACATTGCTAAGTGAATTGAAATCAAACAGTTTAATTTGGTATTTTTATTGATTTCATTAATACAGTCAGCATCCACAGTGCAGAATGAATGATGTATAACCCCACTTTAAGTGCCATGACTCAATGCTATGGAATGCTGGGGTTTGTAGTTTGGTGAGGCACCAAAACTCTTTGGAAAAGAAGGTTAAAGACCACAACTTCCACAATTCAATTGGTTTGAACCATAGAAGTCAAAGTAGCATCAAATTGCATTAACTCTACAGTGTAGATGCAACCTCAGTCACACATCAAAAAAAGTTTGCAACAGTGCTAGAGCTGAAGAAGTCATAACCTGTGGCTGACCCATAAGACAACTGCATCCTCATGTCTATTCCATGATAAAAGGACATTGTCTGCACCATCAGTAGTTCATACACATGGTCGTTAGCATGTGATCTATGCTAACATTTGCCAGCAATATTTCACTGCTTTCTAAATAACAGAAACACGGCAAGCTCTATATCACAAGTGAGCAAAGCACTGCTTGTGAACCACCTTTTCCTTTTCTGTCCCTCATATATCAAAATACCCCAGAATTTTTATTTTTAAATAAAACAAGACAACAGTTTGCCAGGAAACTGTTAAATGCATTGGTGAACAGAATAAACTGTAAAATAGTCAATGAGAAAGCCAAATTATTTCCATTTGTTTCCGAACCAATTAGTCAGTATCTTACTTCACATACTAAATGAAGTCAATTTCAGTACCTTTAAGGTTACTGCATTTTAATACTCAGTCAAGGAGGCTAATTTTTTTCATAGGACGGGGAGGAATTGTAATTAAAAATACATTTCAGCTACTTTTGAATCCTTATATGTTGATAATTTTTATCATTTTTAATTTAAATAAACTCTAAAATACACACAAAAGGTTAGGTCTTCAGCAGGCAGTGGAACTGAAAAGTTTCCAGGCTTCACATTCCACATCCCATTTATATACAAAAGAATAAATATTTAAAAACCTGCCAACTTAAATGGCAATTCTATGGAAACAACATCTCATCACACTCTTCCTCTGACCACAAAGTGTCCACCCTTGAACAAAACGTCAGTAAAGACAAATTCAAACAGGAAAAGGCCGAAGGAGGGAGATTCCAACAGGAAACAGCTGAGGAAGAATTCACAAGGAAGCTCATCTCTATCTCTTGTGGCCACCTGGATCAAATGGATTAGTTCACATCAACAGTGGAAGCAACAGAGACATTTCGATGGCTCCCCAAATACTGTTAAAGCTAGCTGGAACTGGTTATTTTATTTTATTTTTAGGATTTCAGTTCATCATGATCATCATAATCATTGTTTATTATTTGATTAGTTGCTCTCCACCAAGGTGCTCTGGGCGATTTATATAGTATAAAATAAGCAATGCAACAATAAAATCAAAAACTTATACAGAAACAAAGACATCAGCTTAGTTACAGATTAAATGCTCTGCTGAAGAGCCATGTCTTGAGAGCTTGCGCAAAAGATCGTAGGTCACGCATAGTTCTCATATAGGGTGGCAATGAGTTCCACAGCACTGGAGCTGAGACCGAAAAGGCCCTATGCCTTGTAGCTTCTAGATGCACCTCCTCAGGACCCGGTAGGTACAGAAGATTTTCTTGAGACAATTGTGGCACCCACTGAAGCTGACAGGGGGAGAGGGGGTCCCTGAGGTTTGTCGGCCCTTGACCATATAAGACTTTAAAGGTCAGGATCAGTATTTTATAAGAGATCTGGTATTCGATTGGCAGCCAGTGTAGATGCTGTAAAATCGGTGTTATATGGCATCTCATAGATGTTCTCGTCAGTAACCTGGCAGCTGCATTTTGAACAAGACAAATTCTTCGGGTCGCTGATAACGGGAGGCCGACATAAAGTGCGTTACAATAATCCAACCTCGAGGTGACCGTGGCATGGATCACTGTTGCCAAGGCCTCTTGTGAAAGATAAGGCATTTGCTGCTTCGCCTGACATAGATGGGGAAAGGCTTGTTTACTGACAGCAGAAACCTGGACTTCCATTGTCAACAATGGGTCCAGTACCACATCGAGACTCTTGACGGTAGTGGATGGAGATAGAGGTTCACCATCAAAAGTGGGCACCTCCGTTGGGCGATCCGGCCAAAGGATCTCAGACTTTGCCGGGTTCACCTTCAGTCTACTCGCACGTAACCATCCTGTCATGGCCTCAAGGCACAGAGTGAAGCTGTCAGGTACTGAGGTTGCCCCGGGTTCAAGGCGAAGAAAGAGCTGGGTATTGTCGGCATATTGATAACATTCTAAGCTGAAACTCCACATCAGTCTAGCAAGTGCTTGAACATAGATATTAAACAACAGGGGAGAAAGAATAGTCCCCTGGGGCACCCCACAATGGAGTGGGGATCTCTCTGTGACATGGCCCATCCACTCCACACGTTGACCATGATTTTGAAGGAATGAGCTAAACCATTTGAGGTTCCAACTACCAACCACCCATTCCCCTTCCATAGATGGTATCATCTTCCAACCAAGACAACACTTCATGCAAGTCCAAGCTGTAGCCTGTGGAAATGTATATGCTAATGCAAATATTTTCCTTCAAGATGGCATAAACCCCATTGATGTTTAAGCAGCAATGATACCATACAGAAGTTATATGCCTTCATATCACTTCATCACACTAGAGAAAAGATCCACTTAAAATCCGGTTTCTGCCTCCTGCAGAATTCTGAGATTTGTAGTTTAGTGAAGTTGTTAAAGGATTTTAAGTGGATTATTTTATCTAGTGTGATGAGGCCCTAAAAGGCATTACAAACTCCACTAGTCCTTGATGGCAAAACCTGACAGAGAGATACGTAGGGTGCATTTACACTGTAGAATGAATTCTCAATGGGATCACAAAAGTTATAGTTTTATAAGCTTTTTAGCCTTCTTTACCAAAGAGTGCTGGTGCCTCGCTGAACTACAAATCCCTGATTCCATAGCACTGAGCCATGGCAGTTAATGTGGTGTCAAACTGCATTAATTCTACAATATAGATGCACTCTGAGGCAGAAAAGGGAGAAAGGAAACATCATGACAAGTGAGTAGCAAGCAGGCGTAGTCTTCTAGGAGCTGAAGGTGGCGTTTCTTAAGCAAGAAGGAAGTTTGCTACTTTTTTGCCAATTGACATTTAGTTAGTCAGTTTGTAAAAGCGCAAAAAAAGCACAGGCCAGTCATCATGTAAGGCAACATTAACTGGGGGAAGCAGTTCTCAGAGACCACTGAGCAAGCCACTTCAAAGTCAGAGCAGATTATCAGTTGTCACAGCTTGTCTCTTCAGCAACAGCAGGAAGCAACGAGGAGACATTGGCAGGAATCCACAAAAGGCAAGTTTCATTGCAATTATAGTTTGCAGGTAATCCTCTGTACTTTCACTATAGTTTGATACACTATACATGGGGTTTCCATTCACTTAAACCTAAAGAATGTGTTAGCCGTGAAGCAGGAGCAATATATCTTTCCCCAGTCCTCTTAATTTCAAGAAGCAATTATCATGCCTGACATAAACATTGTTATTCAATTTCTTTAAGTCATTTCTGACTAATGGATAACTTATAGAATTTTATTGATATGATTTGTTCAAAGAGGGAATGATATTTGCATTCCTCTGAGTGTACACTTTCTATTATTTTCTTTGGCTAAGGGATCTCGATCTAATCATTCAGTAGTCCTACTGTCCTATCCATCCTTATTTGGGAGCAAACCTCATTTAGCCAAAGCACAAACATGTTCCAGGACTGTGATCCTAACTGCAATTATTCAAATGTAAATTCCGCTGGAGTCAGTATAGCATAATGTTATCACCCTGGAGACCAGGATTCAATTCCCTGTTCTGTTTTGGAAACCATTGGGCAAGTTACACTCCCTCAGCCTGAGAGGAAGGCAAGCGCAAACCCACTCTGGAAAAATCTTGCAGAGAAAACCTCGTGATAGGGTCACCTTAGAGCAGTATTTCTCAACCTTCCTCATGCCGTGACCCCTTAATACAGCTCCTCATGTTGTGGTCAGCCCCAACCATAAAATTATTTTCGTTACTACTTCATAACTGTAATTTTGCTACTGTTATGAATTGTAATGTAAATACCTGACATGCAGGCTGTATTTTCATTCACTAGACCAAATTTGGCAAAAATACCCAAAACGCCCAAATTTGAATACTGGTGTGGTTGGGGGAGATCGATTTTGTCATTTGGGAGTTGTAGTTGCTGGAATTTATAGTTCACCTACAATCAAACATTCTGAGCTCCACCAATGATGGAATTGAACCAAACTTGGCACACAGAACTCCCAAGACCAACAGAAAATACTGGACTGGTTTGGTGGGGATTGATCTTGAGTTTTGGAGTTGTAGTTCACTTACATCCAGAGAGCACTGTGGACTCAAACATTGATGGATCTGGAGCAAACTTGGCATGAATACTCAATAGGCCCAAATGTGAACAATGGAGGAGTTTGGGGAAAATAGACCTTGACATTTTGGAATTGGGAGTTGCTGGGATTTTTAGTTCACCTCGTACAATCAAATAGCATTCTGACCCCCACCAATGATGGAATTGAACCAAACTTCCCACACAGAACTCCCATGACCAACAGAAAATTGTATGATGGTCTCTCCTCTGACACCTCCTTATGAGCCCCCCAGGGGTCCCGACCCCCAGGTTGAGAAACGCTGGTTTAGAGTCATCATAAGTAAGAAATGGATTGACAGCACACAACAACAGTAACAGCAACAAGCAATGCTATTTACATTTTATAAGTGCTGCCAAGGTAGAGGTGTAAGCTGTCTAAACCAGTCATGAAAAACAGATATGAAAATATCTAGCTGTAATGCAATTAGGGCAGGATAGCTCCTAGCATTACCACAGAAAATCTACTGTGCCGTTATTCTGTTTTTCTTCCTTAACAGGTTTTCTGTGATTTTAAAAAGAAAATCAAACATGGCAGTGGGAAACCACTAGGGAGTTACAAATGTGCTGGTTGCACACAACATCTGAAGCCCCTTTAAAACTGTGTGAAGGAAGCCAAGTGTTTGCACAACAAACACTCTGTCTGGAAGGACCGATTTGTGTCATATCAAATGCTGACAGGTTCGTTTTGTTGCTTATTTTGTAGTTAATTCTGTTTGAACAGCAAGGCATTTGAAAAGGACAAGTGGATTATCTTACATGTCATTGTCCAAAAAACTACTAATGTCAGAGATCCTTGCTTGAAGAAACTTGAGCACAGGATGAAGAAACTATCTAGCAAAATTCTCCAACAATGTGTATATGAGTTTCCATTTTATGAGTTTTTAATATCTAGATCAGGATTTCTTAAACTTTCCCTCATGAGCCCTTTTTGCCCAAGATGTTTTTTTTTTCCGACCCAGGGTATGAAGGAATATAAAATAATTATCCAAACCAAACTTGTGATTTGATAAGAAATTATATTTATTTATTGTTATTTACATAATCTCTACCCCGCTCTTTCTCTACCCCCGAGGGGGGACTCAGAGCGGCTTGACAAAAGGCAACAATTCGATGCTGATACACAATATAAATACAATATAAAACCATAAAAATTCAACATTAAAATACAATTAGCATTAACACATAATACACATTCACTTAAGTTAAAAACAGTGTTCCGTCCACCACATGAGCATTGAGCCATATCCATCAACTTGCCATTGCAATTCCAATCCAAAGTGCTGCATTGTGCTAATGTGCAAAAGCCTGGTCCCATAGCCAAGATTTTACTTTTTTCCTAAATGCTAGGAGGGATGGGGTTGATCCTATGTCACGCGCATTCCACAGATGGGGAGCCACCACTGAGATGGCCCTATCTCTCGTCCCCACCAACCACATTTGAGAAGTTGGCAGGAGAGAGCAGGGCCTCCTCGGATGATCTTAAATTACGAGGTGGGACGTAGAGGCAGATGTGTTCAGACAAGTAAGCTGGGCCAGAACTGTAAAGAGCTTTAAAGGTCAAAATCAGCACTTTGAATTGAGCTTGGAAGTGGACAGGCAGCCAGTGGAGCTGACCACCTGCAAGTCTTGCTACACAGGCTGATCTTCCTTTTTATGAAGTACAGCTGAAGCATTTTCTGCACTGTAAACACTGTTACTACTAACAGACGTGTGTAAATCTCTCAGTGGTGTTCAGAATACTTTTACTGTTGCCAATCTTTTTGTGTGACCCCAACACTGACCTAATGGAGCAGGACCTATAAAACAGTTTAAGAAATAGTGATCTATTCCCTTAAGAGAAATGCAGGAGAGAAATGCAGGAGCTATAAAAGGTTTTGACAGGGCACTTTGGTAAAATGCCATTGGGTGCTTTCCTTTTCAAGATGGGAGAGGCTTAATATTTATGCAATTGTACATCTGGCATGTCAAATATTAACTATCCTTAAGAGCAGCCTTGTAGGCTCCGAGGAACTTCCACCTCAACACTATGCATTGCAGTGGACTATCTACACAAAACAGCAAATGGCCAGTTGGTTGTAATGGTGGGAAGTTTGTTTTAATATAACCCAGGGCAAATAAAGATCCTTTCTTTGGGAGGAATGGGCAAATTTAATTGGAAATGGCATCTCAAGAAGGTATGCTTGCTGGTACTAACACAAATCTCTCACGGGTGTAAGCTACAGCTTGCTTGTAACAACAACAAGCGACAAAGCTGCATCTGAACCCAGCTTGCATCAAAACAGCATTGCTGCAAGCCGACTGGAAAAAGTTTTCAGACGTTGTTTCTAAATAAGAAGATGATGATGGAATACCTCTCAAAGGGAGGCAGAAGCATCTCAGTCCTTCCCTATCCGAGTCCTTCACTATCTGAATCCGCCACATTAGTATAGCAAAAGGGGCAGAGAGGTTTGCAAAACCTTTACACACTCCACTATTTAGCAGACAACGGCTCTCAGCATCCTGGTAGGAGCCCCCGGTGGAGCAAAGGGTTAAACCCTTGTGCCAGCAGGACTGCTGTCCAAATGGTTGGTGGTTCAAATCTAGTGAGCAGGTTGAGCTCTCGTCTGTCAGCTCGAGTTTCCCATCCGGGGACATGAGAGAAGCCTCCCACAGGATGGCAAAACATCAGGGTGTTTCCTGGGCAACGTCCCAGCAGACTGCCAATTCTCTCACACCAGAAGCAACTTGCAATTTCTCAAGTTGCTCCTGACACACACACACACACAAAACACACCCTGGTGAAGAGTTTTTAAAAAGCAATTGGGGGTGGGGGGAAATAATCTACCCTAATACATACACATTATCAATGCAGTGTCTCTCCAAACTGTATATGCCCTTAACAACATGTGGCTCTAGATATCCCCCCCCCCCCAAAACCCAACAACTGTACACGCCCTTAGAACAAGATTAGACGTGCCAATAACAGAAAAGTGTTACAAAATCCAAGAGAAACTTTCAGGTGAGGTTATTCAACAACGCAAGCAGTGCACTGGTGCACAGAGACTCCCAACTTGAACACCTTACATACAATTATAATTTAAGGTGGAATAAGGAATTCCGATTACTATAACATTCATTCTTCAATATCAATGCATTTACCTGGATTTCTCTCATGGGTAATATTAGCTGTTAAAGGGTGTATACGTTTTGAGCTTCCTGTATGTGTATGTATATGTGTGAGAGTGTGAGTGTGTATGTATACACACACACTTGTTTTAGTGCTTCAGCTCCCTAGACGGTCTCGCAAAAACCTGACTTTGTTGTTGTTCTGTACCTTCAGGTCATTTCCAATCTAAGGCAATGCTATCACAGGGTTTCTGACTTGAAATAATCACCATAGAGCCACCGGTGGAACAATGGGTTAAACCCTTGTGCTGGTAGACTGAAAGGTCGGTGTTTCAATCCGGGGAATGGGGTGAGCTCCCTCAGTCAGCTCCAGTTGCCCATGGAGGGACATGGGAGAAGCCTCCCACAGGATGGTAAAACATCCAGGTGGCCCCTGGGCAACATCCTTGAGAATGGCAAATTCTCTCACACCAGAAGTGACTTGTAGTTCCTCAAATCACTCCTGACATGAAGGAAAAAAAACAAGCGCCATGGGTAATATTAGCTGTTAAGGGGTATTTATACTTTTGGGACACCCTGGGTAAGTGTGTGTGTGTGTGTGTGTGTGTGTGCATGCAGGTGCATGTAGACAGACAAGTAGATTTATTTTCCAGTACATCAGCCCAATTATATATTTTGCAAGAAATGACTTTTTGTTGTTGTGTACCTTCCTTTTTGCCCTAAGGTGAACCTATCACAGGGTTTTCATTTACTTAAACTTCTAATAGTCTCCATAGGTCTTATATTAGCTGTTAAAAAGTGGATACGCTTTTGAGACACCCTGAGTAAGAATGTGTGTGTGTACGTGTGTGTATTCAACTCCAGCCAACACAAAAAAACAAAAACCAAACAAACCTGACTTTGAGTTGCTGTGAGTTTTCTGGGCTATATGGCCATGTTCCAGAAGCATTCTCTCTTGACGTTTCACCCGCATCTATGGCAGGCATCCTCAGAGGTTGTTCAGGAAAAACGTCAGGAGACAATGCTTCTACAACATGACCATTCAGCCTGGAATACTCACAGCAACTCTGATTCTGGCCATGAAAGCCTTTGACAAACCTGCTTTGTTGTTGTGTGCCCTCAAGTCCTTTCCACCGTAAGGCAGAGCCATCACTTGCTTTTCTTGGACGGACTTGGTCAGAAGCGGGTTGCCACTGTCTCCCTTTGAGGGTCCTTCCACACAGCCGTATAACCCAGAATTATCAAGGCTGATAATCTACAAGATCTGCTTTGAACTGGGTTATCTGAGTCCACACTGCCATATAACCCAGTTCAATGCAGATAATGTGGGATTTTATTCAGTTGTGTGGGAGGGGGGCTTTATACTGCCCTGCGTCCCCCTCGGGGTGAGAAGGATGGCATATAAATGCTGCAAATAAATAAATAAATAAACAAAATCCAAATTACAGTGTTCCCTCACTTATTGCTTGGGGTTAGGTGTTGTAGTATACAACATTAGGTTCCAGGACCTCCCGCAATAAGTGAAAAACCGTGATGTAGGGATGATCAATTTATTTTAATATTTATACATTATTTTAGTAGTTATACACTATTTTAAGCCTTTATAAACGTAAAATAAAGTGAAGGAAAGGCCCTTCAAAGCTGGAGGGAGGGAGGGAGGACTGAGGAGGGAAAGTGCCGTGGAGAGCAGCGGCAGCAAAACCCCACAAAACCAAAATACCATGATATATATTTTTAATTAATATTTTTCTAAAATCCGCGAAACAGCGAGTCCCCAATAAGTGAACCGCGAAGTACCGAGGGAACACTGTATCTGCTTTGAACTGGAGTATTTGGAGTGTGGACTCATACGATCCAGTTCAAAGCAGATAATGTGGGATTTTATGCAGCTGAGTGGAAGGGGCTTGAGGCTGAGAGAGTGTGGCTTGCCCCAGACCCGCTTTCTTTACCCAGAGGGGGATTTGAACCCTGATGTGCAGTCACAACCCAACCATGAAACCAAACCGAAGGAAGGAGAGCCCTTGCCAAGTTGCAGAGCATTTACAGCCAGGCAGAATCCATCCCACACTTTTCACAAACTCCCTCATCCAAAGAAAGCACCAAACCCAAGCAAGGAGAGGGGGAAATAAATCCACCAAACTACTTCATCACACTAGAGAATGAATCCACTTTCAATCCGGTTGCAGGATTCTGGGGTTTGTAGTTTAGGGGGGCTGTCCAAGGCTCCTCCCTGAACTACAAAGCCCAGAATTCTGCAACCAGACTTAAACTGGATCCATTCCTAGTGTGATGAGGTCCAGAGTAGGCTATTCTATTCCCTATGAGATCCCCTAGCCTTGGCAAGCGGCGTCGAGGCGCGAATGAGACGGCGGCGAGAGAGAGAGAGAGAGAAAGGGCTTCCCCTTCCTTCTTACCCGACTTTCCTTCTTCCTGGCGGGACTCAAAGGCTTGGGGAGCCGCTGGCCAGGCAAGCCCCGGCTCCAAAGGCTGGAGAGAGGAGGAAGGAAGGCTTGAGGCAGAGAGAGAGAGCGAGAGAAGTTCCCATCCGTCCGCGGCGGAGGCGGCTCCCTTCAGTGTCCCATTGCGCCTCCAGGAAGCGGCGCGCGCAACGCCACGGAGCCGGCAGTCGCGCGCAAAAGGGGGGGGGGGGGTTGCGAGGGTTGCGAGGGGGCGGGGCCAGCGCCAAGTTGGGGCGGCTTCCCTGGTTGGCCTTTGGAGGGAGAGGAGAAGGGGGGGTTGGCTCCTCTCAAGGGAGAGCTGCACATCCCTCCCCGACTCTCCCTTCTCTTGCCCAACTCTTCTGCGAGGCTTGTTTGGGGGTCCAAAAAGGATGGGAAAGTGCCTCCTGCGTGCGCCCTCGGGCGGGAAAGGACTCGGCGGTGTGTGTGTGTGTGTGTCCCTGTAGACAGGGCGCTCTTGGTACCGCCCTCCCCTCGCAGAGAGAGTGTGTGAGAGAAAGAGGCGCAACACTCACTCTCGCGCCAGGCAGGAAGTTGCGAGGAAGTCCTCTGAGAGAAGGCAAGGCACCCGCTGTGGCTGGAGGAGGAAGCCGCGAGAGGGATGCGGAGGGAAGGGAAGGCAAGGGAAGGGAAGGGAGGCGGCTCTGTGGCTTCCACTGATCTTGAGCAGGAATTTCCAAGGGGCTTGCCCAAAAGAATTCAGAAGCCCCGTAGACCCAACGAAGAGGATCCGGTACTCTGGCCAGAAAGAAAGTTTTCCCCTTTTCTCCCAAATAAATCTCACCAAAGTTGAAGAAAGTGCCACCCAGTTGATTTCGGATGTCAATCATTTGCCAAAAGCTGACATACGGCAGTGTTTCTCAACCAGTGTGCCGTGAGCGATCATCAGGTGTGCCATGGGAAAACGGAACCCCCAATACCCTTTCTTCCTCCTCCTGCCCACAGCGCTCTCTGGGTGTAGGTGAACTACAGCTTCCAAACTCAAGGTCAATTCCCAAGCAAACCCTTTCAGTACTTTCTGTTGGTAATGAGAGTTCAATATGCCAAGTTAGGTTCAATTCCATTGTTGCAAGAGTTCAGGACAGGGCCGTAGCCAGGATTTTGATTCGGGGGGCTGAGTTTGGTTCAGGGGGGCTGAGACTGGGTGGAAGAGGGTCTGCCCTAGCAAACCTTTTGTGCTGTTATCGCAATAACCCCATGAATGTGGGATATAATGAGCATGGTGATCAGATCATGATATGAATAAACATAACAGTTTAAATAATGTACCAGTAAGGCCTTTTCGCGGCCCACCCTGAGAATTTCGGGGGGGGGGCTGAAGCCCCCTTAGCCCCCCCTGGCTACATGCCTGGTTCAGGATGCTCTTTGATTGTGTGTTAACTATAAATCCCAGAAACTGTAACTCCCAAATGTCAAGGTCTATGTTCCCCAAACTCCATCTGTGTTCACATTTGGGCATATTGAGTATTCATGCCAAGTTTGGTCCTGATCCAACATTGTTTGAGTCCACAGTGCTCTCTGGATATAGGTGAACTACAACTCCAAAACCCAAGGTCAATGCCCACCAAACTCTTATAGCACTTTCTCTTGGTTATGGGAGTTCTGTGTGGGAAGTTTGTGTCTTTCTGCCATTCCTGCCAGGATCTCTATGTTGTGTTCATCGGAACAGGCCCAGGTTTCACACTGAGTGTATAAATACATTTAAAAACATATTAACTATATGTATTACTGTGTTAGAGTGTCATTTTGTGACATTTTGG
This sequence comes from Anolis apletophallus, assembly GCA_030556195.1. Classification (NCBI taxonomy): domain Eukaryota; kingdom Metazoa; phylum Chordata; class Lepidosauria; order Squamata; family Anolidae; genus Anolis; species Anolis apletophallus. Next base: position 80,016,973 of record JARBWK010000003.1, read on the forward strand.
TTCGTGGTGTGCCCCAGGATTTTGTAAATGTAAAAAATGTGCCGCGGCTCAGAAAAGGTTGAAAAACACTGACATACAGTATAATGCAAAACATTCCAGTTTTATAGAGAAAAACCGTGATGAGCCATGGATGACAATCAGCTGGCCTCTACTTGAAGTTTATATTTTCTGATAAAAAAGGTTATTCCCGGGGAGCAGGGGCCCAAAGAGCAAAAGTGAGATAGCAGTTAGTCTTATAATTAGTCTAGGAAAATATGACACCAAAATGGAGGCGATCCGTTGACCCGTGGATACGGGGCCCCAATGGGTTTCTGTATCTGCGATTCAAAGGAATGCAGTTTCGGCCTCCCCAGGACACTGTACAAGCGTCCCGGGTGAGCTGGCAGTGATTTGCAGCTCAGGAAAGGAAAAGTTCATGCTTTGAGAGTTGGATAAAATTGCAAAATATAATAATTATAGCAACAAATGTTGGAAATGTAAAAAAGAGATAGGCTACTTTTTACATATGTGGTGGGAGTGTAAAAAGGTAAAGGAATTTTGGAGAACAATACACAGGGAAATTCAAGAAGCTCTGGATATTAATTTTGAGTTAAAACCGGATTATCTTTACTAGATTTGATTGATTTCAAACGAGATGAAAATAAAGAGAAATTACTTGTTTATTGTATCTCTGCGGCCAGGATGGTCTTAGCTAAGAGGTGGAAAGGAGAGGACATTCCAAAGATCGAAGAATGGAATCTGAAGATATTGGGCATTATGAATATGGATTGTCTGACTAAAGTTTTAAGTCAGAACATCAGAATGAAAAGTACAGACTGGTCTTTGATGACAAACTACTTTAAGAAGAACAATCTTGAATGGGTAAATGTATAACGGATAGAAAGACAAAAGAAGTTCGGTAATGACCAAAATTATCGACAAAAAGATGAAGGGATGTGGAAGGGGGAGGAAGTACTCAGATTGATCGTTTTAGTTTGTGATTGTATTGTTTGTTTGTGATATTTGTTTATTTATATTCTTTGTCTATTTTAATTATTGAAAACTAATAAAACATTTTAACATGGAGAGAGTTGGAGACAATAAAGGACTCAATGTATCACTATGGAGAGGGAAAAGTTGCAATTAAATGATACTTTTTGGTGATTCGTTACAATGTTAGGGCCAGGGGAAGAAAGCAAAGTAAAGAAAGATTGCTTGTTGAAGCTGCTGCTGTAGCCACACTCCCAGTGATGTTGGCCCAATGGGGCATCCAGGAACTGCGGAACTCCCTACTGCAGGTCAGACTAACTTCAACGCGGGGGGGGGGGGGGTTGGTTGTTCCCCCTCACCACAAAGGATGGGCTGGCGCTGGAAGAGTTGCCCCGTCACCGCCTTGCCAGGCTGCTTTATTGAATGGAGTCAATACAGGCAGATAGGACTAAGCTACTGCTGATGAATTCAACTACCATGCTCGGTTGCCTCTCACTCCCCCAGCCAGAGAAAGGCAATCGTAAGGAGCACTTGATCTGGACACAGCATATTATTTCAGAACACAGAAATGCTGGACCACTCTCACAACCAGATTATTCAGAGAAGCCATTAAAATCCGCAAATCCATGTGGACAATTTCAACAGAAGGGAGAAAACCATGAAAATGAACCAAATCTGGCTACCAGTATTATTTTTTATAAAAAAAACAACAACTCTAAAATCATAACAGTAAAAAAAAGAACATCACTAAATACAGGGGAAATCCAGACAAGAAACAATCAGGGCCAGCTAATCACCTCCCAACAAAGGATTTCCCCAGGGAGTAAGAAGCCAGACATTTAAACTACTGAGCCATTCAATGCTAATCAAGGTGGCCAATTGCAACATTCACAATTTTTTCAAGCAGACAAGAGTACTTTCTCCCACCCTGGAAATCATTCCACAGATAAATAAACCCCATGTTCCTAGTTTCCCCCAGACCTTACAACTTCTGAGGATGCCTGGCATAGCACCAAAACCACACTCGGTGGCCTCTCTCACTCCCCCAGCCAGAGAAAGGCTACCTTAGAATAGAATCATAGAGTTGGAAAAGACCTCATGGGCCATCCAGTCCAACCCCCTGCCAAGAAGCAGGACAATTGCATTCAAAGCACCCCCGACAGATGGCCATCCAGCCTCTGTTTAAAAACCTCCAAAGAAGGTGTCTCCACCACACTCCGGGGCAGAGAGTTCCACTGTTGAACAACTCTCACAGTCAGGAAGTTCTTCCTAATGTTCAGGTGGAATCTCCTTTCTTGTAGTTTGAAGCCTACAGTGAGCACTTGATGAACCAACCTGGTGACAGCATATTATCCGAGAATACAGAAATGCTGGACCACTCTAACAACCAGACTATACGGAGAAGCCACTGAAGTACACAAATCCATGTGGACATTTTCAACAGAAAACCATGAAAATGAACAAAATATGGCTACTGGTATTTTAAAAAAATCTAAAATCAGGACAGTAAATAAGGAACAACAATTAAAAAAAACAGGAATTCCAGACGAGAATCAATCAGGGCCAGTAAACATCTCCCGACAAAGGATTCCCCCCAGGCACTAAACAGACAGACCTTGAAACTAAAAGGCTAATCAATGCTAATCAAGGTGACCAATTGCAACATTCACACTTGCCTATAGATGGCAAGAATTCTTTCTCCTACCTGGGACATTCCACAGATATATAACCTCACTTGCCTAGTTTCCAAATGGCCTCACAATCTCTGAGGATGTCTGCCATAGATGTGGGCAAAACGTCAGGAGAGAATGCTTCTGGAACATGGCCATACAGCCTGGAAAACTCACAGCAACCTAGTGATTCTGGTCATGAAAGCCTTCGACAACACAGATAGTGGGAAATCTTTTCCTGCAATTTGAATCAATCGCTTTGTGCCCTGGTCTCCAGATCACCAGAAAACATGCTTGCCTCCTCTTCAATGTGACACCCTTGCAATTATGTAAACGTGGCTCTTGTGTCCCTGCTCAGCCTTCCTTTCTCCAAGCTAAACATACCCAACTCACTAAGCTCTCCAACTTTGCTTGTTCTGGTTTAAAGAGCTTAAAATGAGCTGCAGTTTACTTTTGTAGTGTGTTTTGTATAGCCACCGCACTTTCAAACTGATTTGCAGCTACATTAATTGGCCAGTGTAGATGTGTCCAAGGGCACAGGAATGTGGCTATGAAAAAAATGCAGCAAGTTTAATGGGAATGGATCACTGCAAAGCCTCCATGGTGTTTGTGTCACTCTTGTCGGTAACCGTTGATTGACAATAGTTCACATGTGGTATTAGGCCCCCGGGCAACGTCTCAACATGTAAAACCTAAACTTGCCAGTTTTAAAAGGGGGTATCTTGTTCTAAAAATTGTTGTTTATTTGTTCAGTCGCTTCTGACTCTTTGTGACCTCATGGACCAGCCCTGTCAGCCGCCACCACCCCCAGCTCCTTCCGAGTCAAGCTAGTCATTTCAAGGATACCATCTATCCATCTAGTAAATACAAAAGCAGTTTTGTTCTACTGACAATGTTGTTGCTTTGAGTCATTTCCAACTTGTAGCAACCTAGGGTGAACCCATGATGGGTTTTCTTGACAGGAATTGTTTATTGGAAGTTTGCCTTTGCTTTTAACAAGAGCAAATGATAATGTCAACATTCCCTGATGGTTTATAAAGATGTCTTCAGCAACAGGTGCCACCAGATCAAGCCAACATAGCCAGTGGTCAAGAAAGGTTGCTCTACACACCGTGGCAATCTTCCCCATTGATGACCATAAGCAGACCTTGGATCTGGCATCAGCATCAGGCCTAAGGCTAGATGGTTCATCAAAGCATCCAATTCTTTTTAGGCAGGCCAGTTTCTAAGTGCCTCGACCACAGAGGGAGTTTTCTGTGTGCCTGGCTTAATGCTTTAAAGCACACTGAGAAGAGAGGAAAGCATAAAAGCCAGGATTTGGATTCCCGAGTTCGCATTTCTACAAGAAGAGATCCATTTTGCACCTCCAACAGAGAGAGTGCCTCTTGTCTCAAGAATCAATATCTACCTGTCTGGGGCTTGAGGCACATTTTGAAACACACACTCACAACTAAAACCACATTATAAAATATATATAAAATAAGTTTACTACAAAAGAAAAATACACAATAATTTCTGTGGTATGGCTGGGAAGAAATCTCACAATTTGATACAGAACCAAGGCAGAACATGGATTTTGGTAGGATTCTGAGGAGTGCAAAAAGAATGAAGTGGGTAGATTTTCATACTCCAGAGAAAAGCATGTGCTGAAATAGCTGTCACAAACCATGGCAATTGAGGTGGAGGGGGGAGTTTCCATTTTTAAATTAAACTAAGCAGCATTTCTTCCGGTCTTTTTTCAAATGTGATGTTTGCATTCAGGAATATAGACCCAACCCATTGACAGCCTGCCATAGACTCACAGACCCCAGATCAGAAGAGTAAGGTGGAAGGACTCACCTCTCTTGGAAATGTTCTGGCAAAAATGGACGACTGAGGCTCCTATGCAGTCGAGCCTCTTCTGGGATGATCAATCAAATGTGTATTAATGACCAATACTTAAATAGGCATTGTTGTGGAGCATTCCCAGGAACAATAAGATCCTATGAATGGTTACTTGCTGCCTCATCACACTAGAGAAAAAAATCCACTTAAAATCCGGTTTCTGCCTCCTGCGGTATTCTGGGGTTTGTAGTTTAGGGAGGACCCTTTAACAGCTTCACTAAACTACAAACCCCAGAATTCTTCAGGAGGCAGAAACTGGATTTTAAGTTGATTTTTCTCTAGTGTGATGAAGTTTTTGGAAGCAAGCTACTATTTGCTTATTTTTAACACTGGGTGCGTCTACAGTACACTGAAGAATCAATGCAGTTTGATCCCACTTTAACTGACATGGCTCAATGCTATAGAATCCTGGGAGCTGTAGTTTGGTGAGCACTACTTGGCAGAGAAAACTTAAGAGATTCTAAAACTACACCTCCCATGGATACCATAACACTGAGCAATGGCAGTGAAATGGGATCAAGCTGCACTAATTCTATAGAGAAGATAAGGTCTGCACAGCATGCGACCCAAGAACTGGATGCGGCCCTCACAAGGATTTGGTGCAGCCCTCAGAGGTTCTGAGACTAAACCTTAGTGAAGGAGATCACACACAGCACTACAGCAGAGTAGTGATCGGTTACCAAACTAACCTGTAACAACGGGAGCACTGCCAATGGATCTGGTCAGGACTCTGGAAGTGCTGATTTCAGAAACACAGTCTGGGAAAGTTGTTGAGCTCAGGTTGGAGTAGTGGGGAGCAGGGATGAAATTTTAAGGTGTATTGGACCCTTTTTTAGGAAAGGGGGGGGTGGAATCTTGGGCTCCAGGTCCTGCTAAAATGCAACATTGCTTTGGCTATTTTAGGACCTCATCACATTAGATTATGGATCCACTTTAATTCCGGTTTCTGCCTCTTGCAGGGGCTTGTAGCTTGGGGTGGGTTTTTTTAAATGCTCAGCTAGACAGGTCCTGGGCCTCACTAAACTACAAACCTCAGAATTCTGCAGCAGGCAACAACTGGGTTTAAAATGAATCCACACTATAGTGTGATGAGTCAGTTAGGGGGAGAGGGAGGTGGTAAAGAAGAAGTGTCTGGGTTCTCTCCTCTCCTCCTCCTCTAATTTTTCCTTTGCATCCATTGTCTCCTCATCCAGTGACAAAACCCGCCAGCTTCACATCATTCATTTCCTTTATTTATGAGAGGGAATCATAAAGTTCTTGCAGGGGGAGAAGTGACTTCATGGTGAAGCTATATTTCTCCTTCAGAAGCGAGGGAAATGAACAGTGTAGTTTTTCCCTCTGGAGGAGAAAAAGATGACAGAGGGGCAAAGAGGAAGGGAGAAAGGTAGAGGCAAGAACTGGACACTTCTCAGCTCCTTGCTCTGAGAGAAAGGCATCATCTTGCAAACCCTAAGGGAGGCATTAAAACTGTAGTCCAAAGAGGTTTATCCTATTTTAATTTCAGCCCCTTACTACTGCCAAGTTGTGCAGGGCTGGTGTAGATGCACCCATTGTTTCAATGATAATGCATGGAGAAAATAACTTCACCCTGTCCCCTTCAGGTAAACAAAAGAATAACTTGACCAGGGACCACTCTCCAACATTAATATCAAAAGGGTTACAAATCAGTTTCAACTTTATTTATTTATTTATTTATTTTATATTTAGATTCGTTTTCGTTATTTGGGATGCTGATTCAGAACAATGCATTGTGTCATCACCTCTAGTTTACAGAACATATTGATACAGAACATATGCCATCCAGTAGTCGCCATTTGCTCACCTACAGAAAACTATATTTAATAATCTAGAGCTGATGTAGTAGTAGTAATAATCTTTTGTGGGTAGTCAGCCTCTCCCCTCCTGACATCGCTGTTGCCTCGGCACTATAAGTGGGTTTTGTGAGACTAGTTGCTCTAGTTGTTTTATGGTTTCAAGGCAATGGTATAGTAATGGTGAGGCTGCAGACCATATTTTCATTTTTGCGGACCACTGGTGGTCCATGGACTATAGGTTGCGAACCACTGATTTAAAGAACAGGTACTCAGTGAAGAAATCTACACTATTCCTCGTTTTCTGAAAATGAGAGGAACGATCTAAACAAGTCATAAGGCTAGCATTCTCTGTATTAACATTTTGTTTATTTGGCACATTCATCTGTGGCTGAAACTGAATGGGAGATATTATGACCAAAATTTGGAAATGTTTTAAAATCATCAGAAAACCAAGAATGGGAAGAGCAACTGGAGACCATGAAGCACAATTTATTATTTTGAGTTTACAAGATTCTTTAAAATAAGAAAAGTGTTTCAAAATGTGTGGTTGGCTATATTAGAGGGGGGGGGGAGAGTACACAATTCTGTGGGTAGCTATTTGAACACTGAACATATTGAACATGGATGCACACACAATTTCAGGCTCAAAGTATTAAAATATGGCCTTTCAAAAGAAGGATATTAGTACCCAGGAAGCAACTCAAAAGATTTTAATGAACAATTTTAGTAGGGATGGGTCCATTGAATCTGCTCAGCCTATTGGGTTTAAAAAAATGATATTGTTATATTAAACATGTGGCAGGTAATTATGTTAATAGGGTGTTTCCATAATGGTTTGTAACAAAATAAAGAGAGTGAACCTGTTATTATCCCCAGTAATAATGGAGCAGATAAGATAGACTGCATGCTGCATGCTGATATTATATTGGACAGGATCCAAACAAATAAATTGGGGAGCCAGCGAAGGGTGGGGATTCTTCTTCCCATCTGCAACCCCCAGTGATGGGTCTTCGCAATCCATAGCTCAGTGCAAAAAATGCTTCTCATGTAAAAATCAGCCTCAGTTAATGCAATTGTCCATTAAAACATTTGTTCTCACTGATACTGCCAACAACCCAAATTGGATGGGCTAGTAGCTGAGGTAGCAAATGCTAGGCTAGTCTTTTTGTTTTTTTGTTATGGATAGCCATGCCCTTGTTTTTCTTCATGTTAGGAGTGACTTGAGAAAGTACAAGTCACTTCTGGCATAAGAGCATTGCCCATCTGCAAGGACATTGCCCAGGGGATGCCCGGATTTTTTTTTACCATTCTTTGGGAAGCTGGAGCTGACAGGAAGGAGCTCATCCTTCCCCCAAATTCGAACCGCCGACCGTTCAGTCAGCAGTCCTGCTGGCACAAGGTGTCCATCTGAGGTGTCCATCTCTCCAGTTTTCATGGTTGCTCCCCCATTTAGGGAGATGGGATAAGGGGCATTTCATCTAGCCTACTTGCATCTAGCAACACTAATTCTTCTCTTTTGATGAACTCATCTCCAGAAAAAGGGGAAAGGACTATATATAAACCTCAAGTTCCACTAGCAGAGTACTGCAGCAGCTTTCTACAAATAGTGGAGCTTAATTTATTTGCTGCTGCTACTTGAGGGGTCTACATATTTACATAGACTTTATTGCAGGAGGATAACAAACTGGCATTGAAGCAAGAGTGCCACCTCTGGTGATGTGATGGTCCACATCCTACAACACAGTGCAATGTACGCCTGCCACTTTCCCATGATAAACTTGACCCCTCATTGATGGGAAAACCTCTCAATAGCCCCAGATCACATAACCGTGCCATCACTTACCTTATGCTATGAGCCTCATTTATCTCTGTGCTGGCATGCCACCACTGAAGTGATGTCAGGAGGTAATATTGTCCTCCTCTCCGCCTCATGATAATTTGGGGTTTTTTTTTCTCTATTTGCTGTTTACTTAACCTTTTCTAAAATTCTGAAGTTGCTTTTACAATTTTTTTAAATTTCAGAACAGTGGAACTGCAGGAGAGTGGAGTTACCCTGCTAACTAGAAATATGGCCACAAAAGCATTGCAGTTGTATGACAAATTGAGAGGTGTGACAGCAAGAGTCACCATCATGGTAATTTGTGGCTCTTTCTGATCATGCAAATGCTGTGAGATAGCAGCTTTGTGCAATAAATGTCTTTGTCTCCTTTCTAACTGCAAGGTTTAAGTAGACCTGATGAAAAAAAAATCTGTTTGTCACTGCATTTTTCCAATCCACATTGGTCTTGCAGTGACCCCATTAAAACATTACACACATTGTGCATAGAATGATAGAGTTGGAAGAGACATTGTGGGCCATCCAGTCCAACCCCCTGCCAAGAAGCAGGAAAACCACATTCAAAGCACCCCTGACAGATGGTCATCCAGCCTCTCCTTAAAAGTCTCCTAAGGAGGAGCCTCCACCACACTCTGGGGCAGAGAGTTCCGCTGCTGAACAGCTCTCACAGTCAGGAAGTTCTTCCTCATGTTCAGGTGGAATCTCCTTTCCTGTAGTTTGAAGCCATTGTTCCGCCTCCTAGTCTCCAGGGCAGCAAAAAACAAGCTTGCTCCCTCCTCCCTATGGCTTCCCCTCACATATTTATACATGACCCTCATTGTGTCTCCTCTCAGCCTTCTCTTCTGCAGGCTAAACATGCCTAGCTCTTTAAGCCACTTCTCATAGGGTTTGTTCTCCAGACCCTTGATCATTTTAGTTGCCCTCCTCTGGACACATTCCAGCTTGCCAATATCTCCCTTCAACTGTGGTGCCCAGAATTGGGCACAGTGTGATTCCAGGTGTGGTCTGGCCAAGGCAGAATAGAGGGGTAGCATGAGTTCCCTGGATCTAGACACTAGATTCCTATTTATGCAGGCCAAAATCCTATTGGCTTTTTAAGCTGCCACGTGATATGGTTGGCTCATGTTTAACTTGTTGTCCATGAGGACTCCAAGATCTTTTTCACAGGTACTGCTCTCAAGCCAGGCTTCTTCTATTCTGTATCTTTGCATTTCATTTTTTCTGTCTAAGTGGAATATCTTGCATTTGTCACTGTGAATAACAATCTTTTCTTTTAAGCAAAGGTGGGCTAATACTGATATACTATATGCAAGCATTTGCACATGTGCACTTCTTTAAAAAGAAACTACTGATTGAAACCCAAAGAACCCTACTGGAACCAAATAATCAATAATCTTATATATTGGGAACACAGCACCTATGAGGAGTGTTTGTGGACACTACGAAGCAAACAGCTGGTACTCTTGCCTCTACACCTTTCTTCAAAGTCCTACAATTCTTCTTGTAGGAGAGAGAGGTGAGTGGGGTGATGCTGGAGTTGCTGGCAGTTCAAGACATGATTTGATAAATTAGCCAGCAAGGGATCTCTTTTAAGAATGTCTGTTTGCCCTGAAGTTTTCCAGGACCTAGATCAGTGCAAGCCTTTTCTTGCATAAATAATGGAGGTAGGATTTAGTCACTAAAGGCTTATGCCTGCTGGTAAAAAAAATTACTCTCCTTGCTGGCTGTTGCTTTTGTTAGTGATCAAAAAAGCATAGCTTTGGGGTTTTTTTTTTTCTTAATTGAACCATTCAAACCTGCACTTTCTTTATCAAAGAGGGGTTTGTTTGGGCTTTTTAAAAATAGGAATGGATAGGAAGAGCTTGCTGCTTTGTTGTATTTTAGTCACCATTCTTTCTATTTATTATTTGTTTAAAGTGTGACATGTTGCTATCACATTTTTCTTTTTGTAAAAATTAATACACTTAAAATATTAAACTGCCTTCAATTCTGGAGGGAAAGATGGAATTAATATCTATAAGGATGAATGAAAATAAGGATGTTTTAATACTATAGTCAATAACCTCTCAACGACCCACAAAAGTAAAGCTTTTTACAGGCTCTATTCTGCCCCCATGCTATCTTAACTACTTGGAAGGTGAACTGGCTACACAGTAACAGATCGGAGACTATATAGTTGAATCAAACAAGGATTTATTAACTGACAAGAATTTTAGACTTTCCCTTCTTCTGAGTCTCACTACAAAGTCTTTGTGAGAAGACGTAAAGTATTTGAGAAATAGACACAGTCCTAGCCGAATTGAGACTCTTGAATCTTTATTCCTTCTTATTGTTGCTTTCTTGTATGATGTTCAACTAAGATGATCTCAATATTGGACTTGAATACAGCTTTAACTGGACTTGAATACAGCTCAACAGGGCCGTAGCCAGGATTTTGATTCGGGGCTGAGTTTGGTTTTGGGGGGGGCTGAGACTGGGTGGAAGAGGGTCTACCCTAGCAAACCTATAGTATTGTTATCCTAATAACCCCGTTAATGTGGGATATAATGAGCATGGTGATCAGATCATGATATGAATAAACATACCAGTTTAAATAATGTACCAGTAAGGCCTTTTCGCGGACCACCCTGAGAATTTCGGGGGGCTGAAGCCCCCTTAGCACCCCCCCTGACTACATGCCTGCAGCTCAAGATGTTATATTTGTAGACCCTCTGGCTTTCCTCTATCTTCACCTTCCAGTCATGAATAGGCTGACTCTTCCAAGAACCAGAAGTGCCTTGCCTCTGAGGGGATTCTTATAGGGCCAGGGCGATGGAGGCTTCAAATGCAAAGAGATTGTCTACCAGGGGTGGGCAATTACTGGCCCTCCAGGTGTTTTGGACTTCAACTCCCAGAAATCCTAACGGCTGGTAAACTGGCTAGGATTTCTGGGAGTTGAAGTCCAACAGATCTGCAGGGTCGGTAATTGCCCACCCCTGGTAGAAGGACCCCCCTCACCAAATTGTACATAAAATATTAACCTCTCTAACCAAAAAGGGCTTAACTAGGGGTAAACAGTGAGGGACTTCATGGGGCACAACAGATGCCAAAAGACTTTGGATAGATTTTTCATTTGAGGTCCCTTCCCAGGCATCAATGTGATTAAGCTGTTGGACTGGGATTCCAGAAATCCAGGTCCTCATTCACATTACACAATTAACGCACTAAGATTCCACTTCAACTCCCATGCTTCTGTCCTATGGAATCCTGGGATTGACCGTTTACAGAAGGGTATTTAATGTGTAGTTGTTTGAACGTTGGATTGCAGTTTGGAGACCAAGGCTCAATTCCTTGCTTGGCCCATGGAGAGCCACGGGGGCCCCTTCCATGCAGCTGAATAAAATCCCACATTTTGTACTTTGAATTGGAATCGTTAGCAGTGTGGACTCTGATAACCCAGTTCAAAGCAGATATTGTGGGATTCTCTGCCTTGATATTCCAGGTTATATGGCTGTGTGGAAGGGCCCTAGGTGATCTTAGATGAACCACACACTCTTAGCCCCAGAAAATTCCATGACAAGGTCACAACAAAAGCAAATGTGCAACAGCACTTGGATGGGAAACCAGCCATGAAGCTCATTAAGTGACTTTGGGACCAGGCATTGATTTTCAACCTAACCTGCCTCACAGTGTTGTTCTGATGACATTATGGAGATAATGAAAAGTAGCCTGTTGGCTACCTGGGGCTTTTTGGAGGAAAAGAGGAACACTATAAATATATATCTGAGTACAATTTGGGCTTGGTTGCTACAATTAGCACTGCCTGTGGCTGCCACTCTCTGGGTGGTTATTTTGTTTCTGCATTGGGTTGATGTAGCTCAGCCTATTAGGAATCTGAAAGTTGTCAACAATACAGCAATGTTAGATTTGAGATGACTAGGCGGTTCCAAAGAATTGGCCCAATGTTACCTAAGTTCCAGCACTTTAGCATGGCCCTTCGCTCTACAATGCTGACATTTTCATGCCCATGAACATTATCCTCCCAACCCTGCCTTTCTGAATTTTGCACTTTCCATTATCTCTATCTAGGAATTTGCACAAACCCAGAGCCCTCTGAACTCAGCACTTTTATTATTCTGTATGGTACTGTTTTTATGATGTTATGTTTCATTGTGATATGTTTTTATTTGATTTTGTTTTGATGCTATCTTATTGTGTTATGTTTTTTAACTTTGTACTCTCTGGGCTTGTCCCTTCGTAAGCTGCCCCGAGTCCCTTAAGGGAGATGGAGGTGGGGTATAAAAATAAAGTTGTTGTTGTTCTTATTGTTATTATTATTATTCCCCTGCCCTTCCCCCCGCCATACATGAGACCTCTTAATTTGTGGGGTCTGAGTTCTGACTTGAAAACAATCTTTTGTGAATAACAGCCATCAACCTGTTGTACATACACACATTTTACATTAGAAGTCATTACACTGTTCCTTTAAATTATATTGTTACTACCTCAGTCCTTAGAATTAATGTAGCTGAGATGCCCTCAATACTTGGAAAGAATTAAGGCTTTGAGAGCAAAACACACAAGGTTGCCACTTGGTCCGTGCATTGAAAGAAGGTTGCTCGTAGGAGTTATGGGTACTTCCAGGTTTTAGTTTCTGACAATATCAATCCTAAGACATTGGGCAGTAATTCTGCATTTCTGTCCTTAACAGGTTTCCTATGGTAAGAAAAAAATATGTCAAAAGAGGTGCATAAGCATTACAAACGATAGGTGACCCCCATGTAGAAAACTCCATGAATTAAACCAGTATAAAGAACTATAGGGTTATTTTGTAGAAGCATCTCAGGCTGTATCTAAACTGCCCTATATCCCAGGATTGGATCCCAGATTATCTTCTTATCCTAATTTATCTCATATAATCCAGTTCAAAGTAGGTTTTTTCCATTTCAGGAGTGATGTGAGAAATTGCAAGTTGCTTCTGGTCTGAGAGAATTGGCTGTCTGCAAGGATGTTGCCCAGGGGATGCCCGGATGTGTTAAGTAGCCAATTAATTATCTTCCAGTTATCCATAATGTGTTTATATACAGTATGTCACATCGACAGCATATAATAGGAATGGGTTGCTTTCCTGGGTTTGAAAATGTCTTTCTCCTTGCTTCTTATCCTTCCTAGAGTTTGCAGAGCCAACACAATTTCATGTATTTTCAGCAAGACAAGATACAGACCTGCTTGAGGAAGAAAATAGGTTGTATTTAGGTCCTGACTTTTGCGTGAGAGTGCTTTGTTGGTGATCGTAGCACTGCAATGACATTGTCACGCAGATGTATGTATGTGTGTCTCACAAATCAGCCATAGGGAGCTGCTCACACAATAGATGCGTGCTTTTTAAGCTGGTGAAGGGTACTATGAAATTATCTGACAAGAAAGCCGGTCTGTCCCTAGGGCTTTTGTAGGGCAACACAACAAAGGCATTCTGATAAAACCATCAGTGTTGAATAATGTGATGTTGCTGTCCCAGTTCACTCCACAGCAGAACTGAGCAATGCAAATGTGGGATTCCTAAACTGCTCCACTTCAGTGCCCCCCTTCATAGGTGACAAACTACGATGGCCATTTTGTTGAATTTAATGGCTTTATTTAACATTTTACACAGCTTAAAGAAGATATAACGCAAGGCAGTTTACAAACAGCCTGTTAATTAAGTTTCTTGTTTCTTCTTGTCACTGTGAACCTTGCTCTGTGGAAAGTCTATTGGAGATATTGATTATGCTTGAGAAATTAAATCCTTCCAAAATTGCTTATATTGTAGCGGAGGGACCATATTGCATTTGCTCTTGGTCACAAAGTTAATTGAATTATAACATTTTTCAATATATATGCTATCTTTATTTATCATGTCAGAAGCAAGTTGAGAGTACAGCTATAATGTATTTTTTTAAAAAAAATCACAAATAAAATTAAAAACTTGGTATTTCCTTGTCTGTGATCTGGAAACTCAAGCTTGTGCAGCACACTGCAGCCCGGCTACTCGCGGGGGAGCCCGTGACGTGCCGCATTACTCCAATCTTGCGCAGTCTACACTGGCTACCAATCGAACGCCGGATCACTTTCAAGGTGTTAGTTCTTACTTTTAAGGCCTTATTTGGTCTGGGGCCAGTGTACTTACAGGATCGCCTAATTCCATACAAACCCCCCGAGGTCACTACGTTCAGAAGACCTGAACCTTCTAACCATCCCCCCTGTCAAGTCCTTCTGTCTTACTTCAACCAGACGGCGAGCTTTTACCATCATTGCTCCAACTTTGTGGAACACACTGCCTCCGGAGACCCACGTTCTCCGAGATCTGAATGCCTTTCGCAGGGCATGTAAGACTTTCCTATTTGGGCAAGCTTTTGACTGCCTGTGAGAAAAACCTCGCCATGTCCTATTGAGTTTTATTGAACTGTTTTATTGTTTTTATGCATTGTATTTTATTTGTGTTGTAAGCCGCCCTGAGCCTTTGGGAGTGGCGGCGTACAAGTCTAATAAATAAATAAATAGATAAATTATATTAGATTTTCTTTGACCAGAAGCTGGCCACTTGGAGTGCCTCTGGTGTCGCTGTAAGAAGGTCCTCCATTGTGCATGTGGTTTGCTCTCCTCCACATTCGCATGCCGTGGACTCCACTTTGTAGCCCTATTTCTTAAGATTGGTTCTGCATCTTATGGTGCCAGAGCACAGCCTGCTCACTGCCTTCCAAGTTGCCCAGTCTTCTGTGTGCCCAGGAGGGAGTTTCTCATCCAGTCTCAGCCACAGATTGAAGTGCTGGGTTTTAGCCTGCCACTTTTGGACTCTTGCTTGCTGAGGGGTTCCTGCAAATATTTCTATAGATCTTAGGAAGCTCTTGTTAATGTCTAATCAACTGTTGGAAGCTTTAAAACCTATAAACATAGTTTTTTTCTATTTTTTAAAAAATTAAATGTCTTAAGAATAATGTAGTTCTAACTATTACAGTTATGACGTTAAAAAAAGATAGAATCCTTCCAATATGCAGCAGCCTCTTTTAGAATCATAGAATACTAGAGTTAGAAGAGACCTCATGGGTCAGGCAGGAAAAGCACAATCAAAGTACCAGCTGGATTCCTCATAGGGAAACCTATATCAGCTATATCAACTGACAGGTATATTCACAGATGACTTGCCATACAATACAACATGCAAATACAGATTGTGCATACATATCCAAAATACAGAAATCCAAAATACTCCAAAATCCATGGCTGTCCACATGGATGGCTGGCATAGCAACACCTTTGCTTTCTAATGTTTCGTGCACAACATTTAAAAATATTGTGTATACATTTCCCTTCAGGCTATATGTATTTGGAGTATATGAAATACCAATGAATGTCATGTTCAGAATTGGCTCCAATCTCCAAGATATGCCATTGCATACATATAAGCAAATGCAGCTATTACAAAATCTGAAAACCTCTAAAATCCAAAATATTTCTGGTCCCAAGCATTTCAGATAAGCCATATTCAAACTGTATTTTAAAAAATCAACACATTTCAGAGCAGCTTGTCACCATTGAAGTGTAAATCTGCCAATAGATCCCATCATGTTGATGCTGTGTTATCATCTTTAGCATCAAATAATATTCAAACACACGCACCCCACCTTTCTCTGGTACATTATTATCGCTCCTGGTGCAGAGCTAAGCTCCTTTGGGATACATACTATGAATCTCTCTCTCTCTCTCTCTCTCTCTCTCTCTCTCTCTCTCTCTCTCTCTCTCTCTGTTTGTGTTGCCTGACAGGGAATGATAAAGGAATAATAAAAAGTGACTAAGATGACTATCTTCCAAATCCTCAGATGTATTGCTTTTTCATATCAAGTGCTGGGTGACTCTTGTTCTGCAGCCATTTAATGAACTTTAGTTCTCTTTGAACATTATGCCAAAACCCCTAAATAGAATGGAAGGGCTTCTTATCTTCCCACTGCAAGAACATGAATCGGCTGGCATTTGGCAGGGAATCAACCAAAACAAGAGGCAAAAACCAACTATACAAGAGTTAAGTTGAAAATGAAAAATAAACAGGTGTTTGTAAGAAATGGATACAGTTTTAATTTGACTTTCCATTCAAAACTATCAGCTCTCTTGACCATGTTGCAGTAAAACTAGGAAAACCAGTTCCTTGGGCTGAAATCTGGTTCCCTCTCTCCTTGGAAAAGACTTTGTAACAGTTGCAAATTTAGACTAAACTTTTGCTGAAGTTGAGACCAAACGTTTAAAGATAAAATAAAAGATCAAGTATTTAAAATAGATTCCTTAAGAAAAGAGGTTCATGAGATTTACTGTTGGAAATAGCAACCTTCAAGCCTACCCTAGTTATTTGTTATTTATATAATTCAGATTGCTTACTGTATTCTATTGTATATGTGGGTATTGGTATGCAGTTTTCCTTAACTCTATGTTGTGGGTGGGGCTGCAGACCATGTGACCAGATCTGAAAAATTACCATGAGGAATCATTGTGAACGTGAGTAATTAAACTCTATGATACATAGCTATGAATAGAAAAGGTAAAATGTGTGATTTTGGAATGTGTTCATTTGATGTAAAATGCTAAGAATATGATTAACGCACTGTGTATTGTGAATTCCTGAAGGATACGGGTTCGATTAGATTTCCCTTGATGCCCCTTCTGGTTTTATGATTCCTTGAGATTTAAGAGATCCTGTTTGAAGACCTTAGAGAAGCACAAAATCTACTAGATGTTCTTGTAATATCTCAGTATGGGCAAGTACCTTGAAATCACAGGCAGAAATCCATGGTAATAATAATAATGATAATAATAATAATTTTTAAAATTTTCTCCAAATTAAAAATTGAAGAAAGTGTTTCAGTGGAGTAATAATGGTAGAACTATCCAATTTTATCCAAATGAGAATTTAAATACTGGAGATTCAGGTAAAATATTATAAATGCACTTGAAATATGGTCTGCATAAACAGGAGTATATTGTCTAGATCCAGGGAACTCATGCTGCCCCTCTATTCTGCCTTGGTCAGACCACATTTGGAAACTCACTGTGTCCAATTCTGAGCACTACAATTGAAGGGAGATGCTAATAAGCTGGAATGTATCCAAAGGAGGGCAACTAAAATGATCAAGGGTCTGGAGAACAAGCCTTATGAGGAGCGGCTTAAAGAGCTGGGCATGTTTAGCCTGCAGAAGAGAAGGCTGAGAGGAGACATGATGAGGGTCATGTATAAACATGAGAGGGGAAGTCATAGGGAGGAGGGAACGAGTTTTTCCCCTGCTGCTCTGGACGCCAGGACGCAGAACAATTGCTTCAAACTACATTAGGAGGAACTTTCTAACTGTGAGAGCTGTTCAGCAGTGGAACTCTCTGCCCCGGAGTGTGGTAGAGGCTCCTTCTTTGGAGGCTTTTAAGCAGAGGCTTGTATGGCCATCTGTCGGTGGTGCTTTGAATGTGATTTTCCTGCTTCTTGGCAGGGGGTTGGACTGGATGGCCCACGAGGTCTCTTCCAATTCTAGGATTCTATCATTCTATGATTATTATCACCATTTGAAATTTTAATAAATACTTGCTTTGAAAAACCTTTACTTATTTGATCATGATTCCAATATAATATTTATGTTAAATACAAAAATTTTTTTTAAAAAAATAAGCAAAGAAATGGTAAGGGCCATCTTGGAAGTGGTGGGTTGACTGTTCTATGAAACTGCATTTTGAAATTCCCAACCCTGTAACAATGTGGGATTCACATGGGAATCAATAAGATGTGGGAAAATGAGGATTTTAGATTATAAGAAGGAAACATAAAGAAGGAAAGAAAATCAAGTGTTTTGAGTAGGTGGGACAAAAAAAGGGATGTTCAAAAATCAATACATCTGGAGAGGGCTGAAGAAAAAACAGGAACGACATTTTCCACTATTTTCTACTAGTAAAGCAATGCAAACACAAAGTTCAATTTAAAATTAGCTGAAGTGTTAATCGGTATACCATTCAATTAAAATATAAATGAATTAGATTCATTATTTTTGCATATCACCAATTAATGCTTTGTGTTAACTCTTCTCTACTAACATTCCAGTCTCTGCAGCAGATTAATTTTTGAATAAATAATTTTGTCGTGCTTTGGTCCAGAACTTGGAAAATGTTTTTTGGGTGAGAGATGGGTGGGAATATATAACTCCCATAATGTTTCATTTAGTTTAGATGATACTAGTCCTAAAAAGAACGTTCCCAACATGTGGCAAAATGTCCTGAATAGAAACCTATATTTTCATTACAGTTTAGGTTTTATGTGTGCTTCTTCTTTAGCCATAACTGTAACTTTTATTATTCTCCGTAATATTTGGAATGATCAGATTTCATTAAGTTCTGTAAGTTAGTGTCCCTGTACAATCAACTCCTAGTTGCCATAGAGCTCTGGTTGACTGAAACTCCTCTCCTGATAGCAAGATTAATTTCCTCCTTATTGTCATCTCTCTCTCTCTCTCTCTCTCTCTCTCTCTCTCTCACACACACACACACACACACACACAGAAAGAGAGAGAAAGAGAACCAAAAGAAATAAGAATACATGGAGCAACACTTGGCAGGAGGAATATATTTGCTTGTTTTCAAACACAGCCTATCGGTGGTGCTAATTCTGGTGTTACATCATTTAAATAGCAGTGAAACATAGGACCCTTCCACACAGCCCTATAACCCAGAATATCAAGGCAGAAAATCCCACAATATCTGCTTGAACTGGGTTATCTGAGTCCACACTGCCATATAATCCAGTTCAAAACAGAAAGTGTGGGGTTTTATTCAGCTGTGTGGAAGGAGCCCCAGTCATTTATACCCAAACCTTGCAAATGGGACAAGGAAGGAAGAAAAAAAGAAAGATTAACAATCCACACAGATACACACACTACACAATGTACCAAACTGAACCAATTTGAGAGTGGAAAAATGCACACTATATTAGACATTACTTGAGTTTCTTGCATCTCTACTGTTTTTGTTTGGTTTTTCTTGCATTCCTTTTTTTTTGGCTCCAGTCAGATGCTTTACCTCTTTCTTACATCAGACCTTTACTATTTTCTGCATAGCTGGGGATGTTAGACATTTAAGGAATCCCAAGAGAATTGAAGCTGTAGTTTTAAATAAAGTTGTCCACACCATTTTTCCAGCTTGTGGTGTGCCTAACTCAAGAATGCCCACAAACTTTGGTTTGTTTGATGTTGACAAACGGTTAAGGAGGGACATCACAGTCTAAAGCTGTTTTTCAATTATAGTTTATGTGGTGGGTTGCTTTTATCTGAATTAAGAGTACACAAATACATCATACTCAGGATTAATTTGTCTGGATTAAGTTTCAATACGTTCAACCTCACCCAGATACCTTTTTAGTACATAAACTAATTTTCTTGGAACTAATGAAAAAGAGAGATGGAGAGCCCTTCCACACAGCCCTATATTCCAGAATATCCAAGCAGAAAATCCCACATTATCTGAATATGGACTCAGATAACCCAGTTTGAAGCAGATGATGTGGGATTTTCTGCCTTGATATTCTGGGATACAGGGCTGTGTGGAAGGGCTCTCCATCTCTGATGACACTGAACCCCAAATCATTGGATGACTTCTTCCAGCAGTTTCATGTAGGTGTTAAATGTTATGATGGACAGGAGTGAGATTGAGGAACACCACAGGACAGAGGCCAGGGAGGCAAACAGGTTTTCCCCAGCACCACCTTCTGAGGGCCCTTCCACACAGCCCTATATCCCAGAATATCAAGGCAGAAAATCCCACATTATCTGAGTGTGGACTCAGATAAACCAGTTCAAAACAGATATTGTGGGATTTTCTGCTGTGATATTCTGGGATCTAGGACTGTGTGAAAGGGCTCCAAGTCACCTTCTAAAAAGTCTAGGTGTCCTTCCACATAGCCATATAACCCAGAATATCAAGGTAGATAACCTACAATATCTGTTTTGAACTGAGTTATCTGGGTCCATACTACCATACAACCTAGTTCAAAGCAGATCATGTGGGGTTTTATACAGCTGTGTGGAAGAGGCCAAGGACTACTGTTAAAGTGCCAATTCATAATCTTTGTTTGCATTGCATATCTGCATGCAGAAATTTTGTTGCTGGTTATTGGCTATAGTCAAGACAAACAAGACTTTGCATGATGCCAAGCCTTGTTTCTATGCAGTGGGTGCTGTACACTGAAGCAGTCGTATATGAGTCCCCAAAACATTCAAAATACAGCATGAGTTAATATTTGTGCATAGCACTGAAACAATGTCTTTTTCCAGGTTTTTTTTTTGAGAGGCAAGCAGAATTAGCTCTGTACTAAGCTTTTCATATGGCATTGGTATGCATCATAGTGGAGGTGGCATACAGCAGGCGCCATCCCAGGTTTCATATCAACACTGATTGCTTCAACAGTTGTGATAGGTTGTGAAAATGAGCCAATTAAAGAATAGAACAAAGCCCACAATGGCTTTGTGTTTGCTTTTCTGAGGAAGTTTTTTTTGTTTGGTTTTTTATTGAGCAAAACAGGTTATGCTATCACAATGGCCACATTCTGCATCTTGGAGGGAATAGATGTCATTCTATAGTCCAGATAGTGATGGTGAGAGGTTGCCATACATTTTATATGGTATATCTATAGTCAGTCTTGTTGGGTTTCCTCCCTAGACTATTTTGATGGAATTACCCTAATTGAGGGTTATTTCTGAGCCTAACAGCTCAGATTCCCCAACAAGTCTTTCATTATGAAACTCAAGATAAAGACACAAGGGAATAAATTCTGGGGGGCACAAAGTCATCTCTTCATATAGATAGAATAATACATATTAATATTGAATTATGTCTACACTAAAACACTAAAATACTAATGCATATTATGTTTTCACTTAAGAGGGAATATTTATTACATTTACATTCATTCTAAGTTAACACTTAAAATTAAATTATTCCACATAGTGATACAGGAGAAGGAGACAGGGGAGACCATAGGCAAACATAGGTCCATTTCAGAGCACAATTCAAAGTGCTGGTCTTGGCCTATAAAGCCCTATACGGTTCCAGCCCAGGTTACTTGCCCCAACGAATCTCCCACTACGTTCCACCTCATAGTTTAAGAACATAAGAACATAAGAAGAGCCATGCTGAATCTGGCCTCAGCCCATCTAGTCCAGCATTCCACCAGTCACTAGTTAAGATCCAGAAAGGAGGGGCCCTCACCTCTCCCGACCCAACAACCAGTACCCGGGAAATGCTCCATCAACACTGGTGGGGGTCCATGAGGGACAGGGCTGTTAAGATCCACCGGGAGGTGGTCTCCCCCTGTCTCTTGGGGATGGAATTTGGTAACCCCAATGAGATTTACTCCCCAATGAGATTAGATCGGCGTCCTCCCTCCTTTCCTTTAGGAACAAATTGAAATCGTGGTTTTGAAACCAGGCTTTTGGCTAGCAGGCACAACAACACTTTGGACATTGAACTGGACCATATGATCATTATGATAATGAAAACGGCTATGTGACTGTATAATTCCTATTATTGTTAATCAATTGTGTATTATGGTTTTATATTGTTGTTATATTTTGATATTGCGGAATCGAATTGTTGCCAGTGTTAGCCGCTCTGAGTTCCCCCTCGGGGGTTGAGAAGGGCGGGGTAGAAATGTTGTAAATAAAATAAATAAATAAATACTTTCCCCATTTTGTCTCTAGGAGAATTTCATAAAATTGCTTTGAAATATGTTTTTAGAAGTATTTCTGTGAATGAATAGCTCCATAAAAGTTAGCTCCATAAAAGTGACACTGACTGACTGACTGACTGACTTTATTATTTCTGAGTCTCCCTCCAAGTTAGTGCTCCGGGCGACTTACACACAACAAATTCCACAATTAAAATAGAGTATTTAAAACTAGATTAAAATATTCAGTGGTTAAATGCAGGGGCCAGGCTCGGTATTTGAGTTCCTGGTTCTGCATTAACCAACGATCTCCGTCTCGTGGTCTCCAGGTGGGCCTCTTTCAAGCCTGGTACGTGAAGAAGGTTCTTGTTTGCTGGCCGCGGGGTCCTTGAGTAAGCAGGCATCAGCAAGCGGTCTTTAGGTATGTTGGGCCCGGCCCCGTAGGGCTTTGAAAGCCAAGGTCAAGGTCTTGTGTAAGGCTCTATACTCAACGGGCAGCCAGTGCAGGCGCTGCAGAGACACCACACAGAATGGAAGGTCTTGCTTTTCAGGGATATAAACACATTCATTCATATATTGGACATGTTATAATACAGGTAGAGATTGAACTTCAAGCCCTGGGACTGAAGCTAGCTCTTGTGGATGCTGGAATTCCTCAAAGGACCACCCCTTATTCCTACGACCCCTATCTGCACGTAGCATGCTAATATTCAAGTAACAGAAATTGACATAACTTTTCTGCTTCAGATCCATATTTAATACATGATGAATATAAAACCTATATTTTAATGGGTAACCTTATCGCATTGGTTTCATCTATAGTAAAGAGCACATTTCCTTAATTTGTAAATACGTTTAAGTTTTCATTAAAGAACAATTGATTAATCAGCCAGTTTTCTACATTCACATTGAGGAAGACATTTTTGGCCCTCTTTCATTTACAGGCATTTAAAATTTGCTAAATTTAGCTGATTGTTCTTAAATGACTGCTCTTGCGTATTCTTTCTGAGGTCTGCCAAGAGTATATTAGCACAAAGAACCTATTTTCTGCAGTCTGCGTGGTAAAAAAGTAATAATGAAAAATATCAATCTGTATGTTGTTCTGCTGGTGAAAAGCTCAGCTGATGAGGCTTGAAGCCAAAGGGAAATTAACTTGTTTTCTAGAGAAAAGAGCTCCAGTGATGCAAACAGTTTGACTTGATCAACCCAATTTTCTATAGGACAGACACCTACTGTCTTCAACAGAAGAGCATGAAAGGTTCACTCAACAAAAAGGATTGTAATATTTCAAAATTCTATCAGTAAGTTTCCATTCATATGCAGAAAGCAAGTACTTATTTCTCATATTTATTATGTACAAAAATATTTATACCTCTCCATTGGCGCCCCCTTGTTGTGGGGGAGAGGCTTTTGTACCCTAATGAAGGTGTGAGCTATGCTGGCGGTGGCATAATAGCCACCAGTAGGGCCTCCCATGCCAGACAGGACACAACCGAAGGGTCTGACAAAGAGCGTCAACGGGTAGGATGGTTTCGCTAGCCTTTCAGCAACCATCCTAAGAGAAGGAAAACTCTGATTTCAAACCCGGGCAGATGGTGCTCATCTAACCCTGTAATGTCAACCATCTAGAGAAGGAAACTCAAACCAAACCTACGACCTGAGGACCTCACTCCCACCATCCTAAGCTTGCTAGGCCCCGGCAGACGAACCTTTGGTTTTAAGGGTGAGGCCAGTTCTGTGCACATTGCGCTCCACCAGAAAATTCTGTTGCACAGGCTTGAAGGACACATCCAATCTCCTTAGTCATCAATGCGCTTGTAGATTCTTCCTAAGAATCTTCGTTCTCGAATGCCAGAGAGAGAGAGAGAGAGAGAGAGAGAGAGGTAGACTAAGTTGAAAAAATTGAGAGAGGTAGACCAAATAACAACAGTAACAACCACCCCAATAACAATTCCCCAAACTCCTTATTTTGTATCTAATATGATTTATTTATTTATTTATTTATTTATTTATTTATTAGTCAATTTTATATTCCGCTCCTCCCTGCAGGCTCGGGGCGGATCACAACACAAAAATAAATGCGCAATACAATGCACAACAGTTTCCATAAAACAATAAAAACACAATTCGAATCAAAAGCCAGCTTATTACAAATCATCGGTCATAGTTTGAACGTTAGAGCCACCTCTTTCAAGTCAGCCAAAGGCTGTTCTAAAGAGGACAGTCTTGCAGGCTCTTCGGAAAGGGCCCAGTTCATGTATTGCCCGGACATGATTGGGGAGCGAATTCCAGGTCATAGGGGCCACAAATGAAAAGGCCCGTTGTCTTGTACTGGACAGATGACAGGCGCGGGGTGATGGAACAACCAGTAGGTTCTGCTCTTCTGAGCGCAGTGATCTCGGGAACGACGGGTAAGGCGGTCCCTTAGGTACTCAGGCCCTAGACCGTGCAAGGCCTTAAAGGTTAGCACCAACACCTTGAAGGCAATCCGGCACTCGATGGGGAGCCAGTGCAGTTGCCGTAAAATAGGTGTAATATGCTCCTTACTGGTGCTCCCACCAGCAGCAGCGGCGGCATTCTGCACCAGCTTGAGTTTCCGGATTGTCGACAAGGGAAGACCCACGTAGAGGGCGTTACAGTAGTCCAGTCTCGAGATGACCGTCGCCTGGATCACCGTGGCCAGGTCGTCCCTGGACAGGTAGGGTGCCAGTCGCCTAGCCTGGCGGAGGTGGTAAAACGCCGTTTTGCTGACCATGGCGACCTGAGTCTCCATGGTCAGCAAAGGGTCCAATTGGACACCTAAGCTCTTTACGAGGGATGACGGGCTAAGCTGCTCGCCATCCAGGGTAGGCAACCGGCACTCATCCAGCCCAGGGCGACCGGGCCACAAGATCTCCGTCTTCGACGGATTCACCTTCAGCCGGCTGGCACGCAGCCAACCAGTCACGGCTTCCAGGCATAGATGGAAACAATCGGGTACGGTGTCCTGCCCACCGTCCATTCTCAGCAGAAGCTGGGTGTCATCCGCATACTGATAACACTCCAGACCAAAGTCGCGAACCAGCTGTGCCAGGGGGCGCATGTAAATGTTGAATAATAAGGGCGAGAGGATGGCCCCCTGGGGGACCCCACAACTTAATGGGAGTCTCCCGGAGACCTCCTCTCCCCTCTCCACACGTTGTCCCCGGTCCCGGAGGAAGGAGGCCACCCACTTAAGGGCAGTCCCCCTCACCCCAGTCACGGCTAAACGGTGGGCCAACAATGCATGATCTACAGTATCAAATGCTGCTGTTAGGTCTAACAAAACAAGCAGGGCTGACCCACCCTGGTCCAGCTGGCGGCGGTTGGTCTGTAATGGCGGTGAGCACGGTCTCCGTCCCATGCCCAATACGGAAGCCGGACTGGAAGGGATCAAGTCCAGCTGTGTCTTCTAAGAACTGCTGCAGCTGATCCGCTGCTGCCCTCTCAATTACTTTGCCTAGGAAAGGCAAGTTGGAAACCGGCCTGTAATTGGAGGGAGCCGAGGGATCTAACTTCGGCTTCTTCAGCAGCGGTCTTACCATAGATTTAAAGGTATCTTATTCTTCCAACTTCATCCCTGAAATTGTGTCTCTCTCACTTGGTTCCATTATTCACAATGTATTAATTTGGGGGGGGGGGCAATGCTGTGCAGGCTGGGGGATTCTTGAAGCTGTATTCTACAAAGGCAGTGTCTTCCATCTAAGTTTGAGACGAACTGTGGTCTGAGGGAGATACAATCTCTCCTCAGGTGGGATCTAAAAACCAAGCTGCTCAGTGTTGGGTATCATGTGGAAAGTTTGGCTTCTTCAACAATATTTACAACACAATGCAGCTGTATTCAAAAATAAGGTCTGTTGAGGTTGATGGAGCTCACTCTCAGTAAAATGAGGCATCATCTTAGATACATTTCTCTAGTCGAAATACATTCTCATAATGTATTCTCTTAGGAAGAATTAAAGGGAAAGAAGTTGCACTCATGAAGGAGATCATTTTGATTCGAAATAAACTAGTGCCTGGCCTTTTATGAGACCAGCCATTAAGTCTTCAGCTGTACTTAGAAGCAGACTTGTGTGTGGATCTGTTTGCAGCTGGTTCCTTTGGCTCCTTCAGGAGGCCATAACAGTGAGGACCTTCCCGGTACGAAAACCCACCCAGAGTGAAAACAGATATCTGCTCTCCCAAATTTGGGAGGCTCCCGAAAAATGGATCAAGACCCTACCGAAACCCGGGACACCGAAATGGATTGCGGTTTATTTGGAATGCACAAGCCTACTCAGAAGAACAATTTCGCTCTCTTCAGAAGAAGAAGGAAAAAATCATTTCCAAGGGCTGAATTCTTACTTGGTTTTTGGTCCCACTCATCAACCACCACATTTATACACCTTAGGAAAGAAATTTTCCTAAGGGTCATTCAAAGTATTTCTGATACATTGCTTCAGGATTCCTTATGACAGCTCTTCAAAGGTAGGCTAGCAATATTAAACCCCTCTTTCATATTTCACTTACTCAATATAGTTGTTCTTTGTTATTCTCATCAGTTATTGACACTAATTCCAGTGTGGTGCCAGTTGTCTCATTTGGAGTTATATCTCTTCCCCCTGCAGGACCCCTACAGTGTTAACAATTCCCAAAGGGTTTCATAGTTCCTCAGAGCAGATTTTTATGGTGTGCATGGGAATACAAGAAGGAATAGGAGTTTTCTCTTCTACTTATATTTTTTACAGTTTTATCCTAATTACATGCAAAGATGATTTTTAGATTGCACTGAATTGCAGTAGTAGCTGGTGGTTCCTTGCCAGTAGTTCAACAAAGAAACTCTCCAAGGGCCTGAGTCCTATTCCTAAATAGTTTTAGTGCCTCAGAGCAGTGTTTTTCAACCTTTTTTGAGCCGCAGCACATTTTTTACATTTACAAAGTCCTGGGGCACACCACCAACCAAAATGACACAAAATGACACTCTAACGCAGTAATACATATAGTTAATATGTTTTAAATGTATATATACACTCGATGTGAAACCTGGACCTGTTTCGATGAACACAACATAGATATCCTGGCAGGAATGGCAGAAAGACACAAACTTCCCACACAGAACTCCCAAAACCAAGAGAAAATACTATAAGAGTTTGGTGGGCATTGACCTTGGGTCTTGGAGTTGTAGTTCACCTATATACAGAGAGCACTGTGGACTGAAACAATGTTGGATCAGGACCAAACTTGGCATGAATACTCCAGTGTGAGCGTGTTCAGGAGGGGAGGGGGCAGGGAGGAAGACGTGACCTGTGCGGGTGCTACTGCGCAGACTCGCCCCAGAGCAAAGTGAGGCAAAGCGAGCAGAGCGAGGCTGGGAAGAAGGGAGCCCGAGTAGAGAAGAAAAAGTGTTCAACAGGAGGGGGAAGAAAGGGTATTGGAGGTTCCAATTTCCCATGACACAGCTGATGATCTCTCATGGCACACTAGTGTGCCACGGCACTGGTTGAGAAACACTGCCTCAGAGAACTCATTTTAAACTAACCAAAATCCAGAATGGATTCACCACCTTGTTGGCATGGAAGTGACCAGCAACCACTTCTTCAATTGCACCCCTCTCGTTCAGCAATCCCCACTGAAATTTCACATGGATTAGTCTGCAAAGCGACGTGTATGGGAAAGGAGGCCCTAACTTTCCAGTATGGTGTCCTTAACAGAATGGGTTAGAGACTTTAGAGTGAAAGAAAGATTTACATCTGGTGATCTTGGAGTAATAATATATGACCATTCAGTCTTGAGGATGGACACACAGGATGGGAAGAGACAAAATGCTGCAGCAGCTGAGTGTGAAGCATTAGCCGTGGGAAGCTAAAGGTAGATCAGTCTGGAAAATTCAATATGTGCATACTTTCACATTAGTTAAAAGCATGGAGATTTGTAAGAGCTAGTTAAAAAAGATACAGAGAGCCTTCATTGTGTGAATAATTTATCCTCAGATCTATAAAAAAACTATTAGAGGAAAAAGTATAAATTCAGGATAATTATAGCACAAGGCAGAAGAACACTTAGAACCAAAGGTGATATATTAGCCATGTGGAGAAAGCAAAATGAAACAGAGATCTCTGGTAGATATAAGAGTTGTTTTCTGGAAACAAACCCAAAGTCTTCTAACTTTTTTCTTTAATGTACAGTAACTATGGGTGTTTGTGATGAGGAATTGGCAGGAGGAGTGGAGTCTGGTTAACCCTTTCTCTTCCACTCACTCTTTTCCAACTCTTCTCAAGGACATCGGAATAACATGTCTATTTCTTTTACTTGTGGGAGGACAGATACTGAACCACTTCATAATTCATGTGGTTCAGTAAGTGCTGGGACTATTTCAGATGTGCAATTGGTTCCATGTTGGTTAGGAGTCAGATATGGAACACTCCCCTGCTTCTTATTCATCTCAGCTATCTTTACCTATGGCTGGTGGGCTCATCACCATGATAGTCCATCATGGAAGATCTGTACCAAGATAATGCCAACAGAGCACTTGTTAAGGATAAGACCCTTAGATTTAATGTGTGCACACATGCACAAATGTATATTTATACACTAGATATGTTTGAGTGGTGCTTCTGGCACATGGGTAATATTGTGGTGGTACAGTAAGGTCACAAGCTAAACATGGGGCGTAACTCACTAGAGTAAAACACTATCTAGGAAGCAGGCTATGTTTGAAAAGGCAAACCTGCTTTGAGACGCTCCTCCTGGGTGTTGTAGTTAGGCAGATTATACTGCTACATTTGCTAGAATCTTCTAGCAAATGTAGCAGTATAATCTGCCTAACTGCCTAACTACAACACCTAGAGTCTTCTAGCAAATGTAGCAGTACAATCTGCCTAACTACAACACCCAGGAGGAGCGTCTCAAAGCAGGAACGCCCTGAAGAAGTGTGTTTTCCACGTGAAATGGCAAACAACAGGACATCTATACCCAGACAGCCGTAGGCGTTTCTCCAGCTTCCTGACCATCTGGTCGTGACGCCGGCTCCTCAGTTTACTCATACCGGAACCCGTGAGTTTATGTGTCCTTAAAGAACTGGATGTGTATGACTTTAAGAAGCTCTAAGCTCCACAGGACTTTCCTTTCATTGGGTAGACATTGCCTTGTCATTTGGACTGGAATTACTTACCTGTATTAATGCTTGTTATCAATATGTATATGTGAATGTATGATGATATATATTTTGTAAAATGAAATGAAATGAAGATTATTGACATTTATGATATACCCAGTGTTTCTACTCGTGAGTTTGGATTACCAGTCTCTTTGTGAGCATAGTATTCAGTTGCCTTTTCAAACGTAGCCTGCTTTCTAGATAGTGTGGTACAGTATGATCCCCATACCCATGGCAGATACGTTCCAAGGCCCCATGTGGATACTTGAAATAGTGGATAATAGTGAATCTTCTATTTGGACTATACCTGGGCCAGAAACATAACATATACAGGGTTTTTCAATGTTGATGACAAGGTGACTTGAGGTCCCTCATCCACAGTTATCGCCACAAGTTGAAGCCGACTTAACATCAATTAACTGCAACAACAATAAAGGAATGAAGAAATGCGTCTTCCATTATGAGGCAAAATGTTATGTTTAATATTACATGAGTAGAGGAAATGTGACTGCCTAAGGCCACAAGTGGAATGAAC
Source organism: Anolis apletophallus (assembly GCA_030556195.1). Taxonomy (NCBI): domain Eukaryota; kingdom Metazoa; phylum Chordata; class Lepidosauria; order Squamata; family Anolidae; genus Anolis; species Anolis apletophallus. The sequence continues at coordinate 80,046,531 of JARBWK010000003.1, forward strand.
ATAGCAGTTTATGATAAATGCAGTGACAAGTAGAGCCTGGCATTCCTGCTCCAAAACTCCGAGCAAAACCCCAGTTTATAAACATCATGTGGTATTCTTGCAAAGCTATACCATATCAGTGATTGAGAAAAAGAAAAGACTATAGCAGTATTTATTTATTTATTTCACTTTTATCTCGCCTTTTTCAGCCCGAAGGTGTACAGACCGGCAACAATTAGATGCCACAACATACATACGTATATCAGTTAAAAACAATTAAGTCACATCATAAAATCTATATAAAAACCATTAAAACTATAAAAATCAATGTCTTCCAGTTCAACTTCTTCTCCATTTACATAGCTTAAGCCGTTGCATGCTCATTATTTCACAATAGCATGTTTGTCTGGTTATGCTGAGGTTCTGAAAGTTCTAAAAACCAGGTTTCTACTCTTTTCCGAAAGGTCAGGAGGGAGGAGGCTGATCTAATATCCCTGGGAAGGGAGTTGCACAGCTGAGAGGCCGCCACTGAGAAGGCCCTATCTCTTGTCCCCGCCAAACGCACCTGTGAAACAGGAGGGGATTGAGAGCAGGGCCTCCCCAGATGATCTTAAATTCCTGGAAGGTTCATAGGCAGAGATATGTTCGGATAGGTAAGCTGGGCCGGAACCGTTTAGTAATTTAACTAACTAGCAGGAAGGAAGCACCATTTCCAAATTACACATGTTACACTTGATCCTTGTAAGACTCTGGCAGTCTAACTGGTATCAGCAGGCCAGAATCATAGAGTTGGAAGACCACATGGGCCATCTTGTCCAACCCTCTGCCATGCAGATGTTAATGGCTATGGCTCAGAAAACCGATCACACTTTACCACGCCGAACCCACTGAGCATGTAACCACTTGTCCTCATTTGTAGCTTTCATTTTTGTGGATTTGATTATTCATGGATTTGGATAAAATTTTCTCTTTTGGAATCTCTGGGTCGCCCAGTACAAATCTATGGTCCACTTCCAGGTGAGACAAGTGTTCCAGGTTTAAAAAAAAAGTGAAAGCAGTATATAAGTCACCTTGAGGCCTATGTACCAGATGTGGGAGGAAACCTGAGGCCAAAAGGGCAAAGTGAGTGATAGCTAGGCAAGATTTGGAACTGTAGAACTATCCTGGAGTACATTAACATTGCACAATTACTAGTGTTTGATACCGTTTTAATTGCCATTACTCAATGCTATGGAATGTTGGGAGTTGTTGTTTTACAAGACATTTAACCTTTTCTTCCCAAGGATGCTGGAGTCTCACCATACTACAACCCCCCAGATTCCATAGCATTAAGTCATGGCAGTTAAAGTTGTGTAGAACTGCATTCATTCTACTGTGTAGATGTACCCTTGAATAATGGTTTCATTGCAGATAGGACTATTTATCAGTAACAGATCACTATTTTCCACGTCTACTGGCTTTTACTAATCTAAACAGCAACAACTGCATCTTCATCCTTGTGTCTAGAATTCAGAATGTCCATGTGCTGCATCATCACCCTATGCAAATTTAATGTATGCTGTAACTTGATAAAATAGAAGTAGAAAATGCAAGTCTCTGCAATGAAAAGAACTTGCAGTGAAATCACACAGAATGGAGCAATGCTTTTCAGCTTCATCTGCCACGTCCACCTTCCTAGGTACTCCCCACCATGTTTTTTTTGGCCTCAGTTCAACAGTTACCCATCATTTCATGCCAGTGGTTGCCCACCTTTTTTTGACCAGGGACCACTTGATCAGGAACCACTTGACCAGGGACCTCCTCTCCAACATTAGTAGCAAAAGGGTTACAAATCGGGTTTTGATCAACTTTAGATTTGGTTTGAATATTTGGGGTGCTGCTTCAGAAAATTGCATTGGATAGACCACATCAGCTCTAGTTTCTGATACAGATGCCATCTGATGCCATCCAGTAGTCACCATCTGCTTGCCCACAGAAAACCATATTTAATAATTTAGAGCGGATGTATTAGTAGTAATCTTTCATGGGTAATGAGCTTCTCCCCTCCCAACATCCCCATTACCTCGGCACTATAAGAGAGTTTTGCAAGATCAGTTGCTCTTGTTGCCTTGTAGTTTCGAGGCAACAGTGTAGTAATGGTGAGGCTGCAGACCACATTTTCGTCCTTGTGGACATTGGTGGTCCATGGACCACATGTTGGGTACTACTGTTTTATGGTCGTAAAGTATGCATAGTCTTCTTGAGAAATTTGTGGGGAGTGCGGAGGAAGGTTAGATCATTTATTTCCTAAAACACGCAATGTGTTTTCTACCACTGATGCTTGATATCTCTGTTTTGCTTCCCAGCAGCTTCATTTGGGCTATATAGTCAGATTAACCCACTGTTTGAGTGTGTTGATATAAAATAAAGTTTTAAAAAAATACCCTAGCAATCATGTGGATTTAAATAATTATATATTAAGATAATAAACAGCAAAAGCCACAGCATATATCTGATCTATCATATTGCATTTGGATTTGGTATTATTTTTGTTTACAATTCTACCACCTTCCCAGAGTTTGCACTTTCTCATTATCAAATGCTTTCAAAGAGTCTTTTAAAGTTTTGGTCGCTTATCTTCAACGATAGCTATTGTTTGTGCTAACTCAATTTTCTCCCATATTGATGAGTATCATCAGCATTCAAATAACTCTCCCTGCCTGCCCCTTATTGTGCAATATTAAATTTCTTAAAATGGTATTTTCTTTTTCATATGAGAATGACAATAAGGACTCATATTGCTGCTTCACTTGTGAATATTAGATATATTTCAGAATATAAAAAATAGAAGCTATTGGGAAGCAGCAAGCTCTCCCTAAAAAAACAACTATGAAGGATATTTGCTAAAAAGCTAGCTGTTGAAGAAGCACCTGTAAATTATTCTAGTATTGTTAATATATTAGCATTATATAATTGAGAGATGCACTTATACAGAGCTCCTCAGTTATGTATTTTGAGTGTATGTCACTGAAAAGAGAAGGTTTTTTGTTTCATAAGACACTTTCCATCTCCCAAATGCTTCTTAATGCTATGCTTCTATATTTGTTAGCTCTCTATATCTATAATGTTGCCTTTATAAAAATGATAATTACTATAATTATAGCTATAGATATACTTGGGATTTATGTGATGCAAGGCAATTTACAGAAATTTGATTTTTAAATGGGGGCAGAGGGAAGAAACATCCATATGAATTAAGTAACAGGCACTGAGATGCAGGTCTAGAATCCAAGTAAAAAACAGTCATGTGAGTACTGAAGTTTCCAGCTTCTTTGGATTTCATACATCTCTGAGCTATTCTAAGTCAACATAAATGAATATTCAAAATGTTATTAAATATTATTTTCACAGCTTAACACTTCGTCTCACCCATTTGAAGTATCCTTTGTAAGCTGTTGAGGTATTGCTTTAATAGTAAAGCTTGTGATACTAGAAGATGCTGAGGTATATATGATGATGAACACAAAGCATAATGCAATTTTAAACAAACCAGCATATTGTTTTGTTATGGAAGGAACCAAACTCTAGTATAAGGCCAAGAGATCATCATAACAACACTTTTCAATGAAAGGAACTGGGAGACTGTGTCAGTGTGCATGCACCTTCATTTCAACTCATGATTATGGTGACCTTATGCATTTCATAGGTGTTCTTGGGAAAGGACTACTTCTAGGTGGTTTTGTCAATTTCTTCTTCTGAAATATAGTCTACAGTGCTTAGTATTAATTGGTGGTCTCTCATCCAAGCCCTAACCAGGATGGACACTGCATAACTACTGTGGCCTTTAGGGTACATACTGAGTCCAGACATTAGGACTCTATTTGTGGGGATTGGATTACTAGCTAGACTCTGGTTATCATAAACAGGCAATAAATACCTAATTTCCAGTCCCAGTATATCATAGAGTCAATCTGGAGGACCTAGAAATTCCTAAAAGGTATTATCGCTAAGAATTTGCTGTCTCCAGAGAGATTCTGTGGTAACTTCTGTGGGAAGTAGACCAGGGCTGTCCAACATCTTTTGGGCCAAGGGCCGGAGCCCTGGCCACTGATGACCTGGGGGGCCGGAGCAGGGGGCGGGCCGCTCCTGACGGCACGCTGACGTCACCACGTCTGACGTCACCACACCGGCGTCCTGCACGGCCCGCCCCTTTTCGGCGAGGCTTGCTGACGTCACCAAGCCCCGCCGAAAGGGGCGGGCCGTGCAGGACGCCGGCATGGTGACATCAGACGTGGTGACGTCAGCGCGCCGTCAGGAGCGGCCCGCCTCCCGCCTCCCTCCCTCCTACAGTGACAGCCAGGGCGGCAGAACCGGTGATTTCTCCCGGTTCTGCTGCCCCGGCTGAGGCTGTAAGAGGAAGGGCAAAGCCGAGGAGAACCCTCCTCCTCAGCTTCGCCCTTCCAGCTAATGGCACACGCCAGCCTCAGAAGCAGCGATTTCCCGCTTCCCGAGGCTGGCGTGTCCCATTAGCTGGGAGGGCGAAGCTGAGGAGGGCTCTGCTTGGCTTTGCCCTTCCTCTTAAAGGGACACGCAAGCCTCAGAAGCAGCGATTTCCCCACTTCCGAGGCTGGCGTGTCCCTTTAGCTGGAAGGGCGAAGCTGAGGAGGGCTCTGCTTGGCTTTGCCATTCCTCTTAAAGGGACACGCCAGCCTCAGAAGTAGCGATTTCCCCGCTTCCGAGGCTGCCGTGTCCCTTTAAGAGGAAGGGCAAAGCCAAGCAGAGCCCTCCTCAGCTTTGCCCTTCCAGCTAAAGGGACACGCCAGCCCTGAGCGGGAAATCGCTGCTTCTGAGGCTTGGGTGTGCCTTTAGCTGGAAGGGTGAAGCTGAGGAGAGCTCTCCATGGCTTCGCCCTTCCAGTTAAAGGGACACGCCAGCCTCAGAAGCAGCGATTTCCCGCTTCGAGGCTGGCGTGTCCTTTAGCTGGAAGGGCAAAGCTGAGGAGAGCCTCCTCAGCTTCGCCCTTCCAGCTAAAGGGTCACGCCAGCCTCCTCCTCCGTCCCGCCTCTCCCCCCGGCGCACCGATCGGAGCGCCGGGGGGAGAGGCGGGACGGAGGAGGCGGGCCTATGGAGGAAGAAGGGAAGGGCTTCCCTTCCTCCCCTTTAGGCCCGCCTTCTCCCTCCCCCCCCCCTGGCGTTCCCGATTGGTGTGCCGGGGGGAGAGGCGGGATGGAGGAGGAGGAAGGGAGTGGGCGGGGCTGGGTGACGACAGGCTCGGCGCTGGCGCCCCGCCCCCCGGAGATCGATTTTTTTTAAAAAAAATTTCAGGGTAGGCTGGGGCCGTAGGGAAGGGGCTGGGGGGCCGTATACGGCCCCAGGGCCGCCAGTTGGACAGCCCTGAAGTAGACCATAGAATAGCCCAGAGGACCAACTAATTTCCTGCAGAGATCATTTTTCCCCAGATGCAGGTAAGTGAGCTCTTAGTATATTGCATCTTACTACCATTCTTCTGGTTCAAAATTGATTGTAGTTCCAGACCTCTCACAAGATTTGTTTTCAGTGCCAATTGCATAGCCCCCTACGAGGGTCTTCCTCCAGGGGCAAACCAAGAATGGGCAACTTGGAAGTCCCTGAACAGACTCAGAAGCGGAGTGGGCAGATCGAAAGATAACCTGTCAAAATTGAACTACCTAAAAGAATCCCCCACCTTGTGTGACTGTGGAGCAGAACAGACAACCCCTCATTGGTATGCTTGTCCACTATGCCCTGCTTCACACACAGGGGGAAGAATGATTGGAGGCTATAGACAATGCCATTGCTGTTGCCCACTTTTGGTTAAAAGATATTTAGCTGCTTGTGCTCCTTCTATTTTTATCATTTTTATACTAATTTATGCAAAGCTTTTGAAACAAAATAAAAAGTGTCAAATTCAGACACAAATTACTGCTACAAAATAGACTTCATTGATGGTAAATGTTGTAGCTATTCAGAGGCATTCCGGCCCCTTTGTTTATGCATCCCTTCACAGCTCATAGTAGAATTGGGCCCCCAAACTATTTCTACCCAAACTATCCCTCAGCTGGCAATCAAGTGCTGGATATATGGAGAGCCTGAACAGGAGAACAACTCGAGGGTTATATAGTGCAAAAAGAAATAAAGAAAATCAAAATGCAGAAGTATGACCCATCTCCCCGCAACAACTATGAAAACCTATGCAAGCAATTTAGCAATAATAATATAAAAAATCACACCCCGGTCCATTCTGAGTCTTCATATCTTTTCTCAAGTAGAATTGTTTGGAAATTTGCTGAAGATTAAATTTATTTTATGATGACATAGGGAATGTATTATTCACACTTTCAACAGCTCAAAAACAAATGAAAAGCAAAAAGAGAAAGTAAACTTACTCTGATTTCGAATTTAAGTGGCAGTAGGAGGATTTGGCCAAGGGAGACAGCACACCTCTTGAGGCATCTTGTCAGGTTGCACACCATTGCCTCTGTTTCTCTCAGCAGGAAGTCCCTGATCACGAAAACCACTGAATGTCTCCTTTGAGAATTGGCAAGGGCCATTTCATCTGCTGATTCTTCCAAGATAACCTGCATGCTCTCCGAGAACTGATGTCATTGCTCTTGTTGTTGATAAAGAAAGGGAAGAGCTTCAAATCAATTCTGTAGCTCCAAACTCATGCAATGCTCCCTGACCCTTCTATCTCTGTGTGTCACATTAGTCCAAATGTCAACCTCCTGTGTTTAGAGACTGACCTACTCCACAGAGATCTCTAATCCAAAACAATCTGCTCTGCTCTGTCCAAGATGTCCTTGAATATATTGTAGAGTAGGTACATACACTTAAGTTGCTGGGTATTCTCTTCCAACTTGCTTGAGCTTCCCTGCAGATGTAGCTGCAACCTACATGTGCTAGAGGTAGCACATCAGCTTTGCATGATCATCAACCCAATCTGGATAGCATGTGGTGCATTAAGGTGAATCTTTGCTATGGCAATTGGGAGACAGAGTAAGTCCTGCAACTTCATCACACTAGAGAAAAAAATCTACTTAAAATCCGGTTTCTGCCTGCTACAGGGTTCTGGGGTTTGTGGTTTACTGAGGCTATTAAAGGCTCATCCCTAAACTACAAACCCCATAATTCTGCAGGAGGCAGAAAGCAGATTTTAAGTGGATTTTTCTCTAGTGTGATAAGGCCCCTGGGCTGGCATGAGAGGATATGAGCTGGATGAGAACTTCTTTGAATTGGTATGAAACTTCCATGGACCACATTCAGTTGACATTGAGAATGTATGAGCCCTTCCATCTTGATATAGATTACTGCAATCTCAGCAACATATAAGTGTACACATGCCTACTAGGAGTCCCACTGTTTACTTTAAATTAAGTGTGCATACTAAAGGTATAGCAGGAATAGGATCAAGTTTAATACATGAAGCCAAAACATATTTGGGGGGAGGGCAGGGTGTCATGCAGATTATTGACTTCAATATCCTCTTTTTCAGTGAGTTTGAAGTAACTCCGAGATATCGTGATTTTGCTCAAGTGAGTTTTCTGCTGAAGGAAAAGAGCTTATTATATAACTCCTTTGGTTCTCACTCCACTATACAATACTGGTTCCAGTATATTGTATTGGTTTTTATCTAATTTCTAGTGTAAATGTCAGTTGTTCTCCAGAGTGCTGTTTTAGGCATTGAGAGAGAAAATCACAATAAAGCTGTTTTCCTCTAGAGCAAAATACAACTATATGAGAAAGATATGCAGCATCTTATAGAAAGCTCTTAATCTAAAAAGCTTTGGAGCTATCGAATAACACACGTATCACCTAGGAACCTGTGCCACTACCTCAGTGCAATAATTGTGCTATAACAATCCAGTTGCCCAATCATAGCTACACACTGGGATAAACATCTTTGATATCCTGCCTTTCTTCAATCATGCCGTGGTGCTGAAGATTCTCTCTATCCCTCCTTAAACAAGCAATCATAAAATTGCATGGAGGGTTGCCAATTATATCATTTGAAATAATGTCTAATCTTTAACCCAAATGTATATATGTTAATTAAAGATTTTCAATTGTTGTATGGTTCATCATTGAGGAAATATGTTGGCTGCATGTTTGCAGTACAGAGGAGGGGAAAATAAGGGCTAGGCACTCTCTGCCTGATCTTTCCTCCCCCTCCCTCTTTGCTTTGCCATTCCTTAGTCTGCTTCGTATCATCTTCTTTACCGACCTGTCCTGTCCCAACTGGGGTTGCATGTGAAACAGTAACGGACTACTCTTTCTCCCTTTCCCTAGTCTTCTCAGCAGCACACATCACTGCAGCAGAGCCAGGGCTGGATAGGAAACCCATAGTATGCTGCTACTGTCAGAGTAAGTGGCTGGGAATGAATTAAAGCACGTGCCATTTGGAGAGATAGGACGTAGAATAATATTTTGTGTTCTGTCCTTGCACCAAGCAGTTTAATGAGCCCAACAAATGTTAACAAGCAGTTCACAACTGCTAAAATCCGACTAAATAACACTATTATATGTTGCCATGGCAGTTAAAATGGAATCATAGTGTTATAACTGTATAGCATGGCAAGTTTCCTGGATATGTGGCAAGTACATGCTAATGCAGGGAGGTACATGCCAGTGTTGGGCAGGGCCAAAGCAAATAGCTAGTAGAGCCAAGTACTCATTCAAACAGGGCATTCAACAATTAACCCGATCTCAGGAAAAAAGTTCACATCCAACAAAATGTTTCCCGTTCTTTGTAGTAAATGCTTCTGTATTACTTTAATCCAACAAACAGCTATGCCCAGCTAACATAATTACCTCCTTTTCAACCACACTCCCCCAGCCATTTCATCTGGGATGTTTGACAAATAGTCTTTTCCTTCCCCTCCCGATTCTTTGTACAATCAAATATTTGCATTTTAATTGAATCTTTGTCTGGGAGGGCCACCCTGTTTAGTTTATCAAAGGAGAAGTGGGAAAGCTAATTTCACAGTACTTGAGAGGAAAAGACCATCATCTCCCTGAACAATTATTAATTTCCTTTCGATTTGGAAATCTTAAAAGAGAGAAGGCGGGAAGAAGTCACAGCAGAACCGATTCACATTTCCTCACCGATAAAAACATTTCCTTGACACAGAAATGGCTAATTTGCCTTAGCTGAGAAATCTGGACCCATTTCTGTAAAAAAAAATCCTTTAAAAACATGATTAAAACAAAAGGTTAGAATGAGTTTTGATGGCTTGTCTTCAACATGTATACCTAGCAAATTGAATGGGCGCACTCTGTGGTATTCTTAAGAGACATTAACATGTCATCCTCCATCCATCAAGTTCGGCAATAAGTTCTCCAGTCTATGCTGGTTATCAGCTCATGTTATGAAATATTCAAGATTTAGATATACAGAATGAAAGCTCGATAAGATGCTGATTTCCCTGCATCATTTGATGAAGTCCTTAATTACATCTGACCCTCCAAGTCCACCTTAAGAGCCAGTCACCACTGCCAGGAGATCTTTAGCTGGAAACTGGGGTGCTGGAAGATGACATATCCACCTTCTCCTACCAGCGAGTAAGTCTGTAACAAAGACTGCAACAGGGATCCTGCTTCTGATTGTCGCTATTTTTAAAATGATTTTATTGAAGTTAGGAAAAATATATACCGTAAATAAAAACAGAATAAAATTGGAAAAAATTTACATTGAAAATGGAGGAACATTGTATTCAAGAAACAGTAGAAAAATTGGGAGCTAGGGAGAAAAGAATGAAGAAGAAAAAGAAAAAAGAAGGGGGGGGGGAAAGAAAAGTAAAGATTGTCACTATTTTGTCATGGGAGGAGTGTGGAAATGTCAGTTTCCTCCCTGATCAGAGGCTGAATTGAACTTTTTTATCCTGTCTGGTAGCAGGCTCTGAAGGTGTGCTGGAATGCCATTTTTATAGGTAAGAGTAAGATCATGTCGCCCTGCCCATTAGAGATCGGTTATTTGTAACTCTAGATTATGACATCATAACTACAATACTGAATACAAGTCATTTTTAAAGGCACTACAAAATCTAAAGTTATGCTAATATATGTATTAGCTAAATACTTCCCTTGTTCAGTAAAAGGAGCACAGCCTACTGAGCTGCCCCTTTCAAAGGAATGAAAAATAATTGCAACACCCCCATCATGCACCATCTTGACCGGGCTAAAAAGTACTAACTTAAAATAGGACTGAACAAAAGTAGGTATTATTATGATTTGGATAATGTAACCAGTTTAATCTCATTCTCATTCTTAAAAATCTTGAATGCATATTTGCTTGTAATCTAGATATACAGTGTTCCCTCACTTACCGCAGGGGTTATGTTCCAGGACCTCCCGCAAAAAGTGAAAAACCACGATGTAGGGATGCTATATTTATTTTTTAATATTTATACATTATTTTAGTAGTTATACACTATTTTAAACTTAAAATAAAGTGAAGGAAAGAAAGGAAAGGCCCTACAAGGCTTGAGGGAGGGAGGACTGAGGAGGGAAAGCGCCTCCGAGAGCAGCGGTGGCAAAAACCCGTGAAACATCGAAAATACAGCAATATATATTTTAAATTAATGTTTGTTTAAAAAACCGTGAAACAGCGAGTCCGCTAAAAGCGAACCTCAAAGTAGCGAGGGAACACTGTAAATATATTATGACATCTTGCCTGCCTCTCAATTAAAATCTCTTTTTGTAATGTATACTAAATTGAGCTATCTTATCTGATACAGCTAGGACCAGACGAAGGTAAAAAATTGTAGTAAGCGAACCTTTTTTTGGCACCCCCTGGGTCTTCAGTGTGGTGATGATGGTGCGCGCATGAACCGGAGCACACATGCACACAAACAGCTAGTTTCGCGCATGCGCTTTTGAGACTGAGCGCTTCTGGTGGAGGGAGTAGCGAAACGCACTCCTAAGAGGATAAAAAGGACAAGGGAACATTTGCAGCTGGGGCAGAGCCTCCCTCCTCCTGCTGTAAAATGTTCCCTGGCTTGTCCTTTTCGGCCTGTTGGGAGTGCATTTAGCCACTCCCTCCACCAAAAGCGCTCCGACCCGATGGCACATGCGTGAAAGTTTTGTGCATGCACTATTAAAACAGAGCACTCCCAAGAGGATGAAAAGGACAAGCCATGGAACATTTTGCAGCCGGGGCGGAGCCTCCCGCACACCGCCCCCCCCCGCAGTAATGGAGCGCATGATGCGCTGAACCTGGCGGCTGCAGCCGGATGCGCCCTTGGCCACGTGGCGCCCTGAGGCGGCCACTTACTTTGCCTCCACTAAGATCCGCCCCTGGATACAGCAATTATACCAAATCAACACTTCTTGTTTTAAAGATTAGTAAGCATATACAGTGTGTATATATATATATATATATATATATATATATATGTGTCTGTGTCTGTGTGTGTGTATGTGTGTAAAGCATTGAGATATCTGTGGGCAAATTTCCAACATGTTACAGGTGGTGCAATGTACATATTAGGGGTGTGCAAAACTTTGTAATTCATTTGTCGAAGCTAATTCGTAAGATTTGTATGTACAAACAGATATTAACAGATATTAAGAAACATGGGCCGGGGTGGGGGGTGGGGGGCACCCACACAAAAACTTAAGAATCAAATACTCACCCAATACTTTTCATTTAAATTCTGTAAATCTTGGAAGCCTCCTACAGTCAGTGTCATTTTCAGCGCAAGCAAGTGTGAAGCCAAAAAGCTGCCATTCCTCTTTAAAGAAGCTGAGCTAACTGGGAAGGAGACTGAGCGAGCACAGAATTGTGGGAAATTTAGGTTGGGAAGGCGAAGACCCCTGTGGAGATAGTTGCTGTGGCTTAAAAAAAGATTTTTGTCAAAACTTTAAAAAAATTCAAAAAAATCAGTAGATGTGCGAATCTTTCTGACACTTGGGGGGAATGATGACCTGTTGTATTGTGTCATTGTATAGAAAATTCAAGGACATAGTTCTTGTAGTTTTTTTTAAAAAAATGTTGTTCAAAAAACTTTTTAAAATTCCCAAAAATCAGTGGTGAGTCAAATGTTCTGAAACTTGGGGAGGTAACAGTGATAAATGTGTTCTACCATGTAGCCAGTTTCATGCCAATAGCTCTAACACAGAGGGAAGAAGGAGCCCCTGAAGTTTCTCCATTGGGCACAATTACTTAATGAACAAGTAACAAAAAAGTAATTACCTCATTATAATTACAATACGGACTCCGGCCAATTTCGGAAATACACTAGAAACTATTCCCTGCTCACCTCCTAATTTAGCAATGAATATGGAAACTTTTTTTCACTTATTGCACAGGCCTAGTACATATTAACCCAAACATAGATTTCTAAGGGACAAACAGTATTGCTGTGCTAACCCTAAGGTCTACCATCAAAGCTTTTTCAATGTACGATGAAGATGGGGGAAACGTGCCCATAGGTGCCCTAACCTATGATTAGTTTTCCTTGTGTGCCCATAGAAGCAGGGATATAGTCCTTTCCCTGATACTGGGTTTGGTTCTAGCTGTGGCATCAGCAGCAGAGTGATGCCTTGTGATGACATTAGTTCCTGGTCAGTTCTCCCCCACCCTCTCTCCAACCAGGAACTCTTTACGGAAGAGTCACCTATGGCTATCTCAGCTTTTACAAGGTTGGGTGCCAAAAGGTAAATTCTGCGGGTGCATAACAACAACAACAAGATTTATTATGGTCAATGACCAGCATCAAAAATATACAAACATCAAGATGTACAAACGTCAGGGTACACACACATGTACAAACACATGTACACAAATGTACAAACGTCAGGGTACACATATATCCAGGTATCAAGAAACAATGTCAAAGCAAAGTTTAAAACCCAATATTGAATAAGATAGTTAAAATGGTATTAAACATTTAGATGCTAAAATGACAATGGTAAAACTGAAATAAATATTAAAACTTTCTAAGACTGAGACAGCATCTTGCACTGACAAGCTATTGCTGCTGCACAGAAGCTGGCGACCCTGACAGTGACCTTGGAGTGTTGGTCAGACAAGAGATAATCTATATAAGACCTTACAGATTTCCCTGGTAGTCGTAGACTTTCTAAAATTGGATTTATAAAATGTTTACGAAGGTCATGGTAAAAAGAGCAGTACAACAAAACATGCTCCACAGTTTCCACTGCCTCTGCCCCACAGGGACATAGGCATTCATTGTAGAGTACTTTGTTGTATCATCCTGATCTACTACAATTTGGTTTGTTGTCGTTTATTCGTTCAGTCGCTTCCGACTCTTTGTGACCTCATGGACCATCCCATGCCAGAGCTCCCTGTCGCCCGTCACCACCCCCAGCTCCTTCAGAGTCAAGTCAGTCACTTCGAGGATACCATCCATCCATCTTGCCCTAAGTCAGCCCCTCTTCCTTTTCCATTAATTTCCCCCAGCATAATTGTCAGTTTGGTTACCAAGTGTCATTTTATCATGCCTTTACAACACATTGTTCTTTGATATGCAGTGAAAATCCTCATAATGAAATAGTACTGATGACTGAATTACCAAATGCACCCTGCATTTATAAAAAATATATGCTCTCACATAGTTCAGAGTATTCAATATATTGCTTTAGCCCAGTGGTTTAGTAAGAACTAAAATATGGTCTGCGGCCTCACCATTACACTATTGCAACGAGAGCGACTGGTCTCACAAAAACTTATAGTGCCAAGGTTTATTAAATATGGTTTTCCATGGGTGAGTATATGTCGACTACTGGATGACATATGTTCTGTATCAGAAACTAGAGCTGATGTGATCTATCCAATGCAATTTTCTGAATCAGCACCCCAAATAACCAAACCAAATCTAAAGTTGACCATAAATTGATTCATAACCCTTTTGGTAGTAATATTGGAGAGTGGTCCCTAGTCAAAGTGGTGGTCAAACAAAGGTTGGGAACCACTGCTTTAGCCGCAGTGTAGTTTCTTTATATTGAATGACAAAGACTAAGGTTGACAAACTGTGGTCCTCCAGGTACTGTTCAACTCTAACCAGCCCCAGGCATCATAGTCACTGGTGAAAGAAAATGGAGATACATTCATGTTTGGAACTGGGAGGGAGCGACACATTATTAAAAGGTGCTTAATTTGGCAAAGCTTGATATGGACATTTCATCAGAACATCCTGCAAAATGCAGACACAACATTGTGTTTCCTGTATATGCTGCATCTGGTTTTGCTACTAATAATTATGGTAATTACTATTTGTATCCTAGTGCAAGGCCACAGATAATGGCATAATTTCTGAGAAATAATTTTATTTTGGTCTGAAGTGATTTTCCATTTTTAAAAATAGATCAGTGCATCTATTGCATGTATGTTTTAAAAGGGCAAAACAGTGCATCATTCTGAGATCATCTTTCCAAGCTTGCAGGGAGAACAGCTGATTGTGTCAAACCTATGCAGCTGGATTTTTACAGGCAAGGTGAATGGGGTGAAAAGAAATGAAGGATAAAGTTATATATCCTAATATGGCTGGCAGTTTAAATTATGAAGATGCAATACATCAGGGGTGCTCAGAATGGTGATCGGGATCACCAGGGTGATCTTTGGGCCTCATCCTGGTGATCTTCAGGCCCCTGACCAGGTTTTTTGCAGTTTGTCCTCTTCACGCGCCCCTGCATGCTGCAAAGAAGTCCTCCGTCGTTGCTCCTCCCTGCTCGTGCGCCGCCTCCAAAAGCTGCAGAGTCCAAGAGGCAGAATGGGGCCCCTCTTTTGGATTCCTCCTCCTCCCTCCGTCCTTCTCCAGCCACTCAGAGTCGTAGGAGACCAAAGAGGGCGGGCCTGGATGACACAATGCATGGCTGGCCCCGCGCGCATGTGCAGAAGCACCCATTTTGCCTCTCGTACTTCTCGTGAGCTCTTGGAGGCAGCATGCATGCTGGCGGCGTGGAAATAGGAGCAATGACAGAGGAGGAGAAGGACGCTTTGGGGTCATTTCCTTACCGCATCTCAAAGGTCGGTCTGTTTACTTTGGGGTGAGTGCTTGATTGTTCTGTGGTCTGTCTCTTTTAATGTTTAAAAATGGCCTTTTAGCTCCAAAGCCTCTCTGCTTGCTTTGTTCCTTGAGAAATATATGTTGGGGAATATGGAAATGTGGGAGAAATGGGGTGGTTGGATGTATTTTTGCATGCCCCTTTGTTTACCTTGCTGCGTATTAAATGGCCTTGCAGTTCAAAAGCCTCTCTTCTTACTTTCTGGCTGATAATATGTGTGGTAATATGGCAGTGTGGGAGAAATGGGGTGGTTGGATGTATTTTTATGCTCTGTTTTATATTGTTGTTATTAAATTGAAATGTTGATGTTTTATAACTTCATTTTATGTAAACTGCCCCAAGCCTGCTGGAAGGAGCGGTACATAAAAATGAATAATATAAATAAATAAATAAATAAGAAAATAGTTATACATTTTACATTTCTGGGTAGGTGATCTTTGGGACTTGGTTTTTAATCAGTAGCTCCCATGCTGAAAAAGTGTGAGCACCCCTGCAATACATGGTGTGGCTTTATATGTATATAAATATTTTATTGAAGCTATTATTTAAATATTTTAACAATTTATTTATTATTTATTTGAAACATTTATATTCCACCCTTCTCACCCCAAAGAGGACTCAGGACAAAGCACAACATATAAATGAAAAACATTCAATGCCGGGACATAAATAGACTATACACATACATAAACATTAAAATCATTTATCTCGACATTAAAAGCCACGGTTTAAAACTCTCTCAATCATCTGCATCAAATCCAGTTGGCATGCTAAGGTTTCCTATTGCTGCCTTATTGCACTGTCCCAGAGGCTTGGACCCACAGCCAAGTTTGTACCATCCTTCTGAAGGACAGGAGGGAGGGGGGCTGATCTAATCTCACCAGGGAGGGAGTTCCGTAGCTGAGGGGCAATCACTGAGAAGGCCCTCTCTCTCTTCCCCGCTAATTGTACCTTTGACAGTGGTGGGATGGAGAAGAACAGGGCCTCTCTGGAGGATCTTAATCTAGAGCAGTGGTTCTCAACCTTCCTAATGCCGCGACCCCTTAATACAGTTCCTCATGTTGTGGCGACCCTCAACCATAATATTATTTTTGTTGCTACTTCATAACAGTAATTTTGCTACGGTTGTGAATCGTCATGTAAATATCCGATATGCAGAGTGTATTCTCATTCAATGGAACAAATTTGGCACAAATACCCAATACGCCCACATTTGAATACTGGTTGGGTTTAGGTGTGTGTGTGTGTGATGTCGTTTGGGAGTTGTAGTTGCTTTGATTGTAGTTGCAAAGAGCATTCTGAACTCCACCAACAATGGAACTGAACCAATCTTGGCGCACAGGACTCCCATGACCAACAGAAAATACTGGAAGGGTTTGGTGGGTATTGACCTTGACTTTTGGGAGTTGTAGTTCACCTACATCCAGAGAACACTATGGACTCAAACAATGATGGATCTGGACCAAACTTGGCACGAATACTCAATATGCCCAAATGAGAACACTGGTGGAGTTTGGGGAAAATAGACATTGACATTTGGTAGCTGTCATTGCTGGGATTTATAGTTCACCTACAATCAAAGAGCATTCTGAACCCTGCCAAGGACAGAATTGGGCCAAACTTTCCTCATGGAAACCCCATGGCCAACAGAAAATACTGTGTTTTCAGATAGTCTTTGGTGACCCCTCTGACAGGTCCTCATGACCCCCGCAGGGGTCCCGACCCCCAGGTTGAGAAACACTGATCTAGAGGGAGATGGGTTCGGACAGGTAAATCAGGCTTGGGCTGTTTACATCTTTATAGGCCAAAGCCAGCACTTTGAATTGTGCTTAGTAGCAAAGTGGCAACCAGTGGAACTGACGCAACATGGGTGTTGTGAGCTCCCTATATGCCGCTCCACTTATTATCCTGGCTGCCTCTTGGTGGACTACTTGAAGCTTCCAAACAATCTTCAAAGGCAACCCCAGGTAGAGAGCATTGCAGTAGTCTATCTTTGCTTTGTAATCATAATGATACTGTTAACTTTTGTAAACTAATGTTCTAGCTATGTCTTTTAAAACGGTTGAAAGCCTCTTTAACTACCATTTTAGGAGAAAGGTGGAAAAGAAACTAAATAAATAAATGGAATTCCTCTTTCGCAATGTTCACAAGGTAAATGCAAGTATGCATCATCAACTTATGTAGCTGCTTGCAAAGGAACTTGCTTCCCTGGCTGTTCTAAAGAAAACCCACTATGGCAAGGGAAAGGAAATGCCTGTGATTTTGAGATGGAGTCTGAAAGAAAGAATAATCTGCCACTGCCAGTGTCACTGAAGCACAGCCATCATTAACAGATTCAAGTGGAACCGAGGAAATGTTCTGATGAACTGCTACATCTTGATAGAGATTTTTGGGGGGTTGGTTTTTTGTTTGTTTGTTTCAGAAAGTAGCTATCCAGTGATTCTACATCATTTAGGTTCCTACTGAATTTGCTTTTCTTCCACTTCCTCTGCAATTACTGAGCAGGCCATTCATCAGTTGCTATTGGCTCAGGCACAGCACTCGCTCTTACCAGGAGAGCAACCCATCATTTTGCAGCCTCACTCTGCCCTGTCACCCCGCTTTTGTTCTCCCTCAAATGGAGCGGTATCAGGAAATAGCTCGTCAAATCACCTTCTTGTCAATTTTCCCCGAAGAAGAGAATATGACACAATACTTTAAAAAACACACACAGAGAGACAAGAAAGTCTGGTCACTGGTGAGTCAGTTTACATCTGACTTAGACTTCTGAAATCAGCATTACATTACAGTGCAATGCAATGAGGCGGAAGTCATTGTTTGATTTTGGCTCTCTGCAAATGCAAAAGCTCAGCTCCATCAAAATCAGGGCTGGTCATTTCTTTGAGGGCCTCTGGTAGTCAGGAAACAGAACTGTTGCTTTGCTCCCTGCTTGGGATGCACTCCACGGACCTTTTCAGAGCTCAAGTTTGAGGCACAAGAGACCTGAGACAGAACAAAAGGCTCTGATTGGGGAGTTGGAGAAGCATTCTCCTTGAAAAAGGAACAGTTGCCTTTTGCTCCTGGAAATGCCATGCTAGTGAACTATTTGTTAGGTTGATACAAAACTTTTTCTCTGGTTTTCTGAGAGACTCCACCTTGCAACTTTACAGTGTGCATTGAATTTGGAAGATGCACATGTCTTCTGTGTACTTGATGAGATCCAACCAGCTATAACTTTACTCTTCTCCCAGCCTGGGACTCAAGACAGAGACGGAACAAGACAACTGTGTACAAAGCTGTAACATCTTGAATGTATATGTCAACTTCATGATAGAGAAGGGTGATGCTATGTTTGGGGCTTATATTTCCTAAAGTACTCCAGCCAGAGGCCAGAATAGCTGTCATTCTGTAGGTTATGTTGTCCCAAAAGGCAACATTTCCCACCTCTGTTCGCTGAAGACAAGTCCAAAGTATCTGGAGTTTGCTGGGCATCACAGTTAAAATGCACAATGCTCTGTTAAACAGCCCAAACACACTCTCAACTTTCATGTGATAGTGTCCAAAGGGTTGAGTGTCAGGGAGTGTTACTGTTTGCACTACACTTCCCAGAATCCTCCAAGCATTGGGATCACGAGTACAGGAGAGTAATATTTCTCCGCTTTAAGTGTACAGAAACTAGACTAGGGTCTCTCTCCCACAGTTCTATTGAACCCCAGGGTACCACAATAGGTGCTAGAGGGGTTTTAAGATCTTGTAATTGGGAAAAAAAGCTTTCTTTAAAACTGTATATATAATTATGTGAATACAATGTTTCCATGAGACCTTAAAATTATTTTAAGGGTTCCTTCAGGGCGAAACGGTTCAGAAAAACTAGGCTAGACTAAATTAGCTGAATATAGGTCTCAGTAAAATCAATAGGGAAAAGTCACTAGTTCTATTAATTTCAAGAGGTGCTAAGCACAACAGTTAACATAGACTACAATGCCTTGGGAGTGAATACTGGGAAGAAGTCTGCTGAACTTAGTGGGATATACTTTCAATTTAGACGTGGACATGATTTCACTCTTAATCTGGAGTTAATGATATAATGCCATTTATTTATTTGGTTATTTCACTAGATACAACCTGGAAGATACTGAAGTCAGCAGTAGCCATGCATCTCCCTTCAAGTCAGAGACAGGGCTGTTCAGTAAAAAGGCAGCTGCTACTGCTACTACTTCTACTGCTGCTGCTGCTACTACTACTACTACTAATAATAATTTTATTTCTAACATGCCCTCTCTCACTGAGGGGACTCGGGGCGGTTTCCAAAACAAGGCAGACATTCAATGTCCCATACAATATAAAATAACATCTTAAATTAACATTTAAATAAAATTAAAAACATAAAAACAATCCTCGACAAGCAAATGGACTATGGCCTCATCAAATGCACTGAGCAGTTAAGTTCTGTTTAAAAATAGGAGTATGAAATCTAAGAATATAAAATGACAAATGGCACTACAATATAAAATGAGAAGTGGTGCTCGTAGGGTGATCAGTTGGATAGGGGCCATGAAATATTACTCAGCTTCCTCTCCATAAGCTAATGTATACATGTATGTCTTTAATAGCTTTTTAAGGAAGAAGAGTGAAGGGGCAGTTCTCACCTCCTTAGGAAGGGAGTTCCAGAGAGAAGGAGCGACCACAGAGAAGGCCCATCTGCTTGGGATGGAGATGGGGCCTAGAGGAGGGCCTCCTCCAAAGATCACAATGGCCATGTACGTTTATAAGCGGAGATGCGGTTTCTCAAATAGTGTGGGCCTGAATTGTTTACAGCTTTGTAGGTAATGGCCAGCACTTTGTATTTTGACCAGCAGTCAGTGGGGCTGCCACAACATTGGAGTAGTATGCTCCCTGAGTGGCGCTCTGGTTAGTAACCTGATTGCTATCTCTGAACCATTTGAAGCTTCAGAACTAGCTTCAAATACAGCCCCACATAGAGAGCATTGCAGTGATCCAATGTGCTGTGACTAAAGCATGGACTACTCACACTGTACCCTTATGTGGCTTGACTTCCAATCTACTTCTGCACTGTGGACAGGAGTGTGGTGTGACCTGTGCCCTGTGTAAACATTAGAGGCCCCCAGATCATTTCCATGAGTGTCACAGTGTGCTGCTGCCATTATCACTACATTGGAAAAATTGGCCCAAAGACTGGCTGATATGGTCACCATACCTTAGGGCTTGGCTCCTCTTCTCCAATTCTCAAGGGGAGAACAGTGATAATCAATAGAGCCGAGGAAGGAAGGAGAGATATATTGTTCTGGGGCTGAGTGCTAGCTCTCAGCATCCCTGATCACCAACTGATTTGCAATAGATTGGGGAGGATTTCTGACTTCCATATAGTGAGCAGCAGCAGCCCCACTCTTCTTGAGCATTTATTGTGAAAATAGAGCTAGAGAAGAGTGGGATACACAAGGATGACTGTGTGGAAGGGTCAAACTCTGCATGGAAGGACTGCACTGCCTGCCTGTGTTATTCTCTTTCAACCCACCCACTTTAGGGTCAGATATTATGGAAACTTTTCCAACAGAGTATATGTGATACCCTTCTTCCACAGATGCTTTATTTCAAAGCCATTGCCCACTGAGCTGATATAGATTTAATCAAAAACCTATAGAAAGAAAAGCCTTTAAAATGCACAATGCGAAACTGTAAATGCATTGGACCCAATTCATCTTCATTAGCTTTACTGGTTTCTGCAGCTTACGAGGATTTTGGAAGAGCTCAATACCCTCCAGCGAATGGCCCCATGTCTGCTCTTTCTCACAACTCTCTTTTAAGCTGTCTCTTAGGAACACTAAGCCACGTTTTGATATTGTCAACTGACTTTGCTTTTGGCATGCTCATTTGTTTCATTTTCCTTTCTCAAAGGTTATTTGGCTGGCCTCCAGCTGCTATGGCTCTTCTACTAGGTTTGTAAATATTCTGCTCATGGGCACCATATTGTTTGGATCTTGATATAGGTTAGACTTGGGAAATGGGAAAGAAATAATAACACCATGTTAACAAAATTTGAAAACAAATCTGTTCCTGGATTGGAAGTGTTATTTCCCATGTAATTGTGAACTTACTTTGAAAGTAGTTGTTATACTTCTGAAACTTCATTTTTGGGGCTGCCACAAACTATGTGGAATTGGTTGAGACTCGAAGAGATATTCATTGAAAAACTACAGCAAAATGTACTGCAGGTTCCCATCCTTTGGTCCTCCAGATGTTTTGGACTTCGGCTCCCACAATTCCAGACAGCTACTAAACTGGCTAAGATTTGGGGGAGTTGAAGTCCAAAATACCTGAAGGACAAAAGATTGAGAACCACTGCATGATTTCACAATTTAAAAAGTAACGGGCAAAATGCAGAATGACAAATGCCATGATCCTTGCAACCCTTATATATGACCCACACACTATGAATTGATTCCCATCATAAATCAGAACAATTAAACAAAAAAATAACCAGAGAGGAACTAAAGCAAGCGATAAATAGTTTAAAATCTAATAAAGCACCGGGCCCGGATGGGTTTACAGCGCTATATTACAAAACATTCCAAGATCAGATTTCACCTTACCTATTAGAAACGATGAATAAAATATTAGAGACTAAAAGGCTCCCAGACACCTGGTCCGAAGCCAACATAACGATGATTCATAAAGAAGGGCAGGAGAAGGCAGATGTAAAGAACTATAGGCCTATCTCTCTCTTAAATCAGGATTACAAGATCTACACCCTGATACTGGCCGAGAGACTAAAAATCTTTCTCAATGAATGGATACAGCAAGATCAGAAAGGCTTTTTGCCAGGGAGATTTCTCAAGGAAAACGTGAGGGTAGTGATAGATACACTTGAGTATTATAGAACTAAGATCCAGAAGAAAGCTGCCCTGCTCTTTATAGACGCAGAAAAGGCCTTTGATAGGGTCAATTGGAATTTTATCACCCTACTGTTAAAAGAACTTGATCTAGGCCACTATTTCATCAACGCCGTTGAAGCTATATACGCTCGCCAATCAGCCAGTATAACAATTAATGGAACTAGCACAAATAAATTCCCGATCCAGAAGGGGACTAGGCAGGGATGCCCACTTTCCCCCCTCCTTTTTATTTTAGTACTGGAAACGCTACTAGAGAATATAAGGTGAGACAAAGGGTTGAAGGGACTCACAATCTTTAAAGAGAGTTTAAAAGTACGGGCATACGCAGATGATATGGTATGCTTCGTAGAAGAACCAGAGGAAACAATAGAATTATGGATTCAAAAACTGGAAGAATTCGGCGAGGTAAGCGGATTTAAATTAAATAAAACTAAAACAAAAATGATTGTGAAAAACATAAACCAGAAAGGAAAAGAGGAATTACAAAGAAAAACAGGCATAGCTGTAACAAACAAACTAAAATATTTAGGAATAATATTAACTCCAAGAAATATTGATCTCGTCAAAAACAATTATGACATTGTGTGGCAGAAAATTAAAAGGGACCTAAATACCTGGAAGTTCCTAAACCTATCACTGCTGGGAAGAATCTCCCTAATAAAAATGAATGTGCTTCCACGGCTCCTGTTCCTCTTCCAAAATATACCAGTGCTAACAAATAACAAAAAATCTGACATTTGGGACAAGGAGCTTAGGAAGTTCATCTGGCAGGGGAAAAGATCAAGAATTGGTTGGAAAAGCATGATAGACGTAAAAGAAAGAGGCGGACTAAGTGTACCTGACCTAAGATCATACTATGAGGCCTGCGCCCTAGAATGGGTAATAGACTGGATCACACTCAAAGACACACTGCTGCTAGCCCTGGAGGGTTTCGATCTCAGGGCTGGCTGGCACGGGTACCTGTGGTACGATAGAGTAAAAATAGAGAGAAATTTCAACGTACACTGTTTCAGAAAGCCGCTTCTAAAAGTCTGGCTGAAATATAAGGAAAGGCTCTTCGATAAAACTCCAAACTGGCTCTCACCACAGGAGGCGTATGGTAGGAGGCAATTCGGGAAAAATAAGTGGCTAAGATATAGTGAGTTACTGAGGAGGCAAGGTACTGAAATAATTTTGAAAGATCTAGTAGAGCTAAATGAGGTAGAGCAGGGCTGTCCAACTGGCGGCCCCGGGCCGGATCCGGCCCTGTAGCCTGTTGGACACGGCCCCACCTATGCCCTCAGCCGCCATTTTTAATTTTTTTAAAAAATGGCGGCCGGGGAGGAGGGGCAGGGAGGAGGAAGAGAGCTAGCTCCTCCTTTTTGGTGCCCCTCCCTACCTGGGGCGGGGGAGCCGAAAAAGGCAGAAGGCGGCGCCAAGAGCAGTGCGTCACAGGCCTGGCGTGACGCGCTGCTCTTGGCGCCGCCTACTCCTCCTTTCGGCGGCTCCCGGCCCAGGAGGAGGGGGCACCGAAAGGAGGAGTAGCGGTGCGGGGCAGCGCGTCACGCCAGGCCTGTGACACGCTGCTCTTGGCGCTGCCTACTCCTCCTTTTCGGCGGCTTTAGGAGGGGGGGGCCTGGGCTGGGGGCAGGGCCTGGGGGGCCGGGGCCTGGGGGGCGGGGCCTGGGGGGCGGGGCCGAGTGGCCCCGCAGGTCATCAGTGACCTCTTATCCGGCCCTGGACCCGCCAGAAGTTGGACAGCACTGAGGTAGAGGATAAGCTAGATTGGCTACAATACAGGCAAATATATGAGGTTTTCCGGAAAGATAGGATCAGAGGATTTAGGGAGGTTAATCAATTTTGGGATGGGCTTATGTTGAAAAAGAAAGGGAGGATCTCAGTGCTTTATAAGAAACTTATAGAATGGAGTACAGAGGAGGAAATGGTCAAGTCCTGTATGGTTAGATGGGCACAGGACCTAGACCAGAAAATTCCTATGAGGCTCTGGGAAAGAAGTTGGAGCAAACACTACAAATATACGTATGCTTACGAACTCAGGGGAAACTGCATTAAAATGTTTTTTAGATGGTACCTCACACCAGCAAAGATAGCTACCTATAACCCCTCGTACAGCAATAAATGCTGGAGATGTGGGGAAGTAGAAGGTAAATACCTCCACATGTGGTGGGGGTGTAGGCTAATTAAAAAATTCTGGGAGAAGATATACAAAAATTTAAAAGAGGCCCTGGGGATTGAATTTAATTTTAAACCTCAATACATGCTTCTCGGACTGTTGGACTTTGAAATCAGCAAGAATAATGAAAAGCTGTTTGTCTATTGCATTGTTGCAGCAAGGCTGGTGGTGGCAAAAAAATGGAAGGAAAAAACCCAGCCCAGGGAGGAGGAATGGATCCTCAGGCTGTTGGACATTGTTAATATGGACTGCCTTTCGAGAGCGCTGACGCAAGACATGGACTCCACAGATTGGTTACCATTACTTGATTTTCTGAGGAAACAAGGGAAACTAAATACTAGTGATAGCACTTTTTTCAGTTAAATTCTGCCGGCTGGAACAACAGGGATTTGCTTTAATTAATGGGTCATTGAGACTGAAGAAAGTTGAGATGGTTGGTTCTAAGAGGAGGAAGTCGACGATACTTACGAAATGTGGGTGAATGGTAGGGGGGGGAGGGGAGAGAGATAGCTGTTTTTGTGTTTGTGAGGGGGAGGAGGGTGGCGATGGGGGGGGGTTAGTTCTTGGTCCGATGGGTCGAGTGTTGAATGTAACTCGTGTTTTATATTATGTTCAAAAATCTCAATAAAACCTGTTTAAAAAAAATAAATCAGAACTTTCTTTTCAACCTGTAGTTTATTTATCATATCAGGAGCGAACCAATGTATTTGAGAAAACACAAAGTTTAAAAACTTGGCATTTTATTAAATGTCCTTTGACCAGTAACTGGCCGCTTGGAGTGCCTCTGGTGTTGCTATAAGGAGGTCCTCCACTGTGCATGTGGCAGGGCTCAGGTTGCATTGTAGTAGCTGGTCTGTGGTTTGCTCTTCACCACAATCGCATGTTGTGGGCTCCACTTTGTAGCCCATTTCTTAAGGTTGTATCTGCATCTCGTGGTGCCAGAGCAGTGTATTCAATGCCTTCCAAGTTGCCCAGTCTTCTGTGTGCCCAGGAGAGAGTCTCTCATTTGGTACCAGCCATGAATTGAGGTGCTGGGTTTTAGCCTGCCACTTTTGGACTCTCACATGCTGAGGTGTTCCTGCAAGTATTTCTGTAGATCTTAGAAAACTATTTCTTGATTTAAGGCATTGGTGTGCTGGCTGATATACGAAGAGGGGATGCCAGAGATGTCACTGCCTTGGTCCTTTCATTACTGACTGCTACTTCCTGACGGATGTCAGATGGTGCAATACCGGCTAGACAGTGTAATTTCTCCAGTGGTGTAGGACACAGACAGCCTGTGATAATGTGGCCTGTCTCATGAAGAGCCACACGTGTGACCTTTTGAGTATACTTTAACTACCATAGTGGTTTTTTGTGGCTGCCTAATAATAATATAACAGTAGCAAAATGAATTTTAGTAAATGTTTGCTTAATATTCTAATTCTAATTCACCCACCCACAAAGTAAAATAAATGCAAACATGGAACACAACACTTGCTCACTTATATAGAAACAGAGTTCTTCTGCATGGAATGTGCATCAGATATTCATGGGAAGACTTAAATAGTGTACAAATTTATTATCTCAACTATGTTGCCAATATTCCATGAATACTATGACAAAATCAGAAATAGTGAGAAAGAATGTCAAATCATAAGGTTTCATTGTTGAGTGTAATATCCAAGGGTTTCTTTGTATAAATGTATTATTCTTTCCCATCTACCTTCTTGTCACCATAATCTAGTCAGCACTAACAAGGAAAGTTGGCTCTAACTTTTAAATAAGGAATAGTGGGAAAAGACACATTTTTCTTCCTTGTCTTGCTGTCAGATTTTCTTTCTGACATAACATTTTTTAAAAACTAAAAAAACGAGCGTATGTTTTCGCAGAAGTGTGGGTGGATGGATAGAGTGGGGGGTTTCTCCATTTTATGTCAATCCATTAGCATTTGTTATTTTAAATTAATCTCTAGTGCCTCCCTTAAGCTTAGTTCAAAGGAAAATTAAATACAGGTGCACAAACTCTCATTTACTGATTCAGACTACTTATACTTCTAGCCTGATGCTATCTATTATGCCCAATTGCTGCTTTCCAATATATCCAAAGGATCTATATTTCCCCAGTGTGCTATCTGAGATCTTTGAAAAACTAGATATATCAAGAACCAAACAGGCTATGCAAGCAGGACTCTCACTATTTCCCCAGGACTTGATTTCCCACATTTGCAGATTTATCTATTGTGAGTTTGAGTATGTGCACTCTAGGGATCTCTGAGTCCTCTAGTGCAACTCTATGGTCAATTTTTGCGGAAGTCATGCTGGAGTTGCCCATCGAGTCATGCTGAAGGGCCTACTGATTTCTTTTAAGGGGAGGGGGAGTTTCTCCTGTTTTTCCACATTAAAGGGGGCCCTGAACTCTAGCAAATATGGAGGGCTGACTATATTTGCTGGTTTCCTGTATAACTGTCTGTTTTTACGGGTTTTCTAAAACTATATGGATAGTTTAATTATATTTCAACCTGTTGTATAATGTAAATGTTTAAGATATATCTTTTAAAAACTCTTGTAAGCCAATTTAGATGATAATTATGATGATAATTTATTTGTATTCAGCCCTATCTCCCCAAGGGGACTCAGGACAGATTCCAGCATACATAAACACAAAGGCAAACATTCAGTGCTTAGAAACAACGAAACACAGATAAAGGTAAAGGCTTCCCCTTCCAGCTCTGAGGGGTGGTGCTCATCCCTGTTCTGGGGGGTGGGGTTCATCTCCATTTGTAAGCTGAAGAGCCTGCATTGTCCATAGACACCTCCTAGGTCATGTGGAGCACCATTTACGTTCCTGCCAAGGCGGTATCTATTGATCTACTCACATTTGCATGTTTTCAAACTGCTAGGTTGGCAGAAGCTGAGGCTAACAGTGGGAGCTCACCTCATCCCATGGATTTGAAACGTCAACCTTCCACTCAGCAAGTTCAGCAACTCAGCGATGTAACCCATTGCACCACTGCAGCCCAGATAGATCAGATGGGTTCTTAATGGCTTTAGATGACCCACCTTAGATTAGTCTCAATCACGTTCTGCATCTATAAGACCTGAACACAACAATTGGTGATGGGGGATTTGGAGGTCTCCCATTTAGAAGGTCACTTTAACTGAAATCAACTTGATGGTAATTAAGTAGCAATACCAAAAGCCGCTCTGAGTCCCAGAATGGGGAAAGGGCAGAATATAAATAATTATATTGTCATTATCATCTCCAGTGTAGTGAGAATGGTGCAATATCACCAACATGATGGATCTGCCATTCCCTTTCCTAACCATCAAATTTGGACAGTTTTTGCAATTGCTTTGGAGCTAGCTCTAGCAGGATTTCCAGTCCTCCAGATCAGATTGATCGGGTGGATTGGGGAGGCAGGGCTGTCTCCTCCTACACTGGCTTTTACACTGGCTTTTAAATGCATGGCCAGTCCAGAGCAGAAATGGGCCTGGAGGAAACCAGATATACTCAGGAGAACCCACTGCAGCTCTGCATTGGTGTCCACACAGTCCAGCCAGGTCAATACTGCATTGGTCTCGCAGGACTATCACCTCACTCTCCGTTTCACCACCATTCCAAGTGAGCAGGAAAAATTCACATGTAAAAGCATAGCCTCCATTGTGGCCAGGAACAAGCATGGAAGTGCATAATCTAATGAGAGCAAGGAAAGGCTGATGGTGTCGATGTCCCATCTAGACAGAGGACTGGTCCAAATTGGTTGATATAACTCATTTCCAAAATGCCTCTAAGCTGTGGAATATTCCAGAGTTTCCACCAAATCCGTATGTATTCCCTGATTTTACCCATAGCAGAGCAAAGCTTGTTTAACGCTGCAAAACCCATAATGTTGGTAGGTGAACATTATAGAAACAGCCTGAAGTGAATTCAAGGCGAGCACAGATTTTCTTGCCCATCTAGTCTTGTCCCGAGTTCTGCTGGAAGTTGCGACGAAAGCCTCCTTAAACCAGTGTGGCATGCTTATTACTTATTTGTTTCTTAAAATCCTGCCCCATAGCCAAGAATGTCATATCCCAGACGCTCAGCTTTCCTCCGTACCAGACAAGTCTTCATTCCTCCAAGCCAATATCCTCATTTCTGGACAGCTCTATTTTCTCTAAGTATGCCCTAAGGAATTTCTCCCCTCTATTCAAGTGTTAGTGTTTTTGAAATGCCACATCAGTGCCAGAAATATTTATTTAGATGCTTACAGACAAAACACTCAGATAATCCCACCATTTCTGAATTTAAGAGAACCTTACATGTTGTAATACTTAGCCTAAGCTTTTCGGGAAGGCATTCAAAATTCTCCCAGAATTTAGTGCGATAACCGTGAATTAAAATGACTCAAAAGGTCTCTCTGGAAATACGCATTAAAAGACATTGGAGGAGATTTGCTTGGCTTTAGAAGATCTATATTGTGCTCATGCTTTTTATCTGGGCTTGACATAAGCGGCAGCCGGGGCAGGTGACAGGAAATAATGAAGAATCATGGCATCCAATTCCATGGTTCTCTAAATCCCTTTTATTGATCTGATTCATCCCATCCATTATCTCCCTCCTGGCTGCAACTGTAAAACTGACCCTCGTTCTATTGAGAGGTAAAGTTTGAAAAGCCGACTAAATGCTATAAAAGAGAAAGGTAGATATAATCTCCGAGGTCATCAGGACCATAGGGGGGCCAATTGGGACCTTCCCATCTGGCCTCTCCCCGCTTCTCGGATTTTGTGAAATATTAGAGTACCTTGGCTGAAAGGGCAATGTTGCGGGATAAACATCTTTTCATAATCCAGGAAGTTATGGGAACATTAAGGGCATTTGTTGAAACACAGTGGTTGCAGTAAAATAAAAGATGCATTCCTCCCATAACAGATAATGGATCGTGTCATCATTTATTCCCTGTTGATTTGGTACAGTACTGAAAACCTCAGATCAGGATGCATTTAGTTTTCATTTGGTCAAATGAGATGAAGGATAAAAGGATTGCTAAAGAGAGATAAAAAGCCTGGTAACATTAATGCCCTTAATGTTCTTTATTGAAATCATGGACAAATCCAGTGGAGACCCTCTTCTCTGACCCTCAGCCATCCAGTAGTCAACTATCTGTATATATGTGGTGACAAGAATGGAAAGAACTGGCTGTCCCTGGCATCCGGTGGACAAAAAGGTGATATGGAAAGGCATCATTATGCTGATCTCTTTCATATCATTTCAAGAAAAAAATCCATAATCATAAATGAAAAGATAAAGCACATTAAAACAAATGCTTGCAAGTTGCATGGCTGCAATAAGAGCTGACTTGCACAGAATGAGGGCATAGAATCACAGAGTTGGAAGGGTCCACAAGGGTCATCTAGTCTTCCATGTGGGAATACACAGCTGACAGTGACCATCCAATCTTCAAAAAAGGAGAGTCCACTACTCTCTAAGGCCCCTTCTACACTGCCTTATATAGCAAGATCTGATCCCAGATTATCTGATTTAAACTGGATTATATTATCCCCCCTTGCCAGATGATATGGGATAAGAAGATAATCTGGAATCAAATTCTAAGACATAGGGACAGTGTGGAGGTGGCCAAAGGCAGCCTATATGCTGCTCCAAACAGCTCCTATGGTCAAGATCCCCCCCAATGCTTAGATTTCCATATTTTCTTTTAAATTAAGATCAGATTCTAGGCTAGATACTTGTGACCAGGGCCGTAGCCAGGATTTTGTTTTTTTGGGGGGGGGGGGGGGGCTGAGACTGGGCGGAAGAGGGTCTACCCTAGCAAACCTTTTGTATTGTTATCCCAATAACCCCATGAATGTGGGATATAATGAGCATGGTGATCAGATCATGATATGAATAAACATAACAGTTAAAATAATGTACCAGTAAGGCCTTTTCGTGGACCGCCCTGAGAATTTCGGGGCTGAAGCCCCCCCCCCTGGCTACATGCCTGCTTGTGACCCTTCAAATTATGCATGTGAATGAATAAGTTCCAGTGAATTCAATGTAAGGTAAACATGTGACAGGACTAGCTTTCTAAGGGCTTGTCTAGACCGACAGAAAACTCATCTTGAATCTACTGTTGGCTGTCCCATGATAGACAGGAACCTCCGGGGAGTATCCCAAGTATTCTTGTTTGAATCCAAATTTACCAAGCTATACCCAAAGTCAGGGAGCACTTAAAAATTACAGGAAACTACAGAGTATCATGGAGCTTTGTGGGAGTCTGGACAACTGGGTTGGTTCAGTTCTCTGTTTTGGTTCAATTCCCTGGCAATCATCTGGACATGATTGCCACCATCTCCTTCTTGTTGTTTGTGCAGGTGTCCTGTTCTGACATAAGCAAACCCGACAGGTGACAGCCAGGCACTCACAGCAAGCTTTATGTCTGGAAGGGAGTGGTGGTGGTGGTGACACAGAAGATACGCTGCTGCCCCAGTGAAGTACTGCCCTGTCTGGATACAAACTCTGGATACATGTCATCCACGCCTGCTCCAGATGCTCTCTCTCTCTCTCTCTCTCTCTCTCTCTCTCTCTCTCTCTCTCTCTCTCTCTCTCTCTCTCTCTCACACACACACACACACACACACACAAATGCCTCCCTAAGAAACTCTAGGTCTTCTAGCATGACTCTGTGGTCAACTCTCTCAGGAACTTCTTCTGGAATAGCATTTGGAGAATTTTTTTAAAATCCAAAAATCTTTAGGTTCCCCAGTGTGACTTTATGGTCAACTTTCAGCATGTTTTAAAAAATCAAATAAACTTCAAATACTTATTTTAAAACATTTAACATATTACAATTGCATTATTACATCATTATTATTACACATGTCTCCACTCCACAACATTGTCTGTATAATGTTATAAAAATTCAGCTGTCATTTCTATTGTTTTACATTATTCTAATTTCATCAACTGCATATCATTATTATGATGTTTTCAAGTTGTTTGTCCACAATTTTCCTTGGTTGTGTGGTAGTTTGCATGCCCCATAGTTTTGTTTTTACACATAAAAGTGCGCCTCCTGCACTCAATTGTTCATTTTGTGCCACACTGTGTTTAGAAAGTGGCTTACTGTGTTTTTAGATATGTTTTAATTGTGGTTTTTAACTATGTTGCGCATGAGTGTTTTATTATATGTTGTTAGCCGCCCCGAGCCTTCGGGGAAGGGCGGTGAATAAATGCGAATAAATAAATAAATAAACAAATGGTTTCCATGTATCATCAAACAGATCTTTCTTTATTTCCTCTTTTGCTAATATTAATTTAGAGATCAGTCTTTCTGATAGGGCTATAACCCATATCCTACTTAACCAATTCTTTGATATAGCGAGGGTTTACCAAATCAAGCATTCGCCAAATTGCAACAGAAATGGACAAAATACAGTACCTGTGACAAGTTGGTTGTACAGTAGCATAAACCTGCAGGAACACTATTTCAATTCCATCATAACTTTCCAGTTCTGAAAAGAAAAGTTAATAACCTCCTCTTTTAAGAAAAAAATTCCAAGTGTGTGAGAGAAAGATTAATTTTGAGCAATTCTAGATGTACAATTATTCTGCCCATAGAGTTCCATCATGTTTTAGCTAATATTTACAGATCACTGAGCTGTGATAAAGGCCTCCGCTGGAACTAAGTGAGTATTAAGAGGTTCTGGCCAAAATGGGTTTTATTGCTTCATATATTTTCATCCTTCAGAACAAACTTCAGTGTGACCTTTGCTTGTTGGAAGTGGGACAATATAAAAATCCCTACTCATATGCCTAGATTTTTTTTAGGGCAGACCAGGCTATAACTCTCAGAAGTCCTTAGCCAGCATGAGTGTGTCAGGGAGAATTTGGGGGCATATAGGATTTTTTTAAAGTATCTTTACAATGTGTTCTTGTGAGCCTTCAAGTAATTTCTGCCTTCTAATGGGTCTTTCTCGGCAATTTTTTGTTCAGAGAATTACAACTGCCTTACTCTTAGGATGCAAAAATGTGATAAACCCAAAATCACACCAGCATGTAATCAGAGCCTGTTTGTTGTTTAAGAGGATCTTCTCAAGTTATGGCACTGTATGTAACCATAACTTCTGGTTATTGAGCCCTGTATACTCAGCACTGACTCTTCACAGCATTTTAGGTAAAGGTTTCCCCTGACATTAAGTCTAGTTGTGTTCGACTCGGGGGGTTGGTGCTCATCTCCATTTCTAAACCGAAGAGCCAGCGATGTCCGTAGACACCTCCAAGGTCATTTGGCCACCAAGACTGCATGGAGCGCCACTACCTTACCACCAATATGGTACCTATTGATCTACTCACATTTGCATGTTTTCAAACTGCTAGGTTGGCAGAAGCTGGGCCTAACAGCCGGCACTCACTCTGCTCCTTGGAGCCCGCCGGGAGTGGCGGCATAGAAACCGAACGTAATAAATAAAAATAAATTTGAACCGCCAACCTTTCGGTCTGCAAGTTCAGCAGCTCAGTGGTTTACCTGCATAGCACAAATGACAAGAATTCAGGAAACAATACAGGGAAACAAATTTAACAAAAAGCCATGGGGAGATGTTAGCTATTGTCAAGAAGGAGTTGATCAGACTCACTAAACCATCAACATAAAGCTGTATATTTCATTCGTATTTTATTCCAACACTAGTCCCAATGAGTTCATTCTATGTCTCCACGTAGCTATGCTCAGTGTTATCCATTCTTGCAGTTCTACGCCTGCTCTCAAAAGGATGGCCAAGAATAAAAAAGCAACATATTTTGCAGCTGAGATGGGAATCATATGCTGCTCCCCAAATCTTCTTGGACTGGAACTCCTAGCAGCCCTGGGCAGTGCAGTCAATAGAAAGGGATCCCTGAAAAGGTACATCAGCAACATCTGTTCTCAAGTGTTGTACAACTAAGCTGGGTTCACTCAACACAGGGGAAAATGCATATTCAGAGGCACACCTCTGGAAATTGCAATGTCTTCCATCCCATAATTCTACCAATTACTGTATTTAACTTCATCTTTTACTTTCCTAATATACTATGCAATTTTATCTTGGCTAACCTTTGCGCGCACACACATGCACTTCATTTACATCCATATCAAGAAACTCTTGTCAGAATCTGACCTTTATGGGAAATAATATGTGACCGCAACTTAACTAGAAGAGAAATGAGGAACCAGTGGAGCTTTCATTTTAGTGGACAGGTTTCCTTTCTGACATACCTTTATTGCTTGAAAGACAAAATAATTACTTTTGTTATGTTTTCTCATCTGGATCTGTTTGGAGATGGCATCTTTTGGGCCATCAATCATGAGATCTCTCAATGCTTGCCTTTGGGCTGCAATCCACTTGTGTGTAATGTAATGCTTCAACTATAGCAGGCAGTGGAAGCTAGATTACCCTTGCTGATTAAAAAGAAATGAACCTCTAGCAACTCTGTCATTTCCTTCTAGCAGGGACTGTGGCGCAGCTGGCTGGGAGTCAGCTGCATTAAGATCACTACTGACCGAAAGGTCATGAGTTCGAAGCCACTCCCAACCAAAATTGGGAGCTCCCAACCAAAATTGTGTAGCTTGTTGTCGACCTTTGTAGCCCAAAAGACAGTTGCATCTGTCAAGTAGGAAATTTAGGTACCACTTTGTGGGGAGGCTAATTTAACTGATTTACAAGGCCATAAAAATCTCCAGGAAGTATGCAAAGAATGAGGAAGCGACAGCTCCCCTGGTGGCCAGAAGCTGGAATGTTAAATAGCCTCTGAGTGTCTGTCTATATATGTTGTGTGTCTATGGCATTGAATGTTTGCCATGTATATGCACATTGTAATCCGCCCTGAGTCCCCTGCGGGGTGAGAAGGGCGGAATATAAATACTGTAAATAAATAAATAAATAGAATAGAATAGAATAGACACTTCATGAGCAAGTAAAAGTTGCTTTCTTATTTGGTAGAATTCTATGCTCCAAATTGAATCATAGGACCATATAACAGGAAGAGACCACAATGACCATCCAGCCCCATCCCATCCCGCCATAAAGGAACACACAATCAAAGAATTCCCAACAAATGACCCTTCGGTCTCTATGTAAAAACCTCCAGAGAAAGAGCCCCCACTACACTTCAAGCCAGCTTATTCCATGGTCGAACAGTATGTTCTTCCTGGTG
Source organism: Anolis apletophallus (assembly GCA_030556195.1). Lineage (NCBI taxonomy): Eukaryota > Metazoa > Chordata > Lepidosauria > Squamata > Anolidae > Anolis > Anolis apletophallus. The sequence continues at coordinate 80,080,749 of JARBWK010000003.1, forward strand.
GAATCTCTTTTCCTGTAGTTTGAATCCATTGCTCTGTGTCCTAGTCTTCAGAGCAACAGAAAACAAGCATGCCCAATCCTTAACATGACATCCTTTCAAATATTTAAACATGGGCATTCTGTCCCCTTTCCTACAGGCTAAATATGCTCGGTTGCATACGCTGCTCAACATAAAGCCTGGATTCCAGAATTTTGATCATTTGGTTCAACCTCACATGGAAATGTTCCAGCATTGCACTATATTTTCCTGAACTGTGGTACCCAAAAATGGACACAGTATTCTCGGTGAGGTCTCACCAAATTGTTTTGATTTCACCTGCTTTTGCATGCAAGGCACCTCTGAACATTGCTTACAAGAGAACAACTATGGGAGCAGGTTGTTGCTTTCATGCTGCATTTTGTCGGCCCTTGTGGTAGCCCAGGCTGGCTTTTGATCCAATAAGCATCTCCTTATGGCATTATGGTTCCACAAAGCTGTTCTAGTCCGTAGCCTGCCAACATCTCAGATGGAGTAATGTGTGTATATACAGACATGCCTCAAGCCCCTGAAATAAATGTTTCTGAGAACTGAAAGTTCTGTTACTCCAGCAACAGAATATCAATAAAGATAAAACATTATTAAGCCCATCTGTGCTGCAAGTACGTTGATGGTCTCTGAAGGAAACCCAGACATAATTTTCAATATGACAGCATATTTCAAATAATTATATTGAAGTACTAGTTATATTGGCTGGCATCCTATTAGCTACGGTGATACATGCCATCGCAATTCATTTTTTCCGTCCCCACAACATGATCATTTGAGGGTTGGCAAAGAGTACGGAGATCAATAGCAATGTGTCCAGCTATTTTCTTTTTGATACACCATGAAAGCCACCTGGAGAGACACTGGGATTGTTGTTGTGATCTGTCTTCAAGTCATTTCTGATTGTGGCAACCCTAAGGCAATCCTTTCATGAGTTTTCCTGGCAAGATTTGTTCAGGCAGAGTTTGCCTTTGCCTTCATGGCATGTGTCTAAAGGAGGACAACTAAAATGATCAAGGATCTGGAGAATAAGCCCTATGAAGAGTGGCTTAAAGAACTGGGCCTATTTAGCCTGCAGAAGAGAAGACTGAGAGGAGACATGATAGCCATGTATAAATATGTGAGAGGAAGTCATAGGGAGGAGAGAGCAAGCTTTTTTTTCCTGCTTCCCTGGAGACTAGGACACGGAGCAATGGCTTCAAACTACAGGAAAGGAGATTCCACCCAGGCCCGGATTAACACATTTTGGCACCCTAGGCCACACTTTGAAAATAGGCCCCCTTTAAACCAACCTCTACCGCACCCCCCCCCCCCCCTACATCACTCAGACCCACACAGCCATCTAACCCAGAATATCAAGGTAGGAAATCCCACAAACTGTTTTGAACTGGATTAAATGGCAGTGTGGACCCAGGGCCTTTCCACACAGCCATCTAACCCAGAATATCAAGGCAGGAAATCCCACAAACTGTTTTGAACTGGATTAAATGGCAGTGTGGACACAGGGCCTTTCCACACAGCCATCTAACCCAGAATTTCAAAGCAGGAAATCCCACAAACTCTGTTTTGAACTGGATTAAATGGCAGTGAGGACTCAGGGCCTTTCCACACAGCCATCTAACCCAGAATATCAAGGCAGGAAATCCCACAAACTGTTTTGAACTGGATTAAATGGCAGTGTGGACACAGGGCCTTTCCACACAGCCATCTAACCCAGAATATCAAGGCAGGAAATCCCACAAACTGTTTTGAACTGGATTAAAAGGCAGTGTGAACACAGGGCCTTTCCATACAGCCATCTAACCCAAAATATCAAGGCAGGAAATCCCACAAAATGTTTTGAACTGGATTAAATGGCAGTGTGGACACAGGGCCTTTCCACACAGCCATCTAACCCAGAATATCAAGGCAGGAAATCCCACAAACTGTTTTGAACTGGATTAAAAGGCAGTGTGGGCTCAAGTCCATTCCACACAGCCATCTAACCCAGAATTTCAAGGCAGGAAATCCCACAAACTGTTTTTAACTGGATTAAATGGCAGTGTGGACACAGGGCCTTTCCACACAGCCATCTAACTCAGAATATCAAGGCAGGAAATTCCACAAACTGTTTTGAACTGGATTAAATGGGCCCGCCACGTGTCGCACTGTGTGCACGGACCTGCAGAAAGAAGGAAGGGTGCCGTGGCATGCGTGTGGCGACCTGGCGCTCGTGCATGACGCTGAGGCTCGTGCATGACGCTCTGCGCGCATGTGCAGAAGCGCACAAGGTCGCAATCGCCTTTTTTTGGGGAAAAAATAATTTTTTTAAAAAAATAATTAATTACAATTTTGTTTTTAATTGGGGCAGGGGGTGAATTTGCCGCCCCTAAATTCTGCCGCCCTAGGCCTTGGCCTAGAGTGGCCTTATGGAGGATCCGGGCCTGATTCCACCTGAACATTAGGAAGAACTTCCTGACTGTGAGAGCTGTTCAGCAGTGGAACTCTCTACCCTGAAGTGTGATAGAGGTTCCTTCTATGGTGGCTTTTATACAGAGGCTGGATGACCATCTGTTGGGGGTGCTTTGAACATGATTGTCCTGCTTCTTGACAGGGAGTTGGACTGGATGGCCCACGAAGTCTCTTCCAACTCTAGGTTTCTATGATTCATCTGAGACTTGCTCAAGATCACCCAGTGGGTTTCCATGGCCAAGCCAGGATTTGATTGCAGTTCAACTCTTCAACCAGTAAAGCCACACTAGCATGTCCCTGCAGATAACAAGTATAACAAGTATTATTTACTTCATTTCTCTATGGATCAATGCAAAAGGACAACAACAAGTTAAAAGAGTGCATAAAACCAATCACTGTATGTGCTTTCAAGTCTCTTGTCAACTTATGGTGACTGTGCAACTCATAATTCATGAAGAAAACCAGTGTTTTCTTAAGCAAGGAATACCTAGAAGTGGTTTTGCCAGGTCCTTTTCCTGAAATATAGCATACATATTCAAATCAATGTACAAACACTTTATAATTCATAATTTAAACATAGCTTAATGGACTTGCTTGAAGGTTATCCTTCCCGTATGTTAAGCTAAAGAAAAATAGTTAAATGCATCTCCACGGATCCCCTTAGCCTCCAACAACCCAGAATGGCAGTGTTGATGCATTACACTGCTTACAAAGCAGGTTGGTATGAAAACTTCCAGGGGCAAAGCTACAGTGAGTTAGCTATGTGAAACAAACAAGCTTCCTGGTACAGGCTGCTAACCAATCTTTAATCATGGTCAATGGCCTAATTCTAATAGTTTCTCCCAGCTAGAGTAGATCACTTAGATAACTTGAATTTACATATGTGATTCAAAGGGACTATGTGGAACTGGTAATTAGACATAAGCTAGGGGTCATACCCTTACACGATATGGAGCCAATCCAACATTGATTCACATAACAGGCTGTGGTGGCGCAGTGGGTTAAACTCTTGTGCTGGCTGAACTGCTGACCTGAAGACCTGAATGTTGGTGGTTCGAATCCACAAGATGGGGTGATCTCCCATCTGTCAGCCCCAGCTTCCCATGCGGGGACATGAGAAAAGCCTCCCACATGTGGTAACACATCCGGGTGTCCCCTAGGCAACATCCATGCACATGGCCAATTCTCTGACACAAGAAGCAACTTTCAGTGTATTCTCAATTTGCTTCTGACATGCTAAAAAATTGTCTGATTTTCATTGTACTTGGGCCTGTGGAGAAAGTGGGAGGTATTTCAGAGGTATTCCATTATTTTCCCAGAAGTGACAACTGATTGCTTTTTCATGAGTGTATTCCGGATCCAGGAGGAATTTTAGTAGTTGTCTGGTGGGAAATCAAATGAAAATGCATATGTGAATCAACCGTATTATCGCCAGAATTGTGACTAACAGGGAGCTCTTCTTTTCAACTTAAAACAAGCTATCTTTCTAGCAAAATGTCTTGTCGAACATAATTAGTATAATTAATGAACATGGGAGATATCACTAATTTATAGCTAAGTAAAATGATCAAAGGAGTGCAATTTTAGGTATACTTACATCTGATAGTAAGTCTCCTTCAACACAGGCTTAGTTCTTTGTAAATGTTCATAGGATTGCACTATGAGGGCCCTTCCTCGCAGCCCTCTATCCCAGAATACCAAGGCAGAAAATCCCACAATATCTGATTTGAGTTGGATTATCTGAGTCCACACTGCCATATATTTCAGTTCAAATCAGAAAATGTGGGATTTTATTCAGCTGTGTTGAAGGGGCCTGTGATAACCACAAAGTGAAAGTATAAATGCCCTGAGTACTATTTCTCCTTTAGCCCCAACAATAGGATTCAGGGTGGTTTCTGGTATTGCCAGCTTGTTTTTATCCATGACAATTTTTCTGGCATTACTTAAAAGAGAAGAGTAAAAATATATGATGGTAATGCCTCGTTTTTTTGGGAAATCACTATCTAGAAAAATAAATCACAATAGTGTCTGTGAATTTTGGACTTGGCCATAAATTGGGCACCGAACTAAGAACTACACTATTAATCTTGCAAAGAAATTTAATTTAAAGCAAGTGATAAAATCACTTTTGTGCTCAATAGGTGCTGCATCACACCAATTCTGGGGTTTGTAGTTTAGTAAGGCCCAGGACCTGCCTGGCTGAGCAATTTAAAGGCCCCTCCCTAAACTACAAACCCCAGAATTCTGCAGGAACTAGATTTATAGTGGATGAGGTCTTTGTGGGGATTTGTAAAAATGCACCATGATGAAATGGGTTGACTGGAAAGGCATGTGTTGGCAGCTGATTGGCTGAGCATGCCAGGAATCATAATTCTGACTGGCTACTGTCTCTGGCTTGCTGCTGAGACAAATGGTTTTAACTGTCACTTTCACCTCGGAGAGTGAAGAGAACACTAACTGGAAACAGCCAGGAAGGAAATGGTTGCATATTCTCTGAAGCCTGGTCATTTCTAAGGCACGACTGTTTAAAAGGACTGTTTATTCCCTCTGTTTTCGTAAGAATTCAGAGAGGCTGCTGTATATCCGCCGGGATATCCCAGCCACTCTTGATACAGTGAGTGAACTCGAGACTCCACCGCCACTCGGCGGGCCCACCTTCACCCGTTTCCAACTGCTGGACGCAGCAGCTGTCGATAAGCTACTTGCTGCAGCTAGACCAACTACCTGCTCCCTTGATCCGTGCCCCTCCTGGCTTGTTAGATCCTGCCGGGAGGGGTTACGAGACCCCCTGGGAAAGATTATCAACAGCTCCCTTGAGCAAGGAGTGTTCCCAGGGGGTTTAAAAGAGGCTATGGTAAGACCGCTGCTGAAAAAGCCGAATTTAGATCCTTCGGCCCCCTCCAATTACCGACCTGTGTCAAATTTGCCTTTTTTAGGCAAGGTAATTGAGAGGGCAGCAGCGGATCAGCTGCAGCGGTTCTTAGAAGACACAGCTGGACTCGATCCCTTCCAGTCCGGCTTCCGTATTGGGCATGGGACGGAGACCGTGCATGTCGCCATTACAGACCAACTTCGCCGCCAGCTGGATCGGGGCAGATCAGCCCTGCTTGTTTTGTTAGATCTAACAGCAGCGTTTGATACCGTAGACCATGCACTGTTAGCCCACCGTTTAGCCGTGACTGGGGTTAGGGGGACCGCCCTTAAGTGGGTGACCTCCTTCCTCCAGGATCGGGGACAACGCGTGGAGAGGGGGGAGGTCTCCGGGAGGTCTCCGGGAGGCTCCCTTATTATTACACTTGGCCCAGCTGGCCCGGTTGGTCCAGTACGCGGATGACACCCCTGGAATGGACGAGGCCAGACAACTCAGCCATCGTCATGACTGGATCCCTTGAAGGTTAAGAGCCTGGGCTGGATGAGTGTTGCCTACTGGATGGCGAGCAACTCAGCCCGTCATCCCTTATTAAGAGCCTTGCTGACCATGGAGGCCCAGGTCTCCATGGTCAGCAAGACGTCATTTTTCCACCTGCGACAGGCTAGGCGACTGGCCCCCTACCTGTCCAGGGATGACCTGGCCACGGTGATCCAAGCGACGGTCATCTCGAGGCTGGACTACTGTAACGCCCTCTACATTGGCCTTCCCTTGTCGACAATCCGGAAACTCAAGCTAGTGCAGAATGCCGCTGCTCGCTTGCTGGTGGGAGCACCAGTGAGGGAGCACATCACTCCCATCCTTCGGGAACTGCACTGGCTTCCCATCGAGTACCGAGTTGCCTTCAAGGTGCTGGTTTTAACCTTCAAGGCCTTACACGGTCTAGGGCCTGTGTACCTAAGGGACCGCCTTACCCCATATGTTCCCCCGAGATCACTACGGTCGGAAGAGCAGAACCTCCTGGTTATTCCATCATCCCGCTCCTGTCACCTATCCAGTACAAGACAACATGCCTTTTCGGCCGCGGCACCTGTGCTCTGGAATTCGCTTCCAGGTCATATTCGGGCAATTTCAGAACTCGCCCCTTTCCGAAGGGCGTGTAAGACTGTCCTCTTCAGGCTGGCATTTGGCTAAACCCAAACGCAATCAACATGCTCATGCCTGATCCAAGAACTGTAGTCCTGCGGTCACTATGGCTATGTATTTGTTTTTACTGTATGTTTTATCAAATGTCTTATTGCACATTTTAATTGCTGTAATCTGCCCCGAGCCTGTAGGGAGGAGCGGAATATAAAATGGAATAATAAATAATAAATATATTGTTGCTCTGTGTGACCTTTTGAACTGAAGTAAAGTTACTGTTACTCGTTACACAAATCTGAGTGACACATTATTATGCTGCAGGGTATATTTTGGTTCAGAAACTGTGGTAAAGCTTCTGGTTATTTTACATTTACAACCTCCAACAGTCCTTAGGTGGCATTGCCTCTCCTCCAGCAGAAGCCATCCAGGAGGAGGGCAATTTTCATAGCTGTGAGGCCACTGGCAAGGAATTATGGGAGCTTTAGTCCATGACATCTGGAAAGTGTTATTTCCACTAGCAACAGAAAACCCTGACTAGATTGACAAATAGTCTAACTTGGAGTTCCTGTGCTTTCCACCTGCAAGGATGCATCTAAATTGCATAATTCATGCAGTTTGACACCACTTTGACTTCTGTGGTTCAATGTTGTGGAAACATGGATGAGCTTTTGACTTCTCTGTAGCTATAGTTTTGTGGTTCCTCCTAGAACTGCAATAATTGAGCTATTGCAACTAAAGTGGTCTCGTACTGCATCTCATCCATGATTTAATACTACTTCGGCAAGGCTCCATTGGCAACATGGGAAGCTTTCACGTTGTGCCAGCAACGATGGAAGAAAGCTGGGTGGTGACATTCCCCCTCTCTCTCTTTCTCTCCCCCCCCCCCAAAACTTAGGATGGGGCAACAGGTGGGTTAGATGATGTGGGGTGTGGAGTAATGGGTTCTCCAAGCCCTCAGATTCACTACGATGGGTGGTGATTCTGGTGGCCTATATGATAAGGTCTTCTTCCCAATAGTTTGGGTGTTAACTAACGATCTGGAAGTCCAGTGGAGCCAGAAGAAGAAGCTTCCAGGAATAAATAGGCAACTGATATGAGAGTGCTAAGCATCTTTTTGATACCATTACTCCACTGTAAATCAGCCTCTCTTCCAACTGCTTTATAGACAAGGAGAAACCATCGGGGTTGTTCATAACCATATGTGTGTGTGTGTGTGTGTGTGTGTGTCTTCAAGTCACCTGTTGAATGGCAACTCCATGAGTTTCTTAGGGAAGGAATACTCAGAAGTGGTTTTGCTGGTTCTATAGAAGGTATTGGCAAACCCAGCCCAGGCCTCAGATGCAGTCCCCTGGGCTCGTTTCCCAGATCCTTCCCTCTCTCACCATCCTATCCTTCCTTCCTTCTCTTTTTTCCTTCCTCCTTCCCTTCTTCTTTCTCCCTCTTTTCTTCCATTCCACCCCTTTGACCTTCCTTCCCTCATCTCTCCCTCCTCCCCTCTCTCTTCCTCCTTCCTTCCATCCATCCTTTTCTTCCTCCTTCCCTCCCTCCCATCTCTTTTTCCTTCCTCTTTTCCTCCTGGGGGATGTTTATCTGGGAGACGGGAAGGTAGAGAGGGAACATGAGAACCATGTTTCAAGATTTAAAAGGCTGTCTCATGAGAGTAAGAGATGTTGGAGAGTGGCAAAGGCTGCCTTGGAGTGTGGTGGAGGCTTTTCAGCAGAGACTATCTATTAGGAGGGCTTTGATTGTGCCTTCTTGCATGGCAGGGGGTTGGACTGGATGGCCCTTGGGAGTCCCTTCCAAGGATTCTATATCAGGAGTAGGCAATACGGGGTCTAATGGATAGACTTTTTCTCTCCCATCCACCACCTCATCCTGACCAAAGCCAACCCTTTTGGGATCCAAAAAGTCTTTCCTTCACTTTCTGCCTCCGAAAGAGAAGAGGAAGGGCAGGGCAGGGAGTGGACTTGGGGAGAAATCCCCCCTCCCAGCCTGCCCACCCCGCTCTGGCCTGCCATGCAACCCCCAAGTTAGAAAGTTTGTCCATGCCTTTCTATAGCCTACAGCACCTGGGATTCAAAGGCAGTCTTCCACTTAAGTGGACTGGATTTGGAGAGTCTTTAGAAATAAACTAAATAATGGGAGGGAGACTTCACAAATCCATATCAAAGTATACGAGGTGAGGAGACAGACACTGGAACTACTACGCAGGTTCACCTGCGATTACAGGTTTGTCTACATTGTAGAATTAATTTTGTTTGACACCACTTTTAAATGCCATGGTTCAATGCCTTGGAGTCATGGGAACTGTAGTTTTCCAAACTCCTTAGCCTTTTCTGCCAAAGAGTGCTGATATCTCATAAAACTACAATTCCCAGGATTCCATAGCATTGAGCCATGGCAGTTAAAAGGGGTGGCAAGTGGTGCATTGATTCTACACCCTATGCCTCATGGGAAACAACAGGATTTTCCTCTGCATCAATGTTTATTGGATTGTACTGAAAAGATTACCGATAAAACAGATGATTTGAGTAAATGTTGCAGCTCTACATTTGGGGGGGAGTTGCATTTGTGCCTGGCTAATGCAACATTTCAGAATCACAGCCAAGTGTTAGTCAATGCCAAGTGTCGTCAGTGATCCATGAAACCTCATTATTCTGGCTGTGAAATACAAGCATACTAACTACTGTTCACAATGAAATTCGATATGGGAAATCCCATTATTCCTCTATTCAAGTGAGAGCAAAATGACAAGTTTGGGAGCAAGGGTGAAATATTGTTCTGTACTATTGGCCATTTCAGTGAAACTACTTTTCAGCTTCAATTTATGCCCCATCAGAAGTACAGCCAGCCTTCCAGATTTGCGGGTTTAGCTTTTGCAGATTTGATTATTCACAGATTTGATTAATATGTTCTCTCTTGGTCCTCAGGCATGAATCTATGGTCAGCTTCTGACAGAAGTTGACAATAGATTTGAGCTGGAGGACCAACCCCACCCCATCTACACTGCAATATAAGGCAGTTTCAGATTACAGATTGAAGGCAGTGAACTGGATTACATGGCAGTGTAGGTTTCCCTTGACAGTAAGTCCAGTCATGTCCGACCCTGGGGGTTGGTGCTCATCTCCATTTCTAAGCTCCATTTCAAGAGCCAGAGTTGTCCGTAGACACCTCCAAGGCCATGTGGCCGGCATGACTGCATGCAGCGCTGTTACCTTCCTGCTGGAGCAGTACCTATTGATCTATTCACATTTGCATGTTTTCAAACTGCTAGGTTGGCAGAAGCTGGGCCTAACAGCAGGAGCTCATGCTGCTACCCAAATTTGAACCTGTGACCTTTCAGTTCAGCAGCTAGCAGTTTAACCCACTGCGTCACCAGGGGCTCCCATGGCAGTGTAGACTCATATAATTCAGTTCAATGCAGTTTAATCTGCTTTATACGAGTCTACACTGAGTATTATAATGAAGTTCAAACAGCATTATATGGCAGTAAGGATGGGGCCTTAGGGGGTCTTAAAAAGGTAATTGTAGGTTCTGCAACAAGATTCTGTGGTCAACCATTTCATGCATGGTGGCCACTGCTCATGCCAGATGACAGGGGGATATAAGGGAATGAAAACCAGTGGTGCCAAACTGGTTCTGACACTGCTGGGCCATGCAGATGCCATGCAAACACCATTCAGCCTCCAGGCCAGTTCAGGGCCATGCAGTGCAAACCTCTGTAGGGTCTGGCTGTTTAGACTTTAGCGACACTGATTTGAAGTAGCTCTCTCCAGATCAGCATTCCTATTTCTGGCACATGTAGATGGCTCCAAAGTGTAGAAAATACACCCAACCCAACATAACAACCTCCAGCTAAATCCAGCAAAATATTCAAAATATCTGTTGAGAAACATTTTAGGAAATCTTTGAAAATGACTCAATGTCCTACCTGTATTTGTTGTTTCATGATCTTATGGAGTTTTCATAACCCAGATTCCTGGAAGATGTCTAAACACATAGCTATTTTGGATCTTATCAAGAACATGAATGAGGCTAAGTCCTAGGATCTCTTCACACTTACATTTTTTCAGCAACAGTGATGGAAGTTTGCGACTTCAGCCACGGAGCCTGATGGCTCCCATCACACCCTGGAGAACTACTTCCAGGGTGGCTCTGTGGCTGAAGGTGAAACTTCCATTGCCACAGCCGGAAAGAATGCTGGCAGAGCACAATGGCAGGCCCATCTTTCCATAGGAAAAGATGGATCAAGCCCCCAAAAAAAGGCTTCCCTACATGTGATGAGGAAGGGGGAAGCTGCAACAGAATAGGGTATGGGGCAACAGGTGCCCCATAAGTGATGGTTGCCTGGACATAGCAAGATGCCTTCATTCCGGTGGCATGTCTGATGAGGTCCCTGCTGCCCTATTCCTCCAATGAAACACAATGGCAAAAAGTTCATGGTAATGCAAGCCAAATGACTAAGCAAAATAATTCCCCATTATATTGACCCTACTCACTCTGGTTTCTTAAAAATGTCATATTAATGAACTAAGATATCTCCTAAATGTCATTTGAAAATTGAAATGTAAAAAAAAAACCCCATCCAATTTGTGGAAAAGAAATGGAGAAATGTAGAATGAGGCAGAAGGAAGGCCAGAGAGTTAGCATCAATCTATATGTGATACAAAGTGATGTTGCTTTAGATTTTTTAATAACAATGCAGCTCCCCCCACCCTACAAATGTAAATGGGATTTTTTTCATGTCAGGAGCCACTTGAGAAACTGCAAGTCGGTTCTGGTGTGAGAGAATTGGCCGTCTGCAAGGACATTGCCCAGGGGACGTTGGGATATTTTGATGTTTTACCATCTTTGTGGGAGGCTTCTCTCATGTCCCTGCATGAACTCCCTCTGTCAGCTGGAGCTGACAGAGGGAGCTCACCCGCTCTCTCCCCAGATTCGAACCTCCGACCTGTCAGTCTTCAGTCCTGCCGGCACAGTGATTTAACCCATTGCACCACCGGAGGCTCCTTTTAAATGGGATGACTGCATCTCAAAGAAATCCCTTGCCCAGAAGCCTTGTAAGGAGGAAACATAGACACCAAGACTTGATTATGAGCTAATAGTATTTTCCTGATCTGGAATGATGGAATAGAAAGCAGAAGAAGAGACATTCCAGCCTCCCCCTCTTTATGGTACCTCCCATTTAAAGTCTTTGCTTCCTTAGTCATGTTCCATTTCAAAATCTGGTTTTGGGACTCAGTTATAGACAATTGCCCTTGATTCACTTCGACCATCTGCAAGTCACTCACCATCTTTTGCTTCAGGTTTCCCTATTGCCAATGGAGCAATTTTATTTTTACTTTCCTGTAATGGCTGAGCTAGATACAGTGTCTCTGAATAATTTATGCCTATTATATGTGCTCTGAAATCTTCAAAATAAAAGGTGCCACACAGTGCAAAATGGAGAACTCTGCACTATGGAAAAGGAGGGAGGCAGGGGGGGAAACCCAAAGAATAGGTTCGTGCTTGTATTTCATTTATTAATAGCCAGACTTTGTTTCAGATGGGAAGAATGGAAAAAAATATTTATGGAACATGAGCCATTCAGCCAATCTACTCAAAGAAGACCAAGGAAGAGGAGAACACAAGAGCTATTCTGGAATGTGATATGCAAGTATTTGCCTTTTTTGTAGGATTGACAGGTTGAATACTGGATAGGTTCTCCTGTATCTTTAATGCAGGAGCAGGAAGATGTGGCACAAAGTTCTGCCAGGTGGAGTAATGGAACAAGAGCATCCTTTATCAAACAGGGCTATTTAATGGCCAGTAGAGAGCAAGAAGTAGAAGCAGAGAAGCATTTGGAATGGCTACGGCTATATGCACAGCACAAAAGGATGATGCAGTAAAAGCCTGATGGGGGAAATGCACCCCTTTAAACTGGAAGGCTGTAGCTGGCTTGTGGTCACTATACAAGCTTTATGGGGAAGCTGGGATTTGAGCCCGATAATGTCATCATCTGGATCTATAAAATTTATTTATTTATCATATCAGAAACAAACCAAGGGTATAGTTGTACTGTATTTTAAAAACACAAAGTTTGAAACTTGGCCTTATACTAAATGTCCTTTGACCAGCAGCTGGCCACTTGGAGTGCCTCTGCTGTTGCTATAAGAAGGTCCTCCGCTGTGCATGTGGCAGGGCTCAGAGTGCATTGTAATAGTTGGTGTGTGGTTTGCTCTTCTCCATACTTTTTAAAGGTTGGCTCTGTATCTCTTGGTGCCAGAGTGCAGTCTGTTCAGAGCCTTCCCAGTCGCCCAGTCTTCTGTCTGACCAGGGAGGAGTCTCTCATTTGGTATCAGTATATTATTATTATTATTATTATTATTATTATTATGAGACACAACAAGATTAGTACACAGCAAACAAGATCACTATGCTGGCTGTTGTATTAGATCACATGTCGGACACTTCCCAAGTGTCTAGGACTGTATGATGTATTGGTGAATAATGCGTGCGGATCCCAGTAGGGTGGCCTTTTGCAGCTGACAGATGGTCAGAGTGTCAATTGTGTTTAAGTGTGGGCCAAGGTCTTTAGGCACCCAGATTATCTTTAGGCATCCAGTGTGCCAATCACCAATGGGACCACCTATTATTCCTATTCCTATTATTATTATTATTATTATTATTCCGACTGATGTTGATCGACAGACTTTCTAAAGTTTATCAGTTATGCCTTTCCACAAAAGCTTAAATAAATTTCAATTCAATTCAATTTCTCACTTATTAATCACCCTCCATTAAATGCTCCAGGCAATTTACATAAAACATTGCATAAGAACGTACAACAGTAACCATGTAGACTGTATTAAACTTTAAAAGCTCTGCTAAAAAAACAAGTCTTAAGCGCCTGAGCAAAGGGCCTCAAGTTGCACATGGCCCTCGTGAGGAGGCAAAGAGTTCCACAGGGCAGGGGCAGAGATGGAGAAGGCCCTACGTCTCGTGGACTCGAGGCGTACTTCCCTGGGGGCTGGGACATGCAGTAAGTCTAGTTGGAGGAGTCTTGGCGACCACTAGCAGTGGAGAGTGGAGAGACGGTCTCTGAGGTATGCTGGCCAGGGGCGGTCTAAGGTAATTTTAAATGGTAAGCGAACATTATTTTGGCGCCCCGCCCCAAAACATTATTTTGGCGCCCCCCCTCCGCGCATGCCCAGAAGCTCCTGTGCGCAGGCGCAGAAGCCTGTAAACACAGCACTCCCTATTCGGCACGCGCCCCCCTCCGCGCATGCCCAGAAGCTCCTGTGCGCAGGCGCAGAATCCTGTAAACACAGCACTCCCTATTCGGCACTGTGCTGACAGCACACAGGGAGGTTTGCTACGGCGCGGCGTCGGAGCGCACAAGGCCCAAAAGCGGAACATCGTCCGGACGCTGTCTGGCGGGCGGGGGAATGCGCCCTTTACCCAGATGGCGCCACATGCAGCGGCGTCCTTTGCCTACCAGTAGGATCGCCCCTGATGCTGGCCCCTGGCCATAACGTGCTTTGAAGGTCAGAACCAACAGCTTATACAGGGCTCGGGATTCTGTTGGAAGCCAGTGCAGATGTAGTAGAGTTGGAGTTATGTGGCATCTCAGAGCTATCTTTGCGAGTAGCCTGGCTGCTGCCAAGTGATTGGTGTTAGTGTGTTGAAGTGATTGGTTTTGATGTGTTAGTCTGTCCGCTCTGGGCCCTTCCAGAGAAGCCCTACCTCCCAGGGCCTGATCCCAGGTTTTCTGCTTTAAACTGGATTATATGAATCCCCACTGCCAGATAATCTGGGATAAACAAAAAGTCTGGGATCAGATCCTGGGATATAGAGCCTGTCTGGAAGGGACCTCTGTGTTTCATGTGTACTCTCTCCTGCCTGTCTTAATGTGGCTAGAAGCATAATGTTTCAGGTCGCAAATCTAACACGGTTTAAAGAAGTGGAACTTTTTTATTCATGCTCCTAAAATATAAGGTCACTCCGTATGGCTGACATTCTAGCTGTAACATGAGATGGCTCAACAATGGATAAACCTGACTAGCTGATACGTAAGTCATTATTTTTTCCAAACTCATTTTTCAAGTACAGTTACTAAACCTGATATCTTGGAAACAATACTCGACTCCTTTTTACACAATAATTATCATGAGTGTACTTTGCCTCTTTGAAAAAAATTGAAAGTGATGATGGTGCATTATGGAATGAATAGTAATGGAGATTATTTCAGCTCCTTTGTACTGCTAATGACAAGTGAATGGAGTCATTATCTATACTTAAATATGTGCTTTTAGATTACTCATTATCCTGGCAAACTGGAAAATTGGTACTTGAGCACACAATCCTAATGGTGTTTTCAAAAATAATTCCAGTTTTGTTTATGAAAATGAAGTTGTAATCATTGTATTTTGCTTAGATGTATTAATAGTGAGCCAGGGAAGTCTAATGGGCTTCAGATAAGGAAATGCACTCTTTCCTAAAACAACAACAACAACAGCAAAGAGGGACAGGTTTTGAAGACTCAAGGAGTGAACAAGATGAAGCCCTTTGATCATGCCACCATTAGCATTTTCAAAATATTGCCAGTGCATATAAGGAAAAAGCACCAACCAAGAAGCTCTGCCACCACTAAAAAGTTCTATATAAGACTGGATCTAGATGGGCACCTGGACTCTTTCTATTTGCAGAGGAAATTGAAATCCGACAATGTTCATTCCTAGCTTTTGTGTTAACACCAGTTTAAAGAATAATCAGGAAAGTTGTGTTAGTCTCTCATTGCGATGTATTTGTGAAAAGAACTAATAAGCCACACATGGCAGCAATAAACCTAGCATCTAAATTTTAGTGGGTATGCCTAATTGGAGCTTTGAAGCACGGAGAGGCAATATATTGTTGAAGGCTTTCATGGCCGGAATCACTGGTTTGCTGTGAGTTTTCCGGGCTGAGTGGCCATGTTTTGATGAACCAACTTGAACACAGCATATTATTTGAGAACACAGAAATGCTGGATTACTCTAACAACCACCATGTCAGACTACACAGAGAAGCCATTGAAATTGTCCACAAGGATGTGGACAATTTCACCAGAAAGAAAGAAACCATGGAAATGAACGAAGTCTGGATGCCAGTATTAAAAAACTCTAAAATCAGGACAGCAAATAAAAGCAGGGGAATTCCAGGCAGCTAACACCTCACAACAAAGGATTCCCCAGCCAGGAAGCAGCCAGGCTTTGAAGCTGCAAGGCCTTTTAATGACCAATTGCAACATTCACACTTGCTTCAAACACACAAGTGTTCTTTCTCCCACCCTGGACATTCCACAGATGTATGAACCTCACATGCCTGGTTTTCAACAAACCTCACAACCTCTGAGGATGCCTGCCATAGATGTGGACGAAATGTCAGGAGAGAATGCTTCTGGAACATAAACATACAGCCTGGAAAACTCACAGCAACCCAACAATAATAAACACTGTGGGCCACACAGTCTGGATTTAGAGATTCAACCAAATGCAGACCAAAATTAATTTAAAATTCAAATATTAAACTAAATTAAATATTCAAGTATTATAGAAAATTTAAACTTTCATAAAAAGCAGTATGTGACATCACACATTAGATATCTGCATGAGATCCCTCAACCGAACAATAGAAACAATATCTAAGATAGAATGTAGGGCTATGACTCCACTACTGTCACTTCTTGCTTTTAAGGAGCTCATCACACTTATCAGTTTAGCCAGTTGAGGGATGGATGGACATGCAGCCCATCACACAACATCCCTCAACCTCCAGCAGGGGCCCTGCCCCCAACTGATGTCAAAGCAAGGATGCCTTCTCATCAACATGGGAAGGCTCCAATGGAGCCAGCAGACTTCTGCCTTGGTTGGGCGATGCTTAACCATGTGATTGGGAAAGCGTTGCTGTGCTGGAGCCCCACACGCCTGCCATTTTGATACGCTTGCTGGTGAAATGTCACCCGAGTGTGTGTGTGTGTGTGTGTGTGTGTGTGTGAGAGAGAGAGAGAGAGAGAGAGAGAGAGAGAGAGAGAGAGAGATGGTCCAAAATGTCTTTTGCCTGATGAAAAGCCCAGCAGAACTCAATAGCCTACTTCATGTGTTTTGTTTGTTTGTTGGTTGGTTTTTTTGGTTGGCTATAAATTTTGTGGATTTTGTTTTGTTTTGCTGCATGGCCAACACAGCTATTCTGAATATGCTTATTTACTACCACCAAAGTTGGTAGTAAATTGCCAAACTGGAAGCTGCTCTGAGCCCCTGCAGGGTGGAGATAGAGCAGGGTAAAAATGCAGTAAATAAATGAACAAATAATATGCTTATATACTACCATTGAAGTTATTCAGGTATATCTATATAAAAAAATGTAATGTTCATTTGTGGGATTAACATAACTCAAAATGTTGGTTTTAACATTTAAGGCCTTACATGGTCTAGGGTCTGCGTACCTGAGGGACCGCCTTGCCCCGTACGTTCCTCTGAGATCACTACGTTCAGAAGAACAAAATTTGCTACTGGTTCCATCGATCCACACCTGCCATCTATCCACAACTAGGCAGAGAGCCTTCTCCGTGGCGGCCCCAGTATGGTGGAACTCCTTGCCAGATGCTACCCGAGCGATCCCAGAGCTCGGTCCATTCCGAAGGGCCTGTAAAACTGCCCTCTTCAAACTGGCTTTCGACTAATTGAGCTGCCCTGAGGGGACCAAGCCTTGAGTTCTAGAAATTGAAATCCTGTTGATTTTACTGTATATTGGTTTTATGTTTTTAGGTTCTATGTTTTATTGTATGGCTGCTAGTTGTATGCGCAGCATGTTTTTATTGTATGTTAATCCGCCCCGAGCCTGCAGGGAGGAGCGGAATATAAGATCGAATAATAAATAAATAAATAAATAAAAATCACTGAACGAATCGCCACCAAATTTGAACACAATACACCTACTACTACCCCAAGGAGTGTCCATCACTAAAAATGGATTTTTTCATTTGGGATTTGTAGTTGCTGGGATTTATAGCCTGAAGTAGGACACTTATCTATCTGATGCCTATGAATAAAGTTACGCAAGGGCTATATGGAATAGTCAAACTTATAATTGTATTTTCTCCTAACTTCCAGCAGTATATGCACATCTATGCACTGATTAGGGAAGTGTTCCACCTAGTGACTGATGATGGTAGTGTAGGTTTCAAATACAGAAACACACTCAAATACAGTAGAGTTTCGCTTATCTAACATAAACTGGCTGACAGAACGTTTGATAAGCTAAAATGTTAGATAATAAGGAGGGATTAAAGAAAGCCTATTAAATATCAAATTACATTCTGATTTTACAAATTAAGTACCAAAACATCATGTTTCACAAGAAATCAACAGAAAAAGCAGTTCAATACAGGGTAATGTGTAGTAATTACTGTATTTATGAATTTGGCACCAAAACATCGCAATGTATTAAAACAGCTGTGGATCTGGCCAGGAGACAGATTGGGTAATGCAGAATGTTGGATGAGCGAAGGTTGGGTAAGCAAGGCTCTCTTGGCTTTACTTCGTGAACGAAGATTCAGGAAGGACTCATCCCATGCTTTCTACAAGTGCGTTGATGATTCAGAGGTTGGATGTGTCCTTCGAGCCTGTGCAATGGATTTTTCTAGTGAAGCGCAGTGTGCACAGAACTGGCCTCACCCTTTACACCAAAGGTTAGTCTGCCGGGGCCTAGCAAGCTGGGATGGTGGCAGCGAGGTCTTCAGGTCATAGGTTTGGTTCGAGTTTCCTTCTCTTAGATGGTTGACCTTACAGGGTTAAACAAGCACCATCTGCCCGGGTTTGAAATTAGAGTTTTCCTTCTCCTAGGATGGTTGCCAAAAGGCTAGAGAGCCCATCCTGCCCTTTGATGCTCTTTGTTAGACCCTTTGGTTGTGACCTGCCTGGCATGGGAGGCCTTACCAGTGGCTATTATGCCACCGCCAGCATAGCTCACAACAGCGAGACTCTACTATACATAAAATATGTTACAATCCAATAACTTTGGTATTCACGTCTTAATGTCTCCTTATGCTTGCCATGTTTCAGAGCCAGTATGCTACATCAGCCCAACCCATCCAAATCTGATGGAAATATCATTCACCCAAGATCTGATCACTGGCAAAAAGTGCCTCCTTGTCCTCATGCAGTTGTTGCCCAGTAAAGTTGAGTGAAGGGATAATGGAGACAGGGGATGTGGCCAGGAAAAGTTACTTAATTAAGTATCCCAATTTGAAGCTATAGCGGTGACAGATGGAAACATATCTCATAATGATCCGTGCTGTAAAAACAAGTTTTTGTTGATTTTTTTTTCTCCTCCTCGAAGTATAATGTTCCGCTCTGGTGAAAAGTAATACACTCTGTTAAACATTGTATGTTTGCTCTCCTTCAGGAACCTGGACAGAACAATATCATTATACTTGTGTTGCCATGGTGCTTTTTCTTAACAAATACTGGTAAGTCAGAAGCAAATATGTTGATGACTGACAATCCTGAAGGAGAGACAGGTCTTTTGAACAAACATTTTTGTTATTCTAATATTATTCTCATATGTATATGAACTAGCATTACATTTCCCTTTGTTCTTTTTTCTACCTATCTCATTCAGGACTGTCAGTCATCAGTTCCAAAACATTCCTCCATTTCTATTGACTGGTAGAAGACATCTACTTTTTGTGTTTGTGCATTTGTTTAATATATAAACCCTTTACACCAAGATAGATAGATGACAGATAGATAGTGATAAATAGATTTAGATTGATAGATGATAGATAGATACTCGTATAATCTTAGTGTAAAATGTATGAAAATAAATGCACAGACATAAAAGTCTTTAACAAGTCAATAGAAACTGAGGAATATTTTGGACCATAAATAAAGAAGCTGTTTCCGCTCTATGAAAATTTGAAAGCATTGAGGTATAGTAAATGCTGTTCATTCACCAACAATAAAAGAATCACGAAAGGAAGAGATCTTAAACTTTCTCTGCCTTGTGGTTGCAAGGAGGAGCAGAGCAAGGAAACATCTTGAAATCAAATTGAAATCTGTTTGCCCAACATTGGGTGGAGCCCATTATATTCCACGACAGGCCTCGTTCAGGTTCTCACTGTTGAGACATGAATTGTACTCCAAGCAAAGGTTCGTCATCTTAGGAATAGACAAATGTGGCAAAACATAGGGGGAAACTTAACAAGTTGGCTCCCTGTGTGCTGGTTGTAATAAAAGCATGAAACAGAGAGATGCTTTCTGAAATACTCAGAACCAAATTATACACAATGACAGATGGTTTATTACTTCATCAAACTCTGGGTTTTGAGTAATGTGGGGTGGGAACAAGAGTAAAATGGGCACACAGTTTAAATTATCAGTGCTCATCACCTATTTTTGGTGTCTTTAGCAGAGTGACAAATGTCATGGCCCCAGCAAGACACTCTCACCTCTCTTCCCTGATCTTTCTATATGAGGGCCCTTGTGCATTTCTCTGAAAGTATGAATTGAGTTGGCTGGCTGCTTCTCTGATAGGCCCAGTGTTGGTCATTCTTCTGCCTGATGAAGCATGGTGTGCAAGGCAAAGCGGATGAGTGAAGGAAAGGCAGAAGGAGACAAAGTGAATTAAGAACCTGGGGTTCCTTCCACACTGTCCTATATCCCAGGATCTGATTCCAGATTATCTTCTTATCCCAGATTATCTGGCAGTGGAGACTCATATTATCCAGTTCAAAGCAAATAACCTGGGATCAGATCCTCGGATATAGGACAACGTAAAAGAGATCTGAGAAATGTTTGGAAGGTATATATTAGATTTGGTGACAGACAAGGATAGATAAATCAATCATTCTCTTAATTTATTATGTGTCCCCTTTGATTTTTCCCCCTCAGTAGATCAATATTCTAGGTTTCTGTGAGTTTTCTGGGCTGTATGACCATGTTCCAGAAGCATTCTCTCCTGACATTTCACCCATATCTATGGCAGGTATCCTCAGAGGTCGTGCACACAGAAAGCTTGGCAGACAGCACTTAGTTGGAATCCTATTAGCTTGTTATCCAAGGTCTACAGAAATATTTACTTCTGAAGGTATCGTTATGCCAATTTGTTAAAGCATAAGCAATAACAAAGAGTAGATTTTAAAAATACATTCATGGAGAAGCACAGAATAGTCTATTCTGGGAGGGAAAATCCTGATTTTACCTGATGCAGGCAAGATGCAAGCTTTTGCCTTTAGAAATGTACTAGATTTTATTAAGAAGGCTACAGATATTGCATATTATCGTATATATTTGAATATACGATGACCCGAATATAAGCCAAGGCACCTTAGATAGGCCTGGGGCCAGCGTATCTAAGGGAAAGTCTCGCCCCATATTGCCCTTTGAGATCACTATGGTCGGAGGACTCCAACCTTCTAGAGGTGCCCTCGGTGAAGCTTGTTAGGCTGACATCAACTCGCCGGAGGGCGTTCTCTGTCATAGCACCTACGCTGTGGAATGCCCTCCTGGCCGAAACACGGGCCATTAAGGACCTGCTCCCATTTAGACGGGCCTGTAAAACCCATCTTTTTAAGCAGGCCTTCGATGGGTAGGTCCGGCCCATATGCCGCCATCTGTTCACTCACTCTGTTAGACGATATGTCGTAATACTGTTTTAATTGCTCCTGTTTTAATTTTGCTGTTTTTACTGTTTTTAACTGTATGCATTTAATTGTATGTATTTTGCTGTGCCTTGTGGCTACTGTGAGCCGCCGCGAGCCCCCGGGAGTCGGCGGCATAGAAGCCGAAATAATAAATAAATAAATAAATAATAATTTTTCCACAAAAAACTGGGAAGACATATCGACTCGATTATAAACAGAGGGTGGGAAATGCAGCTGCTATGAGTCAACTTCAAAATAAAAATAGATAACAATAAAATTACATTAATTGAGGCATCAGGAGGTTAAATGTTTTGGAATATTTATATAAAACTGTAATTTAAGATAAGACTGCCCAACTCTGTTTAAGCCATTATTCTAACCTTCTTCTATGTAAATGTGCTTATGTATCCTTCCAATAATGATAAAGAGAATAAGATAATAAATGTAATAATAAGAATAATAATAAGAGTACAATAATGGAAATGTAATAATAACAATAATAAATAGGAGAAAGTAATAAATGTAATAATAGAGTAAAATAATAAATGTAAAAATTAAAGTAAAATAATGTAAATGTAATAATAAACAGAGTAAATAAATGTAATATGAATGAATGAATAAATGTCAGTCATATCAATATATATTAATAAAACAGAATGAAATAAAATATAGTAGGATAAAATGTAATATAATATAGTCAGATAATCACATGATCAATTAATGTAATAAATGTAATACTAATAACAGAGTAAAATAATAAATAACCTTGGCTCGAGGATAAGCCGAGGAAAACATTTTCAGCCTAATAAGGGCGCTGAAAAACTAGGCTTATATTCGAGTATATACAGTACTTATTCTATTAAAGAAGAGGGAAACATTCAAATGAAAAGATATTAAACCTCTTAATAAAAGATATATTCTTTTATTTTATTCATTGGTTACTATCCAGTTAAGAAGCAGAACTCCTCCGAAATTGCAATTTCATAATAAATTGTGGCTACGTACTACAGCTGTGGTTTTCTCTCCCCAGTAACCTTTTGATGTGCCTGAACATATGCTGCCATAGCTGTCTAAAAGAACACAGAGCTGAATCAAAATGTTGCAGTTTCAGAATATGTGAAAGCATATTTGAACTTTTTTTTTACATGCCAGTAGCCCCTTTCTACAGTGTGAGTAACGGATTGAAATAGGTAGTGACTCCTTAAAGAAAGCATTTTCATTTGTCTTTGTGCTTGCAGAGTGTTGTTCTTCTGATTCATGGCACTAATTCAGAGCCAGGCAAAGGGGCTCATCGATCAAATGGTGGCCCGTTATCATAAGATAAAACCTGTTTCAGTTGGTGTATGTGCGACTGCCAATTGATGCACTCAAGTGAAGCCTCATCTACACTGCCCTATAAAATCCAGATTATCTGCTTTGAACTGGATTATATGGTGGCGTAGACTCATATAATCCAGTTCAAAGCAAATTATATGGATAATCATGTTTGATACTCTGGATTATATGACAGTGTAGAAGGAGCCTCATATAGAACTTCATTACATGATGGAAATTCAGTATCCTAAAAGGTTTCTATCCCAGTTGACCCACAGAACTCCAAATTGCCCATCACACGATGTAGCCTCACTTCCAGATGAACTGGGTCAACTGGGGCAGAAGTTTAAATTCTGGGTCAACTAGGGTAGATGCATCCTAGGACTCTGTGCCAGCAAGATGGGAGCCTCCCCTTCTTGCATTTGGAACAACGGGGCTACCAGAGGGGAAGCTGTGCAATAAAGCTTCCCCATGTGTGATGGGGCAGCGTCAGTGGGAGGCGAAGCAAGGCACTGGGCACTGGGATTGCCCCACTGCTCCCCCCACTCCCACCCCACAGAGGCTACCGAATCAGAATGCTAGACTTCATCAATGTGTCCAGGTCAAAGGTGAAAATCTGGATTATCTGTTTTGATAAACTGATTTATATGACAGTGTAGATACAGCCCCAGATGAGACCTGATTGCTGAAAAATGACATAGTGTTTAATGAATTGTGAGTTATCATGACATATCCTTCTGATGCCCCTTCTACCATAAAATCCAGATTATCAAAGAAGATAATCCACATTATCTACTTTGAACTGGATTGTATGAGTCTACACTGCCATATAATCCGGTTCAAAGCAGGTAATCTGGATTTTATATGGCAGTGTAGAAGGGTTAGACCCCTTCTATAATTTAGTTCATTGCATAACTGCATTAATCTACATTAATGGCATCAAATTGCATTAATTCAGCAGTGTAGATACAAGATTTTAACTATTGTCTTCACAAGTAACATCGTTATGCCATCGACAATTTATTCTTCAGAGGTCTCTAGCTGGCCTGCAAGCCCTCCTGCTTTCATTTACAGCTTTTTTGTGATGCCATACTATAAATGCTGCTCCCTGAATGCTAGAGGATTAAAAACTTTGATGCATTCAAGTTCCTTGTTCCTCATCTTTGCTACTACAAGAGCATGTTAATTCACTTTAATGTATTCACCATGTACCATACAAAAGTTATTCATGAATTTTTATGTGATTGCTGATAAGACAGCCAGTTGGCAGAGATTTTCTTCTGGGGAGTTTCTACCTGCTTCATTTGCTTTACTTACAGTACATCAGTATCTCAAGCACATCATGTTTTTTTTATATTCCAGGCTTTTGGAAAGCACATTCTTAAATTATTTTTAAGGGAGCAGTTCCACATGTGGTTTAGGTCTCTTCAATCCCTTTGATTTCAGTGAGAATTTAAACAGCTCAGGGCCTTATTTTATGTTATGTGAGGAATAATATTTAGTGATGGAAACAATTCATTCTATGGGAACGTCTCCTCTGCTATATCACACTCTTTGTCTGGGTAGCCCATTATAATCTGCTATGACTAGCAAAGAGTATCAGGCAAATACTGTCATATAACCTACAAATTTTTTATATTGGTAATTCAAGGATGAACATCTGGACATACAAAAAGGGTTTGCTAGTATCTCTAGAACAGCGTTTCTCAACCTGTGGTTCAGGAACCCTTTGGGGGTTGTGAAAGGGTTTCAGAGGGGCCGCCAAAGACCATCAGAAAACATATTTCTGATGTTATTGGGAACCCCTTTGACAGTGAAGGCTGAAGATCTTTCCGCCTGTCCTCTTCCTTTTTGGAAACAGATGGCAGATCCTCCCACCAAAAGTCCTCCTCCCCTGTGATTGACCACCCTCTTAGCCAAGGGGAGGGCTGTTTCTGAGACTCCAAGCGGAAAGGAGAGAGCAGGCATGTTCAGTGCATGTGCAGGCGAGGAAGAGTGTGTGAGGCTGGAGGGAGGCCCACAACAACTAGTCCCTTCAAGGCATGGGGGTTCTGCGTGGGAAGTTTGGCCCAATTCTATAGTCGGTGGGGTTAAGAATGCTCTTTGATTTGCAGGTGAACTATAAATCCCAGCAATAACAACTCCCAAATTTCAAGATCTACCTTCCCCAAATTCCACCAGTGTTATTTATGCCAAGTTTGGTCCAGATCCATCATTGTTTGAGTCCACAGTCCTCTCTGGATGTAGGTGAACTACAACTCCAAAACTCAGGATCAATGCCCACCCAACCTTTGCAGTAGTTTCTGTTTGTCATGAGAGTTCTGTATGCCAAGTTTGATTCAATTCCATCATTGGTGGAGCTCAGAATGCTCTTTGATTGTAGGTTAACTATAAATCCCAGAAACTACAACTCTCAAATGACAAAATCAACCCCCCCCCCCAATCCCACAAGTATTCAAATGTGGGCACATTGGGTATTTGTGCTAAATTTGGTCCAGCGAATGAAAATACATCCTGCGTATCAGATATTTACATTACTATTCAGAACAGTAGCAAAATTACAGTTATGAAGTAGCAATGAAAGTAATTTTATGGTTGGGGGTCACCACCACATGAGGAACTGTATTAAGGGGCCACAGCATTAGGAACGTTGAGAAACACTCCTCTAGGAGTGAAACCCTTCTTTGGGTCATTCCGTTAAATGCCGTGGGAGATCAGAATGCAAAAATTACCCATTTATGGCTTATGCACATTTATCAGTCATGCCAGCGTTGAAGTCTTCTCCAGTCTTATCCTCTTCAGCCCAGTTCCACCTGTACTTGTCATCGTGACCAATGGTCAGCAATGCAGGACATTGTAGTCCAACAAAGTATGGATAACATGAGGCCAATCTCTGCTAAACCTGTTTGATCAGAGATGATCGTTTTAAACCTGGCGAACGTTTTTAAATGTATATTTATTTTCATTTTATGTAATTGTGTATTTTATTGGTGTTATATTGTTGGAAGCTGCCCTGAGTCCCGCTTAGGAGGTCGAAAATAGGACGGGATAAAAATGTTCTAAATAATAAATAAATAAATAGTGAGACCAAAAAAGATATCATAATAACACCACATGAAATGATGCATTATTATTTGATAGTCATTCCTGACCTATGGCTACCCTCAAACAAACCTGAGATTTCATGACAAAGATGTATTTAGAAGGGGTTGCCTTTGCCTTTCTGTGAGGCTGAGAGAGTGTGATGTGCTCAAGGCAAACCAATGGGTTTCCATAGCCAAGCAAGGATTTGAATCCTTGTTCCCATTCAAAAGTCTACATCCTTTCGAACACATGCCTTATAAAGCTGTATGTAAGCTTAGTTGGACAGTTACTCTTTTAAGTACTTTCATAACAGAAGGAAATTCTTGGGGTGCCGAAAGAACTATTTTCTTTGGGCCATTATGCGGGGGCTTCCCAGAGTCCCTTTCCCATCATTTTAGGCACTCAGCTGCAGGCAGGCATGTGCTTTAAGGAGGCTTCTTATATGTTTCTGACTCTAGAGGAGGTGCTTGGCTGCAGGCAGACAGGCACACTTTCTTGGCCTGCATGCCCACACACCCTTTCCAAGGCAAGGAGACAAGTTTACTCGAGAGGAGGCTCTCGGCTGCAGGCAGGTGCACTCACTTTCTGAGGCTGCACATCACACACACACTCCAAGATAAGGAGGCTGCTTACAAAAAGCAGGCGAGGAGCCAGGATCGGCTCCCGCTTGCTTTCGTGTTGAGCTAATTTTTGTCCTGGAAAGAAGCTTCCCCTTACATGCTCCTGAAGGTAACAAAAGTAACAAAAGAACAGATGTAATAAAAGAAAACAGATTCACACACAACTCTAGTGCTGGTACCTCACCTCCATAGCATTTTTGTTTTCATGTCATGAGTGACTTGAGAACTGCAATTCGCTTCTGGTGTGAGAGAATTGGGCGTCTGCAAGGGCATTGCCCAGAGGATGCCCGGATGTTTTAATGTTTTGCCATCCCTGTGCGAGGCTTCTCTCAATCCATAGCATTGATCCATTGCAACTGAAATGATATCAGACTGTATTCATTCTACAGTGCCGATGCAACGCTAGTCATGTTTTAGAGTGATCCAATGAAATTAATGTGACCTAAGTTACTGATGACTAACTTGACTCCATAATAAATTCTGGCTCCCCTTTTGATTAACAGCAGATAGGAGTTCAAAATACTTTGCAGAATTGGTTAATGTTGTCAAAAATTTATCCTATGCACACATACAAAATGTGAGAAACAATTATCTATCTTAGAAAGAGACAATATTTAAAAGGAGACGTATTCATAATGTCATGTTCTGACTCATTTCAGAGGAAGCAGATCTTCAGAGACCTGTGAGTCAGCTTCTAAAACCTACAGCATCCAATTTGGAATATGTTTTTCCATTACTCGCTCCTTGAAAGAAAACAAAACCATTGTTTTGCTGTCAAATGGTTTTCGTATGCCTTCCCAAGCAAGCTAGAGTCAATTCTATCCTATTTTCCGAGGATTGCAGAGGATTTTGAATAGACAGCATTTTAAAAGTGGGAAAGAATGTTACAAAACACTTTGACACCACAGTTACATATACAAAAGGAATGATTTTCCATCATCATTCATCCTGCTTTAACACAATCTTGATTTACCAAGAAATGTTACTCAATTTAAAATTTAAAAGGTAATGGAGAATTTGGTACCATAATTCTCATTTTTCTAACTGTGAGATTCGGGGTTTTTTTTAAAGGACTTCTGTACAAATGAGAGAAAAAGTGTCTGTAAACAAATCATACTTTCCTCCAACTATGCAAAAGTCTGAAAACAATGCATATGTGAAACAATTTGAAATTGTCGTTAAGCTTCCTTTTCAGGAATAGTAAGGATATTATCCAAGGTGTCTTCATTGTTGCACAAAAAAAAGTGATTCTCCATGTTTCCTAAGAAGTCATGACCATTACTGAAGTACTTTTAAAAGAGAAAGTAGACATCACAATGGAATAATCATAGCCACAAGGTGCACTGAAGACCATAAGACCGTGATTCCCAAAGTGGGCAGTACCGCCCCCTAGTGGGCGGTGAGGTGATCCAAGGGGTGGTGGGCAGCTCAGGAGAATTTGGGGGGCACTGAACCCCTATAAGGGGGCAGTGGCGGGATTCCAACTCGCAAGTGCGCAAGTGTACGCCTGCCAGTTGGAAACCCCGTACAGGTGCTGCCTGGAAACAGCAGCATGCGCCTCCTTCCTCTCCTCAACTCCACCCATGACACAGTCCTGTATCATCCCTTCCAATCCAATGGGTCCCTTGGAAGGAAGGGGCGATACGGGATTGTGCCGTGTATTCAAATTTGGGCATATTGAGTATTTGTGCCAAATTTGGTCCAAATCCAGGGTTGTTTGGGTACAGAGTGCTCTCCAAATGTAGTTGAACTACACCTCCCCTAAATCACTGTCAATTCCTCCCAAGGCCCTCCAGTATTTTCTGTTGGTCATGGGAGTTTGTGTGCCAAGTTTGGTCCAGGTCTGTCATTCATGGGGTCTCGGCCGTGGAAGTCTGAGCTGAATTGATCAAAGGTACTGCAAATTCCATCATCCATTGTCCATACTCCCCCAAACATATTGCATTTGTGATTAATCACTATGCTTTAATTATGTTCAAATTGTAACATTAAAAACACATCCTGCATATTAGATATTTGCATGAGAATTTACAAGAGTAGCAAAATTATTTATGAAGTAGTAATGAAAATATGGATGGGGCCACCACAACCTTGTTTAGGGCTCACAGCATTAGAAAGGTTGAGAACCACTACATTAATACATATATCTTTCTGTTTAGTTGCTATTACTTTTTAAAAAAAATTAATTTCTAGGGGGGCGGTGAGTAAATGTTTTTCTGGAAAGGGGGCGGTAGTGGTTCTCAACCTATGGGTCCCCAGATGTTTTTGCCTTCAACTCCCAGAAATTCTAACAGCTGATAAACTGGCTGGGATTTCTGGGAGTTGTGGGCCAAAACACCTGGGGATCCACAGGTTGAAAACCACTGGCATAAAACGTTATGAAAAGATTTTCCCAGGAGCAACAGCTTCCATGTCAATGGGATGGTGAATCCATTCTGGGTTTTGATCTGAACTTTAAAGGAGCTCTCCAAGGTGATGACACCTCAAAGAGGTTTGACACATTGGAAAACTCCTTTGAAGTTTAGAGGATTTATTACCACATTGACAGGGAAGCTACCAACCCTATGTACAGGGTTAGGGTTGACCCTGTCTCCGTCAGTGAGCACTTTGAGTTCTCAGGAGACTTTGCTGTTCCAATAAAGGCATCCTTTGCTAGTGCTTTGTCTGATGAGCCACCTTTGATAACTGGTGAAACCTTGTAGTCCTAACTGCTACATCATTTCTCCATTGGCCCATTATCCGCCCAACAGAAGACCATTAAAGCGATACATGTTTTGCAACAATTAAGGTGCATCGGATTAGCAAGATACAGTCCGCAAATATGGAGAGAAGTATACTGTATGATATGGAAGTCTGCAGCTGTCCTAGCCCAGAATTCATGAAAATAATTGGAAACATGATAACTCAATCTTCGGAAATGCAATAAAAGCATCCCTTCTTTCAAACTACCTCCACTCTATAGAAAAAAGATATCTAGATATAGGTTGCAATCCTGTATAGTTCAGTGTACCAAAGCGGTTCTGCATGCTAAGCCACATATTGACTTACTGAACTTTTGCTAAAGCTCCCCTCGAGCTATTACCTGGTTTTTGCAAAATAGGTAGGATTGCAGAAGGATTTGGACATGTCCCTGTAGCCAGACTGAAACACCCTGGGGATCCTGGAAGAAGAAAAATGAGACTGATGGTACCAAATTCTGGCCAACTTGACTGCATGGAGTGCTGCTACCTTCCTACTGAAGCGCTACCTATTAATCTATTCACATTTGCATATTTTTGAACTTTCTTTTTCATGTCAGGAGCGACTTGAGAAACTGCAAGTTGCTTCTGGTGTGAGAGAATTGGCCTTCTGCAAGGACGTTGCCCAGGGGACACCCAGATGTTTTACCATCCTTGTGGGAGGGTTCTCTCATGATCCTGCATGGGGAGCTGGAGCTGACAGAGGGAGCTCAACCCACTCTCCCCGGATTCAAACTGCTGACCTATTGGTCAGCAGTCCTGCTGGCACAAGGGTTTAACCCATTTTGCCACCGGTGGCTCCATCACATTCCTCTACATTAAATTAATGAACATTCTGACTAAATAATTGTTTTCAAACTGCTAGGTTGGCAGAAGCTGGGGCTAACAATGGGAGCTAACCCCGCTTCCCAGAGGAGTGAATGGAAATATACAGCACAGGTCAAGAGATCCATAAAACCATTTTGGAGACTTGCCTTTTGCTCTCTCTCTCTCTCTCTCTCTCTCTCTCTCTCTCTCTCTCTCTCTCTCTCTGAATAATAAAATCAGATCGGAGCACATAGCCTCTGGGAGAACTCTGGCTCATAATTACAGGATTTAATAACAGTTAAATGTGATATTCCATGTGTTTTGAATTTGGCCGTAGCTCTTCTCATCCTAAAAAAGCCCTCCAGGGCATCCATCCAACTTGTCAGAGCCAATCAGAGCACATTCACGGTAATAAGAAGTGCCTTAAGTGACACCCTCGGGTGAATTGATTCAACCTGCCTACTTTCAGTGCAGTGCTGTATTTCTGCATGGAGCCTTTTATTTGAAGAACCTCAAACTGCTTCACAGTTTGCTATAAGATAATGAGGATGGTTCCTGGGGCCAGAGGCAATGCAGCTCACACATGCAGAAAGATGTGATTTCAGGTTTGTTTTTTGTTTTTTTAGAGAAAGGCCAACAGCAAAGTGCTCGGCAGCTTTGATTGCTTCAGCAGAGTGGAAAAAGATGAAAAAGTTGGGAAGAGCCAAGGAGGCAGAGTCAACAGCCTAAAACGTAGCCCAGATATGTGATGTTGAAATGACCTGAGCACCAATTCCCTTCTCTAGAAGGATTGTGTTTGGAGGTAGACTGGGGGACAATTAGACCCTATCTACAGTGCCATATAATGCAGTTTAACATTGCAGGATATGGACATTGTAGACTCATATAATGCAATGCAGTGCTGTTAAAAACATTATACGAGTCTATACTGACCATATTATGCATATATGGTAGTTTAGATGGTGCCTTAAGTAAGGTTATATAAGGGTCAGAACCTGGGCTGCATATTAACTGATGTGTTGTCACAAAGCCATATATCCTTTTACTTGTGAGTAAGCACAATCGGCTGGAAAGGTAATTTTGGGGATAATAATAATAATAGCTACAACTAATATTTACAGGCCGCCCTATCTCCCCGAGAAGACTCATGGTGGTTTACACACAGAAAGGCAAACATTCAATGCCAAAACAAGTGCAAATACATTAAAGCAATATAGCAAATACCTATACCAAAAACAGTAAGCTAATCGCATAAAAGAATTAAACATCAAAATAAGAAACAGGATACAAATAATCACAAAAACACAATACATTTTTTGTGTGTCAGAAGCAACTTGAGAAACTGCAAGTCGTTTCTGGTGTGAGAGAATTGGCTGTCCGCAAGGACATTGCCCAGGGGATGCCCAGATATTTTGATGTTTTACCGTCCTTTGTGGGAGGCTTCTCTCATATCCCTGCATGGGGAGCTGGAGCTGACAGAGGGAGCTCACCCATGCTCTCCGCAGATTCAAGCCTTAAACATTAACATTAAAACATATATCATAGTAATCACAAATAAAATAGGTGAGCATTGGCTGTTATAGTTGTTCTTAAAATTTACTATAATGGCCACAGGGTCCAAGTAAGTCAGCCAGCATTCCAATGGCATTGATCTAAAGCAGTGTTTCTCAACCAGTGTGCCGTGGCACACTAGTGTGCCGTG
The DNA here is from genome assembly GCA_030556195.1 of Anolis apletophallus. Taxonomy (NCBI): domain Eukaryota; kingdom Metazoa; phylum Chordata; class Lepidosauria; order Squamata; family Anolidae; genus Anolis; species Anolis apletophallus. The sequence continues at coordinate 80,112,163 of JARBWK010000003.1, forward strand.
AGCGATCATCAGGTGTGCCGCGAGAAAAGCTCTCTGCCCCCCTTCCTTCCCCTTTCCTCCTGCCCAACTCCTGCTGCTTGGGGGAGGAGGAGGAAGGGCCGGGCGGCGGCAAAGAAAAAGAAGGGGGGCCGGGGCGCCACCTCCTTCGGCCGTTTCCCCAGCCAGCCTCCAATCCACTATGACTCCCACCATGACTCTCGCCCCTCACTCACTGAAGCCGCGCGGAGGAGCCCCGCCCACTGAAGCCCGCCCACCACTCATGCTCCTCCTCTGTGAGAGAGCTGAAGTCGGGGGAGAGGGCAGGGCATGGCGCCCTCCCCCCTCCCCGGCTTCAGCACTCACACAGCTTTGCCAGCCTTGAGGGGGCAGTGGCAAGCCAGCAGTGGCAGAGCCAGCACAGTGCTGGCTTGGCACTCCCCCCTCAAGGCTGGCGAAGCTGTGGGAGAACTGAAGCCAGGGGGGAGAGGGCGGGACATGGCATGGCCTGGCTCCTCCCCCTCCCCCGGCTTTGGCACTCCCAGCAACTGCTCCCAGCAGGCCACCATCCCCCAGCCGTTCTTTACTGTGTTAGAGTGTCATTTTGTGTCATTTTGGTTGGTGGTGTGCCCTCGGTTTTTTTTAATGTTAAAAGTGTGCCGCAGCTCAAAAAAGGTTGGGAAACACTGATCTAAAGTGTCTCAGTCCTCCTCCTCCTCCTCCTCTCCATATGCCAAAGTGCAGATGTGTGTGTTTGTTTTAAGAGGCCTTTTTGAAGGAAGATTGGGTAGGGACCATTTTTATTTCTTTTGGTGGGAAGTTCCAGAGATGGGGAGTGGTCACAGAGAAGAGCCCCTCTCTCATTCCCACCAACCACATTTGTGAAGGGGGTGGGACTGAGAGCAGACCCTCCTTCGCTGACCACAGTGTTAGGGTGATGTGGCTAGACAAATAGCCTGGACCGAAACTGAACTGGGATGGTGGAGTTAGTGTCATTCAATGTAGTCTGGACTACTTCTGGGCACTGCAGTTCAAGAAGGATAATGACAAGCTGGAACATGTCCAGAATAGGCAGCCAAAATGATCAAAGGGTGTCATAAGGAAGGGGGAGCAGGCTTGTTTTCTGCTGCCTGGAGACTAGGACTTGGAGCCATAGGTTCAAATTACAGGAAAAGAGATTATATTTGAAGATTAAGAAGCATCTCATGACAGAAAGTGCTGTTCGTCAGTGGAACTCTCTGCCTTGGAGTATAGTGGAAGTTCCTTTCTTGGAGGCTTGTAAACAGAGACTGAGTGGCTATCTGTCAGGGGTGCTTTGATTGTGCTTTTGCTGCATGGCAGAGGGTTGGACTGGATGGTTCATATGGTCTCTTTCAACTCTATTGTTGTATGATTCTAGATGTCAAAACCAAACCTTCTGCAGAGTGGCTGAGGGAACTGGATATGTTTAGCTTGGAGAAAAGAAGGCTGAGAAAAGACCAATAGTCCTATTGAAATATTTGAAAAGATGTCGAGGAGGTAGCAAGCTTGTTTTATGCTGCTGCAGAGAATGGAGCAATGGATTCAAATTGCAGGGGCGGGGGGAGGAACTCTCTACCTGGGAGTGTGACAGAGGTTTTTGAGCAGATGCTGGATGGTCATCTGTCATGCATGCTTTGATTCTGGGGTCCTGCATGGCAGGGGGTGGACTGGATGGCCCTTGGAATCTCTTCCATCTCTGTGATTCTATGATTCTAACCAGGGCCGTAACCAGGATTTTGATTCCGTGGGGGGTGAGTTTGATTCAGGAGGGGCTGAGTCTGAGTGAGAGATGGTCTACCCTAGCAAACCTTTTGTATCGTTATCCCAATAACCCTTGAATATGGGATATATTGAGCATGGTGATCAGATCATGATATGAATACACATAACAGTTTAAATAATGTACCAGTAAGGCATTCTCGCGGACCACCCTGAGAATTCCGGGGGGGGGGCCTTGGGGGCTTCATGCCTGATTCTAACAATGGTGATGGCACTCAGTCATTGTAGGTAATTATGTTTGGCAGTGTAGGGACTTACCCCATATATTTTTAGCAAAGACAAAACTATGCAAAAAGCTATATACTTTCTATGCAAAATTCCTGGTTCTGTGCAATGCACTCCCCAATAATAATAATAATGTGGAAAAGAGTGGCTCTCTGGAAAGGATGAGTTTTTCGCATAATTTAAATGCTCAAACATTTCTGTGCAGAATAATTCAGCAAAACTCTCTTCAGGATATTTGTATACTGAGTGAGAATTGTACATAAATGTTTGTGGTGCAGTGGGTTAAACTATTGTGCTGATGGGACTGTTGACCAAAAGGTCAGCAGTTCAAATCCAGGGAGTTGGGTGAGCTGCTGTCTGCCAGCACCAGCTTCCCATGCAGGGACATGAGAGAAGCCTCCCACAGGATGGGAAAACATCTGGGTGTCCCCTGATCAACGTCCTTGCAGACGGCCAATTCTCTCACACCAGAAGTGACTTGCAGTTTCTCAAGTTGCTCCCGACACAGAAAAAACCCTCCCACGGAAGGAAGAAAACTGCAGAAATTATTCACCTTGGATTCCAAGGACAAAACAGTCAAATATTTACATCCCTATTCCATAAACAGCATAAAAGCAAATGTTCCTTTCATTGCTATGCTGTGTATCATAGCACTCCTCCTGCCAGGATGATCTTAACCAAATTAAGATATGTCCTCTGAATGTAATGCTTTGCTCAGCAGTAAAATGAAATTTTACTGCCTGGCAGTGTTGGTATGTAAGTGCTTAGTTATGCATTGCCCCTGTCAACTATATTTATTTATGGCTTCATCAGCATCAGCAACAAAGGATTCATGATAACAGATTTGGGCGTCTGAACCACTGCCATTGGCATGAGATCTTGAGCAGTGGCTATGGAAAGAAAGGAAAATGCAATAGCTGAGGATTTTATAGACACTGGAAAGATAGGGAGAGAGAAGAAGGTTATAGTTTGGCACTCTAGTGATCTGACTTACTGCAATCCACATCAATCCCACATTTTCATATATCCCATTCAATATAAACACAGCATTCCTTTCAATTTGTTTTATTTTTGTACTCTAATGTGTGCATTTCTTTAGTACAGGCAGTCCCTAAGCTACAAGCATCTGATAGGACTCCTAGTTACAAACAGACATGAGACAACAGGAAATTAGAGGAAATCTGCCCTAGAAAGGGAAATTCATTCTCATAAGGGTTTTCATGGGGGAAAGGTGTCTCCACTGAAGATTGATCACCAATCTGTGTTTCCACAACACATCAAACTTTCAAAATCCAGTTGTCACAGGGACAGAAAGTGAGGTCAAATCTTATGAACAGGGGCACAGACAACAAAACAAACATCACAGAGGTGTTAACTTTTTACCTATGCTATCCAAAACTAAAATAAATGGCTGGAATTACCTAACTTGTTCATAATTTGGGTAACAAGAGAGTGTAGAAAAGGTACATGCCTGTATAGACTTTCTTGCATATTAAATACATATTCTTATATTTAGTATGGTAAGTTTTTTGTTCCGAGCCAGAAAGTGTATCACAAAATATGAAAATGTTTACATCTATTGTGTCAGACAGGTTAAAGCAGTTTTTGAATAGGTGGATCAAGAGGGACCAAAATGGCTTCTTACCGGGGAGACAACCATACAAATGTAAGAATTCTGTTAGACGCTATAGAGTATTATGATAAAAATATTAATAAAAAGGTAGTGTTCATCTTTGTCGACGCCAAAAAGGCGTTCGACAGAGTGAACTGGAACTTTTTACATGCAATATTAAACGAGTTAGATATTGGATACCAACTCAAAAATATTATAGCGGCAATATACACGGAACAAACGGCCGAAATTATAGTAAATTGTAAAAAAACAGGAAAAATAATAATTCAAAAAGGAGTTAGGCAAGGCTGTCCCCTGTCCCCATTATTGTTTATATTAATACTGGAGTTATTATTAGATGATATCAGAAGTGACAATGTGATAAATGGGTTACAAATTAAAAAAGACAAATTCAAAATTCAGGCGTTTGCGGATGATTTAATACAGATTTTAGAGGAACCAAAAAGTACAATCCTACATTGGCTTCAAATAATAGAACAATTTGGTAGATGCTCAGGTTTCAAAATTAATAAAGAAAAAACGCAAATTATAACTAAAAATATGGAAGAGAAAGAAAAACAAGAACTGCAATATATATCTGGTATTAAAATCACAAATAAAGTAAAATACTTGGGGGTATATATAACCCAGAAAATTTCCCAACTATATTTATTTATTTATTTATTTATTTATTTATTTATTTATTTATTTGTTCAGTCTTATATTCCGCTCCTCCCTGCAGGCTCGGGGCGGATCACAAGTAACAGATAAAAATATGCTGCATACAACAATTTGCAGCGCATAATAAAACAATTAAAACGATTAAAACATGGGACAAAATTACTATACAAAAATAATTATGAAACCAAGTGGGCAGAAATAAATAAAAGCCTGAAAAACTGGGAAAGGTTAAACCTCTCATTCCTGGGAAAAATCTCCGCAATCAAAATGTCCATCCTCCCAAAAATAAATTTTCTGTTCAACATGCTACCCATTATCAAGAGAGATAAACAACTAGATATTTGGAATAGGACGATTTCTAAGTTCATTTGGGCGGGGGAAAAGCCTAGAGTTAGATTCAAATACTTACAAGAACCTAAAGAAAATGGAGGCTTAGGAGTACCCAATTTGAAAATATATTATGAATCAAACTGTCTAACGTGGCTGAAAGAATGGTGTCGACTGGAGGATAATAGACTGTTAAATTTAGAAGGTTTCAATTTAAAATTTGGTTTACATGCATACCTCTGTTACGATAAAATAAAGATAGACTCCAACTTTAAAGATCATTATAAGCTCCCTTATAAGAATCTGGGATAAATATTATAGAAAATCAAATAAAAAAATCCCGCAATGGCTATCCCCGGTAGAAGCTACACGTATCAGGCAAATAGAAGACCTAAGTTGGTTAACATATAAGGACTTATTACACTGGAATGGAAAAGAGTATAGTCTAAAGACCAGACAACAACTATTGGATCAAAATATAAAATTAGAGTGGTTCCCATATGCCCAAATTAACAACATATATAAAGAAGATAGGAAAAAAGGATTTAAAGATCAACTAGATGAGTTGGAAGACGTATTGATAAATAAAAAACAAAAGTGGGTAGGAAGGATATATAAAATTCTCCAAAGATGGGATAAAGGGAAGGACCACTCTAAGGACTATAAGATAAAATGGTCAAGAAACCTGGGATACAAAATTAATGCAGAGACATGGAAAACAATTTGGGGGAAAAAACATAAACATCTCGTATAGCCAAAACTATAAGGAAAACTCAATAAAACTAGTGTATAGGTGGCACTTAGCTCCCATGAGGATTGCAAAAATGTTTCCAAACGCTAGCCCAATATGCTGGAACTGTAAGGATAAAAAAGGGAACGTATTTTCACATCTGGTGGCTGTGTAAAAAGGCAAAGGATTTCTGGACCATGGTACACAAGGAATTGGAAAAAATAATAGATAAAGAATTAATAAAGAAACCAGACTCCTTCTTATTGGGAATACTGGATGCTAAGTTAAATAGGGAGGAAAAGAACAAGTTCATACTGTCGACGACAGCTGCAAAGATGATATTTGCAAAGTATTGGAAAACGGATAAAACTCCAGGCAAAGAAGAATGGTTGTTAAAAATTATTGACACCATACAAATGGAGAGATTAATGGATAGACTAAGGGAAAACACTAAGAAAGAAACTAACGGTGCAAAAAACTATGAACTGTTCATAAAATATTATAAAAAACATATAATATTGACCTAGACCTAAAGATTTAGGCCAATAAGAGGAAAATGGTAGAGATAAAAGAATACAATTAAAAACACAATAAGACAATATTATTATGTTTCGTTTAAGTTATCCTTTACTTTCTCCTACCATAGGAATCTAGAAGGCCCCCAAAGAAGAACAGGAGATGCGTTTAAAATATGTAGAAAGAACATATGTTGTGACCCATTTCCTTTCTGTGCTGTTTTTAACACTTTTCACTGCTTTTCTATATCCCTTCTTATACAATCCATTTCTTTACCCCCCCTAAACCCCCTCCCCCCCTTTTCATGTTTCCATGCTGAACCTCAGCGCAAGATTGTGTCTATATGTTTTTGTGTAAGCAATGGTAGAGTTGCATCTCTGCCATTTCTGCTGTATACATGTATCTATCTCTTTTATGGAAAACTTAATAAACTTTATTTTTTTTATTTAAAAAAACAAAATATGAAAATGTTTGGAAATTGAAATGCTGCCCTCTGACCAATGTGTTAATTTGTGAAGCATGAGTCAGGTCAGCTTTCTTAAGCAGCAAACACGGTTTTCAGAATCTCAGAGCACTTCCATGAGCTCTATCTCTCTCTGGCACTATTGTGGCTGTAAAAGCCTCCTGCTTTGCCACTGCAAAGGCGAAAATTGTGATGCTTAAAGCTAAACAGGCCAATCCTTAAATCATTTTCTTGAAACGCTAAAAAATCTGGGAGGAATATTTGTTTTATATTTATGTACTTGATTTATCATCTACCTCTCTCCCCATGGGGACTCAACTACACAAGAAAGGTTAAGCGGGGACATTATAACTCCCAGAATTCAAAATCAGCCCCCCCCCTCCGCCCCAACTCCACAAGTATTCAATGTTGGCCATGTAGATAGTGTACCAAGTTTGGTGCAGATCCACTGTGGGCTGAGTTCAGAATGCTCTTTGATTGTAAGTGAACTATAAATCCCAGCAACTACAACCCCCAAATGTCAAGGTCTATTTCCCCCAAACTCCACCATTGTTCACATTTGGGTATACTGAGTATTCATGCCAGATCCATCATTGTTTGAGACCAAAGTGCTCTCTGGATGCAAGTGAACTACAACTCAAAAACTCAAGGTCAATGCCCACCAACCCCTTCCAGTATTTTCTCTTGGTTATGAGAGTTCTGTGTGGCAAATTTGGTTCAATTCCATCATTGGTGGAGTTCAGAATGCTCTTTGATTGTAGGTAAACTATAAATCCCAGCAACTACAACTTCCAAGATCAATCCCCCCTCCCAACCCAACCAGTATTCAATTTTGGGCATATCGGGTATTTGTGCCAAATTTGGTCCATACATCCTGCATACCAGATATTTACATGATGATTCATAACAGTAGCAAAATGGCAGTTATGAAGTAGCAACGAAAGTAATGTTATGATGTTTAGGGGTCACCACAACACAAGGAACTGTATTAAGAGGCTGCAGCATTAGGAAAATTGAGAACCACTGTGTTAAAGTGTCCTTTTCTGGAGGTTCTTGAGTAGAAGCTGTATGGCCATCCGTCAAGAGTGCTTTGATTGTGTGCCCTCCATGGCAGAGAGTTGGGCTAGATGGCCCTTGGAGTCTCTTCCAGCTCTATGAAACTATTGCTCAATAGTACTGAATTATAGCAACTACTGTACATTAAAGGAATTTTGGGAGAACTTACTTAATAGGGAGCTCCCAGTTCCATCTCCTTTTATGAAGTCCCTTCAGCGCTCTCTCTAAATAGTTGCTTTTCAAACACTTCAGATATTTTTCTCCATTTTCAGAGTAATGTATTTACTCCAGTATGCACCACTACATGAAGCTAATCAAAGATCATTATAGACTTTAGTTTGTTTCAGCGCTGACCCCTGAGTAACATGATCTTGTCTTATTAACTGTCAATGTTTGAGAAATCCTGCAAATGTTTCATTAGCAGGCTATTCTGTTTTTTTCTGTGTCACTTATTTCATTCCCAGCAGAAAAAGCAGGTGCATATATGTGCCAAAATTGTCTTCATCCCAGCTGTTTCCTGTTGTGCTATTGAAGAATCAAAGGCAACCATTTGAGCAAATTGAAAAGAAAAATGCAACGAGCTTGATACGTGTTTCATAATCTGCAGACTAGGAAGATGTAGAGACCTCCAAGGTAGACAGCACATAAAATATTAGCATTCATGTGGTTATGATATATGATAAATTTGGGGCATAGTTTACCAGGTTATGGCATATCTGTTCCAAGGGTGGCTAGAGGCTTCTGTGGCCCCTTCTACACTGCCATATAATCCAGATTAAAAAATCAGATAAACATTGTTTGCTTTGAACTGAATTATATGAGTCTACAATGTCAGATAATCCAGCTCAAAGCAGATAATTTTGATTTTATATGGCAATGTAGAAGGGTGCAGTGGCGTCTCTTCTCCTAGGCTCTAATGGAGCTGTCTATGGTGCTGATCCTATTTGGGTAATAGCAGCTTACAAGACCTTACACAACCTTGTTGCCCTTCCAAAAAACCAAGGCAAATGGGTTCTAGTCCAGCATCATAAAACAGGTCACAGCCAGCCATCCGCATTCTCTGGGGTTAGGGGGAAAGGGTACCTTTGAGAATTAAAAATGTGAATAAAGAAATTATGTGGTGTTGTTGTTTACCCGAGAGAACACCTCTAGGAATTTCTAGGTCTTCCAGCATGGAATCTGACCATACAATCACATTGGAGGGCCTCGATATTCCTAGAAAGATGCTCTTTCTAGAAATCTCTTGGTCCTCTGGTATAAGTTGAGCAAGTTGACTATAGGTTCCTAGAGAGATTCCTAGAGAGAACATTTTAATCAAATCCATGAATAATAAAATCTGCAAATTCAAAAGCGCAAATGGGAAGTGACAAAAACACCTTATTTTTAGTAGCCTCTGGTAGATAGTTTCACTGTAGGCTGGGAGTTAAAGGCTGGGAACATAATGGAAAGTAAATTGGTATTAGTGATGTGCTTTTCTATTACGGTTTTCATAACTATTAGAGTGACATGTGGTGAGTTTACCATGTTGCGTTTTCTTTGGGTCTGCTCTATATCATCTTGAGGATATGTATTTGAATACATAACCTAAAAGGTACAACTAAGGATATAATGTTGGCCTTTGGATAGTGCAACTTCTGTGTTCTGGGACCAGGCGTTTGGACAGATGTAAGGCATCACGTTAAAAGGACAATCTGGAATGACAAGATGATTGACAAGACTGGTCTATGGTTTTAATTGATGGCTTTGTGTGGTTTTTAATTATGTATTGTTTTTAACTTTGATATGTTTTTATTTGTGATTTTATTATTGTATCATGTGTAATAGCCTCTTGATGGGGCTTTTTGTAAGCCGTCCTGAGTCCCCCTTTGGGGGTTGAGAAGTTGACGGGGTATAAATACAGTAAATAAATAATAAATAACTTAACTGCAAGTGGATGCTAGACCCTATCAGCCCAAATGAACCCTGAGATCATCAGGAGAGTCCCTCCTCTCAGTCCCACCCCCATCACAAGTACAGTTGGTGGGAATGAGAGAGAGGACTTTTTCAGTGGTGGCCCTGTGGCTCAGGAACTCCCTCCCCAAAGAGGTACAGCTACCTCCTCATTATTGGCCTTTCGCTCTGAGGTGAAAACCTTTTTATGGAAGCAGGCCTTCCCCAACAACACATAATAGCAGTTATCTCAGTCAGACAAGGCTCATATTCCTTCCAACAGGGGCGCAGGCAGGCACACACTCACAAGCGCGCAACTGTCAGCCTGCCCTGCGAGTTGGAATCCCTGGGCAGGCATTGCCGTGGAAACCGCAGCACGCGCCTTCCTTTGGTCAACCCCGCCCAGTCCTGTCCTGCTAGTCAATAATAAGGGACAGGGCCTGAAAATAAGGGACACAAATTTTAGGGCCAAAATAAGGGACGTCCCTTAGAATAAGGCACATATGGCAACCCTAGCTCCCATCATTAGCGCCAACTTCTGCCAACCTAGCAATTCGAACACAGGTAAATGTGAGTAGATCATTAGGTACTGCTTCAGTGGGAAGGTAACAGCATTCCATGCAGTCATGCCGGCTACATCACCTTCGGCTTAGAAATTGAGATGAGCACCACCCCCCAGACTCGGACTCAACTAGCCTCAATGTCAAGGAGAAACCTTTACCTTTACTATAAAGGGCTTCTGGACCAAAAACGAAACAGATTCTGCTGGAGGATATATGAAGTGCCTAGAGAGGCCATATTTTGCCAGTGGTGGATAAATGAAACTAATCATACTGGTTGTGTTGTACTGTAGTCAGATTAAGAACATACAGTATATGGATTATTTTTTTTTGCTAACTCTGTCAGATTAATTTGGAAGAGTTCGTATGGAAGCAAGTACTCTCTAAAATACACCAGGTCCATTAAACATGGATGGGACAGAGATTTATTTATCCTAGTTAAGTTAAAACTCGGCTGTTTTTAATTAATTAAATTTCTATATTTTATATTTTTATTTATGTCTTATTTAATTAAAAAACACTTGCTCACCTTAAAGGGATGTGATTTAGTTGTGTGCACTAAGGATGAATTCAAAAATAGAATATAGTGTATACACAGAGCTCTTTGTGAGCATCTCTCTGCCAACAACACCGTTCCCAGAAAAGCAGCTTCCCTTGTTCTTTTATTGTTTCTCCATTATATCCCACCTCCCTTATATTTGCTTTCTTTCCTCTTACATGAGGCATTCATTTACCTGAACTGAAGCACTATTTAACGGGCTTTTCACTGGCTTGTCCACCACAGTGCATATTACAAATACATCTATGTGGCTGCTAAACTAAAAATAATCCTCCCAGCCCATTTGAGCTGATACATTATGGGCTTTTGTTTTCAGACTCCTGACACATTTATATCTATAGAGATTAGTTCCTGGGTTTGGCTTTCCAAAGCACTGCATAGAATGACAAGAAAATCCCTGTGCTGTGTTGAGAGATGGATAAAAACCAGAACAGGATAAACTCTGCTATTGTCAGATTGAAAGATCCTGGAGAAAGAGGATTATTCAAAAGGGAACATGGACAAATAAATGGCAGGCTTAGTAACACATTGAGATATAAAGCGATAGCATGCTATGACAGCCTCTATCTTGACTGAGCCACAAACCAGAGACAATTGAAGGTAGAAACCTTGCTTTGTTACAATAAGAAAATCTGTTTTGAAATCAATAACAACCCCAATATAAATACCATAATCCCTGGATTAAGTATGCTCAAATTTAATGGAAGCACCCAAATCTGACAACATTCTTTCCCACTCATAACTTGGACATGTTGTCCAGAACCCTGTATGGCAGTGGTTCTCAACCTGTGGGTCCCCAGATGTTTTGGCCTTCAACTCCCAGAAATCCTAACAGCTGGTAAACTGACTGGGATTTCTGAGAGTTGTAGGCCAAAACACTTGGGGACCCACAAGTTGAGAACCACTGCTGTATGGGATTTACTGATGCATATACAGTGATTCTTATCCCAATCCCCCAAATCCCCATTCTCCCAGAAGAAGCTGCTGTGATCGACAGAGGCCTGTTCCCATGCCACCTGGGAAGCAGCTGTCTGATGGTTTCAAACCCTTTCATATGTGATCTTCAGTGTGACAGGTAGACTCAGAACCCCCTGTTTCAATTGCCTCCAAGGATCATTCAAATGAAGAGGAAGATAATGGCAGCCAGCTGCTTTCCAAACAATAAGGGAAATAGATCACCATCAATTACAGCTACTGCTGCCTAACAAATGAATTTTGGAGGACTTTCACATGCCCTATATGATTTGAATATTGGTCTACTCCCCTGGAGACCAGGGTTCAATTTCCACGTGGCCAAGGAAACCCACTAAGCAAGTCACACACTCTCAGCCCCAGAAAACTCCATGGTAGATTCACTTTTTTATTGAATAATTTTAATCGTTTTCTTAAAATACATTAGTTCTCTTAAGTTACATACATACACCAGTACCTTCCATGCTTTTATATTTCACACTTAATTCATTACATCAACTCTATATGTATATATATTCTATATCTTATCTTCTTCACCACTGTGCACAGAGATGGTAGATTCACTTTAAAGTCAGAAATGATTTGAGGGCACCCAAAAACAACAAAGCTGTGTTATTATACAAAGGTAACTTCCTATTAAACCCTGCTTCCTGTGATCTTTTCCCTTCTATATTTAGAGAAGGCCTGGGTTTAAGGCAAGGGCTGAAGAAGTCACCCTTTAGTTTCTGGGATCCTTTCCCTTCTAGTGGCTGCCTCCCTCCCTCCCTGTAACCCAGGGGTAGGGAACCTACGGCTCAGGAGCCAGATGTGGCTCTTTTGATTATTGCATCAAGCTCTCCCTTCCTTTCTCTCCCTTCACCCTTTCCTTCTCCTTCTCTCCTTCCTTTTCCCTCCCTCTCTCCCCTTCCTTCTTTCCTCCATTCTCCCTCTTCCTTCCTTCCTCTTCCATCCTTTCTTTCTCCCCTTCACCCTTTCCTTCTCTCTTTCATTTTCTCTCCCTCCCTCTCTCCCCTTCCTTCTTTCCTCCATTCTCCCTATTCCTTCCTTCCTCTTCCTTCCTTCCTTTCTTTCTCCCCCTTCCCCCTTTCCTTTTCCTTCTCTCCTTCCTTCTTTCCTCCATTCTCCCTCCCTCTTCCTTCTTTCCTCTTCTATTCTTTTCCCCCAAGTCTTCCTTTCCTTCTCCTTCCTTCCTTTTCACTTCCCCCCTCTCCCCTTCTTTCTTTTTTCTTTTCCCTTCATTATTTTACTTTTTTCTCACTCCCTTTCCTTTCTTTTCCCCACCCTTCCCTTTCCTCCCTTCCCATTTCCTTCTTTCTTTTCCCCTCCTTGTCTCTCTCCTGCTTTTCTTTTCTTCCATTTCCATAGTTTGTTCTTTTTTTTCTTCCTCTCCCCCTCCCTCCTTTATTTCCTCTGTCTGTCTGTCTGTCTGTCTTTCTTTCCCCCTTCCTTCCATCTTCTCTTCCTTCCCAGAGTCCTAAGCATGCCTTTTGCAGAGCCAGGTCTGAAGTGTCTCGTCATTCTGCCGGGGGAATCCTTTTCTCATAGTATGTACATATATACTCACATTTAGTTGAATTCAGTCTTAAAATATATTATATATTACAGTATATGTCTCACTGAAATAAATTTCCAAATATTTTGCTTTTATGGCTCTTTGAGTCAAAAAGGTTCTTGACCCCTGTTGTAACCAAAAGCAGGTGGGTTTTTAAGAGATACTGTTCTGTTGTGGCTGAAAAACATGGCAGCGTAGCCCATGCCGTTACAGGTGTCCAAACCAACTGAAGTAACCAAAACAGCCGAAGACTTTTTTTGGAAATAGATCCATGCACAAGCCTAATGTATATTCCTAGGTGGGTTTTTTTTTGCATCAGATCAACATTTCAGCCCACATTCAAGCATGTCCTGCTTAGAGAAGGTGGAGGGCTCCTTCACCCAAACGGTATCCAGCCTGGTGTCTGTAATGCAGGACAGGTTGCCATGTTCATCCAGGATCAGGTCCTGTATCAGCTGTAATTTTAATATATTGATCTGACATTAGGCATCAGCATTTCAGGCCAGGCAGATTGGGGCAGGGCTTGGGAACAACCAGCACCCTCTCATAATAATGAATCTGCCTCCCCATGCAATGTTTAATTCTACCCATTACTGTACCTATAGCTGTTTCTATTTTGCTGAACAGTTTTCTATATGAGACATTATAACTTCTGTAAGTCTGCTGTTTGCAAATAATGGATCGATTTGTGCAATTAATGGATCGATTTGTGCAATTAAGCAAATAATGGCTTTATCAAAAGCTAGGATTGCTTCAAGCAGGCTATCTTGGTTATTTAATTTTAGATGTACATAACAGAAAATATAATAAGGTAAGCAACTAAAAGAATGGGAATAATCTTGGCCAAAGTGTTTATGACATTATAATGTATGAATTCAGCAAAAAGGGACAAACTCATTCCATTGAGAGGGAAATCAAGTCAAATGCATCATCATTATCGTTGTTGCCATCATCAGCATTGCCATCATCATAATCATTACACTCCGGGAAGTTTCCTGTAAGCATTCATGATATAATTTCCCCAGGGCGCTCTACAGAGCTATAGTTGGAAGGAGGAATGTCTAGGGGCATCTTTACTTAGAAAAGAAAAGGTATTGGTAGGCTAGGCATACTGGATGATATCACATTAGAGCTCTAAAGCGTAGGTCCCTGTTTCCCTATCACTGAGTTTGTATCCTGTGGAATTCTGGAATATGTAGTTTAGGGTAGAGCCTTTGAAAGTCTAAGGCAGAGAGATCATTGGCTCCCCTAAACTACATTTCCCAGAGTTCTGCAGGAGCAAACCAGGTGATGGGGACATGGGGACCTGAGCTTTAGAACTCTAGTGTGATATCCTCCACTGTATTTTCAAAGAAGCAACTAGTTCCAATTTAACTAATTACTATAGGAGCCGTGGTGGCACAATGGGTTAAATGCTTATGGCGGCTGAACTGCTGACCTGAATGTGGGCAGTTCGAATCTGCAAAACGGGGTGAGCTCCTGTCTGTCAGCTCCAGCTTCCCATGTGGGGACATGAGAGAAGCCTCCCACAGGTTGGTAACACATCCTGGCCAAAATCTCTGAAAACAGTCAATTCCCTCACACCAGAAGCAACTTGCAGTTTCTCAGGTCGCGTCGGACACCATTTAAAAAAACTAATCACTATGCAACTTGTTAACTCCAAGTTTCATATTGTATGCCTTTATATTTATATTTTATATTTCATATTGCCATTATCCAGCTGGCCCTCCACATTTCCAGGTTTATCTCCTGCAGATTTAATTATTCACTGATTTTTAATAAATGTCTTTCTCTAGGCCCTCCAGTGCAACTCTGCGGTCAGCTTCTGATGGATGTTGACCGCAGAAATGTGCTGTAGGACTCTGGCCCCTTCTACATCTGCATTGACCTGGATTTTGGGGCAGTGTAAACTCAGATAATCCAGTGCAAAGCAGGTGATGTGGATTTTATATGTCAGTATAGAAGGGGCATCAGAGATTCCTAAAAAGGTGTTCTTTTAGGTTAACAAGACTAAGTATTTTTATTTGGGGGTTTTCCACTTATGTGGGGGTCCTGTACCCCTAACCTAGTTAATTTGGAACGCTGGTTGTATAATGTTTTCTATTTGCTATTTCTTTGTCTAAACTTCATAGCACAGAATGACTGGCAACAGTAGAATCAGGTTAGCCAAAGAAATAAGCGACCTCTGTTTTTTATTAGATTCAGTCACAGTGCCTTTTATTTGTTCTGTGAGTATTATCCTTCTACTTATTGAACATATTGTGGCAGGCTTATATGTGAAGGCATGGCTGTGCAACTGTACACTCACATACAGTCTACAAATAATATGCCATTAAGGTCATAAGTAAGCCAGGGGACACAATTACAAAATATGTAGATAATCGACCTGTCTCCCTGTATTTAGAGACTTTAAATGTTTCTTAGTAATCTCTGGGTGCTTCTAAGGAAGCCACGAAAGCTCAGCAAAGAACATCTGCATTTATATTGAAAGCTACAAAATACTCTGTTTTAGTTTTCCAAAGATGGTTGCTGCCCAGCCATAATACAGCATAAATGAGAGCTTCCACAAAAATTCCAATTAGTTGTTGTGTAGCCTTAAGTCATTTTCAAGTGATAGCAACCCCACAGTGAATGTATTTTGGGGGTTTTATTGGCAAGAATTGTATAAATTGCCTAAGGTCACCAGGTGGTTTCCATGCCTGAATGGAAGTCCAGAGTCATAATCCAACACAACCACTACATAATGCTGGCTCTCCAGTACATATTAGGTTCATATAAATAATTTTATATGTGTAAGGAGGGGTATTCAAAGTGGATTTCCAAGCAGCAGTATGAGATGGGTGCTTCTGGCTGATGAAGATCATGATTCACCAATTTAGGAAATGTTAGTTCAAAAATATTCCTGCCTTAGACCAGCCATCCTTCCACCTACCTACCATGTTTGTTTGTTATCTTGTTCTCCAGAAGGGCTCCTGGAATCACTTACAATAGCTATTCTCTTGTTGCCCTGATGCTCAGCACATCTGAATCTGATTGGATATTTAAATAAAAATATGTGAAGAGCATAAGCGCATAAGCTCCTTTCTCATTGTTGCCACCTCTTGTGTATTAAGGGCAAACTTCTGAAGTGGAGGACTTCTATTCATGGAGACTCTTCATGTAATGTAAAACCCTGCTTTTCAAGTATCCTCGGCTATTGTCCTGTATCGGCCTTTGTTTGAAGATAAACACATCTTTTAATGCAAAGCCACTCTACATTTTAAAAGTAAAAATAGCACAAGCAGCAGGTGGCATTTCCTTCAGCAATTATGATATTGTGAAATGAACAATATCTGCAAAAAGAAATATGCTATTTTCCATGCAAAACAAATGCATACAAATTATACACAGAATAATTCCTGAATCACGACTAGGCTTCCCAAAATGGTGTGAGTTTCTTGCAACAAGAATAAAATTACTGAAATTAATGTTACTTCCTTTGAAATGAAATTTGATAATTAGAATTACATTACTAAAGCAGAATTGGTGCTTTTAGCAGAAGTACAGTCAGAGGAGAGTGATGCACGAGCACAGGCCTTAGTATAGCGAGGTAGCTTGCCAGAAATCATGCTGGCAGCCAAGACGAGAATAATGCACTCTGATTGGTACGTCAGGTACAAGCTGTGATTTGTTAGAGTACCTCATGTGCCTTTCCTGATAACACTGGCCGTGATTGGCCTAGCTAGCACCCAGCGTGTGTCTGTTTACATTGTTACTGATTGGTAGGAACCGCGCATGGGCAAATGAGACCGTTCTTCCCTGCTGGCACAGAAGGACGGCATAGAAATGTTGCAAATTAAGGACAAGATGCCCATATGGCAGATAACATACTGTGAGAATGAAGAATTAATACTGCGCAGTGCTGTTTAGCAAATAGGAATGCAAATAGAGTGTGATGCCAAATAATGTGATGTTTAATTGGATAATAAAAATGAGTTGATGCTGTGAACCAATGATGATGATGAAGAAAGGAGGGACAAGGGATCTGCCGCCATAGAGTGTATATAAGGGATAGTCGAAGATTGTACGGGGCTCTTGCCCTGATGCAGCGAGTTCTGTGGGCAGATCCCGTCAGCTGATGTTGTGCAAATAAACTTTGGCTTCATTGACTGCAGTAACGGTTGTTGCGTTTTCTCGTACCTGCGCTCGCACGTTTGCGCCGCCTGGGAGTCAAAAAGGTACCACCTGGGAGTTTTGGGACTCCGGATTTGCTGCTACATTACTAATACCATTTTGTGTTGGAAATGAAGTGCAGCTACATTTACATAAGTTATTTCTTGGCTATGAGGAAGAGACACATTACTAGTAGGCTTGTGCATGGATCTGTTTTAGCCATTTTCCTTTGGTCAATCCGGCTTCTTTGGCTTGGTTGGATGGCCATAATGGCAAGGGCCTAGCCGTCACTATTTCCCATCCATAACGGGACCACATGACAGCTGATCATGGCTCCTCCTCCCATTTTCAGGAGAATGCAACATGCAAAGAGGCTGCTGCCACATGCTCCTCCTCACATGGTGTTTCCCCGTGAGCCCTGCCTGTTGTGCCAATTGGAACAGAAGAACACCATGACATGTCTTCCACAAGCTGTGTCTGCTTCCTTAACTCCGTTGCTGAAATCCAGGCTCCCTTGAAGGAAAGGACAGAAAGGAAAGGGTCCCAGGAATGGAAAGGGGAGCCTCATAAATTCCCCATTGCCACTAATGGGCTGGATCTAGCCATATTTTTTAGGTATGGACCAAAAAAGGCTAACTGGTTACCCACCTATTTTTGGGAGATGTGCAAAAACGAATACGTAGATCTACCAGAATCCGGCCAGCAGGAATGGATTGAGGTTCAGCCGCAATGCGCAAGCCTAATTACTAGAGTTTTCTGAGTGGATCAAGATATGTATCCTCGTATCTTGCTTAACTTCTTCCCATTCATTTTCTCCCATTAGTCTCTAAACGGAACTGGTACATCGCTATTTTAACAGCCAGAACAACTGTACAATGGCCGCGGGGTCGAGCAGGAGTCTCCTAGCAACACCTTCTGGGTGCGACCCTCGAGAAAGGACTGGAGCCACTGCAAGGCAGCACCTCCAAGACCCATTCCCGCGAGGCGACTCCGAAGGATACCGTGGTCGATCGTATCAAAGGCCACTGAGAGGTCCAGCAGAACCAACAGGGACACACTCCCCCTGTCAAGTTCCCCATTTGGGAGATGGTGGTGGGGTACAAATAAAGATGATGATGATGATGATTATTATTATTTGAAGTAGAATGATAACATTATAACAGCATAGTGTAATAGGACCTTTTGTCTTCTTCATGGAGTCCAAGAAAGCAAACTATCATTCACCATCAGATATGTAATTTCCTTAATAAATAATTCTTCTTCACTTACAACTATTTTTGATACAGCCAATTCTGTACAAAGGCAATATTTCCTTCATATTCAAGGAATCATTCTTATAAGGCTAAGTGTACAGATTCAACATAATTGGTCAAACATAGCATTATTATTATTATTAATGAAATTTACCTCTACCTCTTGGTCTTTGAGAATAAGACATTGAGGATGCCTGGGCTGCAGGAAGCTTTCACGAAAGATGAAAATTCTTTGTTTTGGGAACTGTTCATTTACTTGGCTGCCTAGAAGTAAGAAATTGATTTTTCTATTGGGTGGTGTGTGTTCAACATTTCTGTTGCTTTCCCCCCCCAGCTTGCTCATTCTGACAGCTCGCTGTGCACTGAGAGAATACCGGGTGCTGTTTATGGTTGGATGTTACGCTTGGTTAATGGAATGCTAGTCTAGCAAGGTGTGTCTTATTGATTTTACATTTAAGTTAATAGGAAGAGCTGCGAAAATGATGCCCGAGTATGAAATGCACAGCAAAGTGAGAAATGAGGCTGCAAACATAAACCCACATGCTCGGAGGAATAAGGTATTTTGAATTCAAAGGGATCGACTTCTGAATAAACCGTTTTTGCATAGTCTACATTCAGAAGTCTGCGAAATGTGCTCACCTTCTCTCTCTATGGAAAATTCTTTCCTAGTCTAGTATTAATGCTGGAAAATCCATGTGGTTACAAACACAGAAAGTTGCTTTATAACAAGAGAGAACACTGGGTTGGCTAATATCTGCATTGAAGATTTCTGGTCTGTATCACGGTTTTTCTAATTGTTAGAACCTTTGTTTGAGATTTCAGAAATTAAACCTGAGGCAATTTACATACAGGCAAAGCAGTGCTCTGTCACTAAGCAACAGCCCTGATAAGTGGGTGCAATTAAAAAAAAGAATTGGGATTCTCCCCCTGCCCACCCAAACATGGTTCATCTTGTAACTTCTAGTATTCCTTCCTGCTGCTGGTGAGGGTTGGTGGTCCCACCACAACTGTGAGCCACATTATCCACATCCTTGAATTAAAGGATATATTTATTAGTGGGAAAGGGCTTGAGACAGGTTCAGAAATGAGCATCCAAGGAATCCAGTGGATTTGCTGACTTGATTTCTGGCTCTTGCGAAAACAGGTTTGCAACATACAAGCAGAACCTGGAAAATATGTATGCGAGTCAGAGAGAAAGCTCATGCGTTACGGTGAGGTGGAGTGGGTTTGTTGTCAGCATTTGGCACACAGTGACAGGTGCTGGTTTCCATGTTAACAAGAGACGAATCTGATATCATCTTTTTGGCTAGGGCCGAAGTATCAGCCCTCCTGTAACTCTCAGATGAAACACAAAGTTACAAATATATAGGTTTTTAATTTTATCTTATCCTTAGTTTTTTTTAATCATTATAACTTGCACATGTGGCCCGCTCATTGTGATTGTGTTCGTTTTTTCTATTGTATTACTTTGCACTGTTTATTATATTTTGTGTTCGATTTTTTAAAATTCTATTTTATTGTAATGTTACTTTATGTTTTTTATGTTACTGTATTGCAATGCCCTTCTGGGCTTGGCCTCATGTAAGCTGCCCTGAGTCCCCTTCGGGGAGATGGTGGCGGGGTATAAATAAAGATGATGATGATTATTATTATTATTATTATTAAAGCTGGAATGAGTCATGAAACTGAGCAGGATGGCTAACAGACCACAAACAATGCATTTGATCAAAGGACCTACCAAGTTCCAAGCAATGCTTTAATCCCATTTATTTATTTACTTACTTACTTACTTACTTACTTACTTACTTACTTACTTCATTTTACTCTGCTTTTCTCACCTGAGGGGACACAAGACAGCTTACAACTCTGGCAAAAATTCAAAGCTAGTAAAAACCAACAATAAACAGTGAAAACATATCCCCTTGTTAAAACAATTAACAGTTAATCAATAAAACACATAAAACAGTATACAAATTAAAAACATATAAGGTGCATAGTTCCATTCACAGCAGTTACTTAAAGAGGTAAGATTTATTCCAAACATCAGTATATTCTAGAATTTCAGAGGTCCGCAAACAATGATAAGGGACATCTAATGCATAAATAGGTCCATGTGATCAGCACAGCATATATCCAGATTGTGTTTGTTGTGTAAGAGGATATTGTCACAGTTAGGGACTGTATTTAGTTATTCTTTATTTACAGTATTTATATACTGTTTTTCTCAATCCTGGAGGGACTCAAAGCAGTTTACAAAAATGGTAAAATTCAATGCTTTACATACATAAACCAAATCATAAATCAGACAACATATGACTAAACATAAAATACAATAGGATACATTCTCCATAAGATAATAGGACATTTAAACATGAAGTATGTATATTCACTCTCGGTGGCACAGTGGGTTAAACTGCTGAACTTGCTGACCAAAAGGTTGCAGGTTCAAATCAGGGGAGCGGCATGAGCTCCCGTTGTTGGGCCCAGCTTCTGCCAACCTAGCAGTTCAAAAACATGCACATGTGAGTAGATCAATAGGTACCGCTCCGGCAGGAATGTAACGGCGCTCCATGCAGTCATGCCAGTCACATGACCTTGGAGGTGTCTATGGACAACACTGGCTCTTCAGCTTAGAAATGGAGATGAGTCGGACACAAGTTGACTTAACATCAGGGGAAAGCCTTTACCTTTTAATAAAAGCATTAAAGTTACATGATCCAAACTGTATGCAACTATATTTCTGGCTGTCAGTCCTGGAGACATAATATTGCAGTTTCCGCATATCTAGCATAGTACAAATGACATTGGCCTTCATCCACCTAACCTGGTTAGCTTTTGTTGAGCATTGTTTTTATTGAGTTTCAACGCTGCTGTTTCATATTCTTATGTTTTGCTTAATTGTGTTTTTATCTGGATTGTTATATTTTTTAAAATGCTCTTATTTTAATTGTTTGTTTGTTTTTTGCCTTAATGGAATGTTTTGTATTTATGTCTTGTAGGCATTTTGTCCGATATGTAAGCCGCCCTGAGTCCCTTTGCGGAGATGATGGTGGGGTATAAGAATAAAGTTATTATTATTATTAACACCAAGGTTTTGAGTACTTCGCTCTTAATATTCTTTTTTTTAAAAAAAACTTTATGCATTCCACAATAACTTTTTAATTAATTTTCAAATATTTCAAATCAATGCAGTCTATGAGTGAAGGTCTAAAACATACGATAAAGGGATGCCGCATACTTTTGAAATTATTGTCCATATTCTTTCCTTTTGCTTTCGTTTTTCCATCAGGGACAATGTTCAAACCCTATCTAATTACTCACATCTGTGTGGATTTATGCATGCTAATGCTAAATTAGGATTTCCATCTTTTGCTGAGAACTTCCTCAAATGTCCTATTGCATCAGTGTTTTAACTTTTAGCTCCTTGCATAATAAGGACAGTGTCCTAATCAGAATTGTGCAAGCAGTGTTAAACAGGTTTAACACTGTGCATGCAATTGTGTCATTTAGGATACTGAGCAAAGGACAATTCCCTATAAACACCAATTGAACACAATCATGCAAGTTTAGTTATTTTATGCTTTGCCACTAAATCCTGTACTGCAAGAGTTTGCCTTCCCTAATTCATCTAATATTGGATAGCTTTAGTATACTTAGGAATCAAAGTTTTGTCTCTTTTGTAGTAAGTCTATACTTTTCTGTGCATTCTCTTATTTCAAGCTGGTGCTTGACTTTTAACTAAGCCAGATAGATATGGCATTGTTTTCTCTACGCAGAGGATAGTTTTACTGATTGAACAAGGCTGGTCCAGTTGGGTAAGGTAGAGAATTTAATTTCACCTTGTTTTGAAAGATTTACTCAAGATTTCCAAATTGCATATTCAGGACACATACACAAATTCTCGAGGTCTGATGAATCTGAATATGTGAGAAATTGAAAATGACAGCTTTCCTCATCTCTATTCGTGTACTGAACTCCACATGCAAATGACTATACTGGCAACTTCTGTTCAACATATTGATTGACGTCTGATTAAATTGCAGGGCTTGGAAGTCTTCGTGCTGCAAGGCATGGAGAGATTCATCTTGCTACCCCAATTTGACTACACCAGTTCATTTTGATTATGTGCCTATCAGAAAATATCAAAGGTGAGTGATGGCACCAGGTGTCCACACATTGCTTGTTGTGTTAGACATGAATTAGTTGTCCACATAGTCCATGTAGTTGTCCATGTAGTCTACATAATACTATATAGTACCAAAGTACTCATTTCCCAACTAAATTCCCCAAAATTCCAAAATTTATGAATGCTTAGTAGAGCGCTGACAGTCATTTAGTCCTGTCTGGTATAACACCATCATGAATCGGGCACTCAACGTGATAATGGAACAGTCTTTCTCTAAAGCCCCTTCTACACTGCTATATAAAATCCAGATTATCTGCTTTGAACTGGATTATATGGTGGTGTAAACTCATATAATCAAATTCAAAGCAGATAATGTGGATTATCCAATTTCATAATCTGGATTATATGGCAGTGTAGAAGGAGCCTGAGTTTAGAGCTGGGAAAGCACCTTTTAAATACTTTTAATATTTTAAACTCTAAATCTGTGAAATATGAAATGATTATAAATGATAAAGCAAATCAAATGGGGGGTGTAGTACTAAAATGTACTGTACACAATTACTTTCTACCTACTAATACAAAACTATGATTAAATACTTATTAAAATAACAAAACATAAACTCACATATAGACACATAAACTAAACAAAAAACAAAAAAACAGATCTACAAATCTCAATCTCACTATTTGATGGCTTGTATCCCTTATTAATCTCCTGATATTATACAGCCACTTCTACTTTTGGTAACACTGTGCTAATGCATAAATCCTACATTTGACAAATTCCCCCATTGCAGTTGTGAAAAAGCAATAATAATAAAATAACATTTTTCTTAAAGTTCATCAAAAGTTTCTCCTTCGTCAGTACAGTCAATTTGTTTGTCTTGACTACTTACAGGTCTTCTTAAACCTTGTGTCGAGATAACTGGTTTCTTTCATCTCTGGGCATAAACCATTATCAGTCAGCATATGAGTATATTTTGTCTGATTGACACCATGGAAAACAAGGTGATACAAATTAATTCCCTCTGTTTTACTAATGTTGATGTGTTGTTCTTTTTTAATAGTATTTATTTATTTATTTATTTATTACGTCAAACTTGTATACCGCCACTCCCCGAAGGCTCGGAGCGGTTTACAGAAGTTCAAGTAACACAACAGAAGCAAAAGAATATACACGACACAATAGGGAGGAGGGAGGGCAGGGGGGGAGGAGGGAGTAGGAAGGGTCAGCCAGCCAGCAATAACCCACTAAGGTGCCATCCCGCCATCAAAAGAGGGCAGGCAGGGAGGCCTCAGCAGGATCGCTGGCATCCGAGAGTAGGTGGAAGGCGGGGCCGGCAAGCTCCCAAGTGGTAGCCTGCGCTGGCAGTTCCGACCCGCCCGTCGAGTGTCCTTATCGTCCCTCGTGGTGGTAGGGCATGTCCCTCGGAGCTTCAACTGCCTATAGCAGGAGCTCCAGATGGTCCTAGTGGGAAAAGTCCTCTGGGTCCTCATCGCCCTCTGTCCAGGCCGTCCTTCAGCCAATGGACCTACAGGCGGCCTGGCTCTACAAACCCGGCCTTCTCGGAGGGGGGTCGGCTCTGTCCCCCGGTCCATGGGTCGGGAAGGGACACAGTTCCCTTCTCTCCGCCTCCATTTCCGTCTCCTCCTCCGAGGGCTCCGCTGCTTCCAGGGGGGGAGTCCATGTCAGGAGTGAAGTTCTCCGAGGGCGGGTCCTCTGGTGGTTGACTGCATCCGGATGCAGAGTCCTCCAAGGGCGGGGCTTCCGGCGGTTGGCTGGATCCGGGTGCAGGGTCCTCCAAGGGCGGGGCCTCCGGTGGTTGGCTGCATCTGGTTGCAGGGTCCTCCAAGGGCGGGGCCTCCGGTGGTTGGCTGCATCCGGTTGCAGGGTCATCCAAGGGCGGAACCTCCGGCAGTTGACTGCCTCCGGGTCCCCCCTCTTCCCCGGGTCTGGACACATGGCAAGGCTGGGCGTCTTCAAGGCCACACGCCATGTTGGGCCTCTCCTCGTCAAGTGTGCTCCCCCAATTCCTCGCAACGCGGCGCGGGCGGAAGCAGGCCTCCGGGGGGGGGGCCAAAACAGCCGAAATGTCAAAGAAGGCCGGCGGCGAGCCCGTAGGCACCAGCAGGCCTCCAGGACTCACCGAGGGGTCTCCGGAGCCCCTGGATGGCTCCTCCACAGGAGGTAGGTGGATGGTCGGTGCGGTGAAGCTACGTTCAAATCAACCGGCTGGACAGGGTGGACCCTCTCTTAAAGATCCCACCGCTGCCGCCAATATGTGACCACTCCACTTCTTGACCGGCCTCAGACTGGACAATCTTTCTATGTCCACACTGCTGACCTCCAATCCAAGGAAACCTCGAAGTTACCTCAGCAACTTCACGTTTATTGGCAGCGTACTGTCTCACCCCTTCACCATTTAACTGACTGGAGTTTTAAAACTTCTCAGTGACCACTTGACCACGCTGCCACCATTTATCCGGCTGACCACTGACTTTGAGGGCCACCACCAATAAAAGAATCAGGAGAGGTGTTTTCCTTTTAAGATGCAAACAATTTATTTTGACACAAATGGGTACAATCTTGGTTGGTTTCAAACTTCCTTAGAGGCACAACTTTTTCTGTTACATAACACAATGGGGACCTATTATAGGGTTTCCACTAAACCTCTATAAACCCATGCAACTTTAACTAGGGTCTCTATACCTTTAACTGGACTGCTCACTAGCAGACCTTAAGACACACACTAACACTGGACCGTTCTCTTTCAGTCCTTAGGACACTCTAAACTAGAACATAACTCCTCCCCTCTCATTTGGCAGTTGGCTTCCCGCTCTTTTCCAACTGTAGAATTCAAACCTGAACATTCTACTAGCCTCTAGCCCTGGTTGCCATGGCGACAGCTCTTCTAAGCTTCTGCCATGCCTCCCTTCTGTTTCACCCACAGAAACAAACCATAGAACATTCAAAACAACATACATTTTAACACATGTCACACAACATTTACACACAAATAATCAACATCATTACAGTCGGGGAGTCATCCTGGGCATCAGGGCTCCGCATCCAGTTAGTCTCCGCCATAGTTCCTCCGGGCACTTCTATTAGCTCAGGGACCTTGTCGCCCATCGTGGCCGGTATGTCTTTGAGGCTAGGGACCAGCCTCTCCCGGTTTGAGCCCAGGTCCTCTAGGGCACCTCCAGCACTGGAGGCAAGCCTCTCTAGGTCCGGCTCTGGGGCTCTGGTAGGGAAATCCCATGATTGGTCNCAATCGAAGTCCTGGTCGATGGGGGTTTCCCGCAAGGGGTTGCCCCAATTATCCGGTTTCTGGTTTGGGAGTGGGACCTGCAATGCAGGGATCCCCAATATCCCTAATAGGCCCCGAATCTCTTCCCAAACTCCGTGAAATGGGCCATCAGTTTGGTGTACTCCTCGACCAGCTCGGCATAGGCTTGGGGATCAAGCTGGTCGGAGGGAAGGTCCTGAGTCGCTTGCCACGGCCTTCGTGGCGAGCTGCTCTTTTGGGTCGCCGGAGCCTTAGCTGGCTGGGGTCCCTGATCGGCTGCCCGCTCCCCCTCAACCCTCAGAGGGGTCGGTGGGGTCGATCTTAAGGAGCGTCTTCTGCCGAACGATCTCAAGAAGCGGGCCCCGGAGGCAGTCACCGGTCGAATGACCCATCCATCTCTGAGGACTTTGGCGTCTTAGGTGTCCTCTGGGCCCCCTGTAGCTGCCCATCAACCGACGACTCCCCCAAAGGGGAGAGGTGGGACCGGCCGGTCATATCTAGGAAATCTGAGAGGCTGAGCCGGAGCTCACCCGAAGGGAGCTCCACAGCAGTCGCCATCTTGTCCAAATAGTAGGGGATTGCAGTTCCTCAACATCGTAAAACCAAAGAGGTTCCGGATGGTTTCAGTGTTCCTGACAGTTCAGGGCCTTGCACCTTTCATTTGTTACAAAAATAAATAAATACATTTCAATTTACAATTATATTCTTGATAAACTATTTGTTCTAATACATCAAATATGATTATTTCATGCCAAAATTATATATAACAAATGCTATGTTCTTAAAATAGCAAGATTACTTTCAGTATGGGTGGGTTTTATACAGTTTTCTCTCCATATTTGCAGGTTTGTCTTTTGTGGATATGATTATTTACACATTTATTTAAATTTATCTCTCTATGAAGCTGATCATAGAGTCTTGCTGGAGGACCTGGAGATTCCTAGGGAGAACATGCCTCTACAAATCTCTAGATCCTTTAGTGCAATTCTAGGAATGCTTTCTCCTGGAAGTCAACCATAGAATCATGTTGGAGAACCTAGAAATTCCTAAAATATGTCCTCGCAGGTAAAAACATAGCACTTTAAAGGCGCTCCTGTTCCCCTAACCATAGTGAGCGTAGACTATAAATTAATATTGTCATTGTGATATGTTTATGCTCAAGCAAGCTGGTCTGACTCAGCTATTCGGGAAACAGGTGTTGTGCTGAAGGCGATGCCTCATTTCTAGAAATGATTCACATATTCAAGGAGCCCAAGAAGTGTAACAATTGGCAGAAGAGCCTTTCTCTCCGCTATGCCCAAGGCAGTGCTGTTGCCAACGGAAAGTGTGTGGATGCATGTGATTAATTATTTCTGCGTTTCTCAACACAACTTGCACAGCAAGTTGGCTATGCAAATGATGGAGCAAGACCACAGATATGAAATTCGCTGTTTGCTGAATAAATTTCTTACTCGTTACACATTCTGGCTTTTTTCACAATGGAGACAAAATCCTTACATATAAATCAGTCTAATGTCAAATAATGAGATGATGGAATAGCAGTAATGTCGAACTCTGAAACTTGTACTGATTGAGAACAAGATAGTGATGTTTTTCTTCCTTAGTGGTGTATCTATTTATAGATCTCATATAAAGGTCATGACTAGGACTGAAAGGCTTCCATTGCTGTCTCTGCATCTGAACCCAAGTGGGCTTTAGACTTGAGTTCCTTCAATAGTTGCGCCTCCGGATCCATCCTCAGTGCTGAATGGTGAACTTCCTTGATGATGCAGACCTTCTTGCTGATAACATCAACTCCCTTCGCCTGATGCTCCCAGAATTTGAAAGTAATGAGTTACAGAGGAACCTCAACTTAAGAGCACCCCAACTTAAGAGCACCCCAACTTAAGAGCATTTTGAGTTAAAAGCTGTCACCCTATCTGGGTTTTGCTTTGACATACAAGCAGCATTTTGTGTTAGGAGCTAGTGCCAGCAGGAGCGTTAGCATGAGAGGATATTTCTAGGTCCTTCAGAACAACCCTGTGATCAACTTCTGGCTGAAGGCTACCATAGATTCTTATTGGAGGACTTAGAAAATGCCTAGAGGGAACAATATTTTTTCAGAAGTGAAGAAATGTCCAACAGGTATAGAGATTGTACTGTACTGTATTATACATGAAGTGGAATCTAGCGTTTTTGTTACCCAACATGATGCAGCATAGGAAGGCCATCTGGCACCCTCTAGATCAGTTGTTCTCAACCTTTGGGTCCCCAGTATTTTGACCTTATGTCCCAGAAATCCCAGCCAGTTTACCAGCTGTTAGGATTCCTGGGTGTTGAAGGCCAAATCATCTGGAGACCCACAGGTTGCTCTAGATGTTTTGGACTGCAGCCTCTATTGGCCTTACATGGCATGTGTAATGATCAGAGCTTATGCAAGTTATAGTCCAAAACCTCTGGAGGATACTTAACCATGCTGCGCCATCTAGGTGTAAGAATATAGCCTTAAAATATTGAAATGTGGGTCTTCACAGCTGTTATGCTAAATAGTGAGCACAACCCTTCCCTCCATGACCAAATTAATTTTATTTGTCATTCTGTATGATAATAGATGTCAATTCTCAGCCAAACAGAGGCAAAAATACTGGAGGGGAAAGGGGACAAGGAACACCAAGGAGAATTAATTCGTTCAAGAGCTAAACCAAGGAAAGAGCAGCTTGACTAAGCTCAAGAGTGCTCATTATTTAAGAATAACTCGAGTAAACCTTGTTTGGAAGCTTGTTTACTTCCGAACTGGCTGCCAAAAGCCTTTCCCTTGAAGCTGGTGTTGACCACAGGAGAGTTGGATTTTCATTTCCAGCAGATGCTCCGTGAGCCTGGGCCAACCAGTTTCCCATTGGCCTGGTTACGTCACCTCACACCACCACATTCAGCATGAAAGAAGATAACTTGCAGTTCATCCATCAGAAGCAACCAAAATGGATACTTTCTAGTACTGTTAAGACAGAGATCCAGTTGTCCTTCCATTATAATTTGCTAGAATGATAGCAAGCACTGCAAGAGGATTTTCAGAATTCTTTCAGGAATCCGGTTGGCTGAAGCAAATATATCTGGCTATCAGTCAGTCACATTTGATTTCAGTTAGTCCACAGACAAATTCAAATCTATTCAAATGGATTCTGGGAAATATATTTCAAAATATGCATACGCATATAAAAATACAAATACCATATACAGTATACCCGAATATAAGCTGACCCAAATATAAGCCGAAGCACCAAATTTTACCACAAAAACTGGGAAAACGTATTGACTCGAGTATAAACCAAGGGAGGGAAATGCAGTAGCCACTGGTAAATGTCAAAGTAAAAATAGATACAATAAAATTACATTAATTGAGATATCAGTAGGTTAAATGTTTTTGAATATTTACGTACATAAAACTGTAATTTAAGATAAGACTCTTCAACTCTGATTAAACCATTATTCTAACCTTCTTCAATGTAAATGTGCTTTTATATCCTTCCAATAATAAAGAGAGTAACATAATAAATGTAATAAAAATAATTAATAGAGTTAAATAATTGGAATGTAATAATAATAATAAAATAATAAATGTAATAAAAATAATAATAACAGTAAAATAATGTAAATGAAATAATAATAATAATAAATAGAATAAAATAATAAATGTAATAATAATAACAGAGTAAAATAATTAATAACCTTGACTAGAGTATAAGCCAAGGGTGGCTTTTTTAGCCTAAAAAAGGGCTGAAAAACTCAGCTTATACTCAAGTATATACAATATATTACAATTGGCCTACATCCATGGATTCAACCAACCATAACTTGTAAATATTTGGGAGAAATATTTGAAAAATCAAATCTTCATTTTGCTGAGCACCTTACTGATGTATAGGCATACCCACCATTTCACACATCCTCAAGCTCTCTCTGCCACTCATTTTATGTTAGGGATACCATTTTATCACACCATTGTATATAATGAGATTTGAGCATTCTTGGGTTTTGGTATCCACAGGAATCCAAACCCTAATAGATACCAAGTTCCCACTATAATAGAATTCAAAGAATACTAAGACTTGTGAGAAAATCCTTGAAACAAATGCAGAAGCTACATAAATATAAAGATTTGAATGGTTGAATATATAGGCATTCAAAGGATTTAGCAGCAACCAAAGCTCTTTGCCTAGATGGGTCAACACATTAGTTTCACCTCCTCCTAGACCTGATTGAGTGTGAAGTTTCTGTCTCAAAGGTGAAAAAATCTGAAAAAAATCTGTTTATTTATTTTCAAAGATAAAATTTCCAGAGATCATTATCATAGGTAATACATTCAGTTATTTGTTAGTTGTTTACATTGTACTAGTTACAATAATGGGAATAGTTACTTCACTATCTTAGTTGTTACACTGTTTATTACTTTTTTATTACCTTGGATTACCTTTTGGAAAGAAAAACAACATAGGATTGATAGAAGAATGACATAAAACTTGAAAAGTCTTGTTAAAAATTATGCTTAAAATGCCTTCAAAAGTAAGACATGTGTTGTGAGAAAATAATTAGAACTGTTACTCGTTACACTGATAAGGCAACTTTCTTGTATCTTTTTCCATTGCTTTTAAAATGTAATTTAGGCAAACTCTCATTACTCAAAAGCAGATAAGGCAAGCATGTTAGTTACAACTTATTACTCCCAAGTTTTGATCCTAGCCTCTGTCAATGACCAGCGATGGAGTCCAGTTCATGTCCACTTCCAGCATTCAGTCTCCTCTCATTGCAAGTTACATATGAGTCAACATAGCCCTGCGCCTGACATGAACTGATTTATTGCTTTCCTGCTCACATAAATCACTGCCAGGAAGCTGAATGATGCCATGGCTCAACCTCTTCTTGCTTGTTGCTATGAGACTGCTCCACATTTTGGATGATGGCATACCTGATGAACTGGTTGTCTTGCCTCAGTGCAGAGAAACTACATCTCCTCCTTGCATGGTGCAGCATTTTGCATCCACTGCACAAAACGTAGCGGCACATCTCAATCAGCTCTTGGTAAGATTATTCTAGAGCAGTGTTTTTCAACCTTTTTTGAGCCGCGGCACATTTTTTACATTTACAAAATCCTAGGGCACACCACCAACCAAAATGACACAAAATGACACTCTAACACAGTAATACATATAGTTAATATGTTTTTAAATGTATTTATACACTCAGTGTGAAACCTGGGCCTGTTTCGATGAACACAAAATATATAGTATTATTATTATATTGCATTACATTACAACATTATCAATATTATATGTATACACAATATACGTATATTACTATAATATCAAATACAACATACTATGTCATTGTCACAGTACAACAATTACATACCACATTGTATTATAACAATTATATCGCAATATTAGTTGAAGTCCAAAACACCTGGAGGAAGGCTCAAGTTTGACCATATCTAGTCTAAACCTTCTTCCAAGCCCTTAATAAAGATGCTGTCTGCCTTAATGTATAGCCAGAGTCTCCATGCCCATCTGTCGGGAGGGCTTGGGTGGTGTCTTCCTGCTTGGCTGAAGGGGGGCTCATATTTCTCCCATGAGTTCCCTTCCCTCCTTTCCCCTATTAGCTGGCTGACTCCCTGCCTGCCTGCCTGTCTTCAGCGCTCGGCTCTGCTGCTCTCTGACTCACACCTCGCATAGCGCCAACAGGGCTGGGCTGGACTGGACCGGAAGTGCTCCCCGCCGGAGCAGAATGGAAGGGAACAAGCCCAAACAGGTCCACCCTACTGCGCGGCCCTCCCAGAAACAGGGACCCACACGCTGAGGTTCCGGAGACAGAGTAGCAAACTTTATACATGACATCAGATAGATAAGAATCTAATTTCCCACGGCACACCTGATGATCTCTCACGGCACACTGGTTGGGAAACACTGCTCGAGAGTACAATGCTCAGAATTAACATTCTGAAAGTACAGTATTAAGACTTTATTGTATGGAAGTAGCAAACCAACATAGAAGCAGGATTGTCACCCTTGGTGAGGGTACCTATCTCACTCCGTTTGCAATCTGTGACCTCCCTGCAACAAAACTGCCCCCTAATTGATCAATAGACCCTGATCACATAAAAATGCCACTGTAAGAAGGTCCTCCATTGTTCATGTGGCAGGGCTCAGACTGCATTGTTGTAAGTGACCCAAGGTTTGCTCTTCTCTGCACTCGCATGTCGTGGACTCCACTTTATAGCCCCATTTCTGAAGATTGGCTCTGCACCTCGTTCAGAGCCTTCCAAGTCTCCCAGTCTTCTGTGTGCCCAGGAGGGAGTCTCTCATCTGGTATCAGCCATGGTTTGAGGTTCCGGGTTGTAGCCTGCCACTTTTGGATTCTTGCTTGCTGAGGTGTACCTTCAATTAGCTTCTGACGCGTTAAATAAAGAAAACATCAAAAGGCCACTTGCCGGCATGTTGATCGTTTTTTAATGTGGAGATGGCACTATTACACCAGCCATGGGAGGGCAACCATAATTCTAATAGAACTATCAGATTTATTGGGAGAAGATAGTGGAAAGCAGCCTCTATTTTTAATTTAAAACAATGAGTATGATGCATAAACATCTTGTTTACAGTTGCATTCACACCTCCAGAAGGCTTCCAAGAATATAATCTCATTTGTAAACCAGATACATATTCGTAGAAGTGCAAATCTGGTTAAGAAAAACATGTTCCAACAGACACATTCACCCATGGTAGCAGCAACCATGGTGGGAACTGCAGAAGAGAAACATGTCTGGGAGAACAGCATGGGGCCCAACCCTGCCACAGAGAAACAATTATTTGCTGACTAAATTTGCACATACTATTTAAGAGAAGATGACAGACAATGAAAAGGCAAGCTGCAAACAAAATATGTCAGCGCTCCAGCCTGTCATCACTGTCGACATAAGCTAGTGATCTTGGGGCCTAAGTTCTAGGGCTTTCTTTTGATATAGAACGACAACATTATTGTATTTTAATTGTAATAATCTGAATCGCTCAGCTATCCTATTCTTTCAAGTAACCCACTTAACTATAATCTTCTGTTTACCCAACTTGCTTGTTAATTTAAAAGCACTTTGGGATAATTGAGGCCTTTCCAAATAATTTGATCAAACAAAGCTGTATTTATACAATGGCAAATAAGATTTGGCCAAGTTGAACAAAGAATGAAAGGCTGTAAGAACTTCAGGTTTTGTTTATTTATTTATTTGTGACTCAGAGCAGCTTACAAGTTATATGTAAATACAATATATTATATTATTTGCATAGCTCAATATTAGTATTATATATTACTATTTTGTACTATACTACTATACTTTCATAGTATTAATAATATTACATGTAATATAAATTATATAATTATTATATTGTCATATTGTATTATTAGTATTGTATTGTAGTACAATATTATGATCAATATTATATGTACATACAGTATATTGTATTATTAGCATAGCACAATATTAGTATTATATTGTATTATATTATATTGTATTGTATTATACGGGTAAACAAAAGAGCAGAGCTATACAACAAGCAGTAGAACTGACAAACAAGCTGAAGAACTGTATCAAAATATTTTAGTCAGCATAGATATATATAAAACATACATACGTGCACCAAAAGGTGTGACAAATGGTAAGCGGATACACTGGGAACACAAGGACACGAGGATAATCCCAAATGAATGCGTAGTAGCAATAAGGAAATCAATACGGAGAGCAGTCCGGATCAATAGTTCAAATGAACGATGGTGGGAATCCACAATACAGTCCGAATTGGAAATAAATCCTTAGTGTTCAAAAGTCACAACCTTAGGGTGAAGCAATTGTAAGTTCAACAGTGGAGAAAAGGACAGTTCTTAAGGTCGGGGTGATTAAAGACTTGAAGGGAAAAATTCCAGGACGCGGGAGGCAGTCATTCAGAGCCTCCTCGAAAAGAGATTGGAATGAGCGGTACGCCAACGGAGAGCATTCGCTACTTTTCAGCCACAACAACCGTTTCACCAATTAGCTTTATCAAGGCGTTGTATAGAGTTCACAGCGTCCCATATTTACAATTGCAATTACTACCGATCATAACCCCGCTTCTGAGAAGTAGGGTGACACCTTTTGGTGCACGTATGTATGTTTTATATATATCTATGCTGACTAAAATATTTTGATACAGTTCTTTAGCTTGTTTGTCAGTTCTACTGCTATATTGTATTATACCACATTTTAGGCATTTAATTGTTTTAGTTTTGTTTTACTTGAGCCCCAAGATACACCAGCTGGAGCCTGGTACAATAGATGGGCACCCCTGGTCAAACGATATCTTGACCGGCATCCTGTCTAACACAGCCTTAAATTCTCTTTGGCATTTAGCAGTGCTTCCTAAGCCAATGCATAATGTCTCTATTACATTGTAGGTTATGAAAGTGACATGGCACATTGCACACTGATTTCATGCTTGTGCATTGGTCATTGCATATCAACATCCAGTACACACTTGTCTCAATTCTGTAATGATGTCATGTAGCACAACCCATAAGTATGAAGTTGATTACATCTTTCCAGTGCAGAGTATGAGCCGTAAAGCTGATTACACGATAGTTTACACTGATCCTCTTGATGGGAAAGCATCCATTTAAGGTTATAGTTTGAGAAGGCCTTCCAATGTAGTCGTGCTGGATCTAGAATATGGATGGATGGCAGCAGTGGCAACAACAGTCCTCTTTTCCCCATCTCTAAACACATGATGCCCATTTTCTTGGTGCTTTTGTTTTTCCTCAAATGCTACACTCACATTCCCAACAAGTCAGTCTTTGTAGAAGAGGATAGAGTTTTACCTGAGCTATCAAATGGGATAGGAACCCCCGTGATGCAGTTGGTTAAACCCCTGTGCCGACAGGACTGAAGACTGACAGGTTGCAGGTTCGAATCCAGGACGGATGAGCTCCCTCTATCAGCTCCAGCTCATGCGGGGACATGAGAGAAGCCTCCCACAAGGATGATAAAATATCAAAACATCCGGGCATCCCCTACGCAACGTCCTTGCAGACAGCCAATTCTCTCACACCAGAAGCGACTTGCAGTTTCTCAAGCCGCTCCTGACATGACCAAAAAAAAACCAAAATCAAATGGGACACATCTGAGAAGGAAGATGCCATGGACAATGATGGTGGCAGGCGGAATGTGGCTTCAGCTCACCTACACACACAAGAGAGTTCAAAAAGTCCAACCACTTGCACAACCGAAGCTATTAAATACATTGTCCTTATATGATTCAGGGCTTTATGTGTTACTCATCATCATCAACAACAACAACATTCTTTATTTATATCCCACTTTTCTCCCTCGCATGAACCAAAGTGGCTTACAACATATTAAAATAATATAACTCAATCTGTGGCCTCCAATCTAGATAACAGAAGGGAAATATGGAAGCATAAACACACAACCACTTTTCTAATCACAATGGGTGGTTCCATTGGGATTTTTCAGCAGTAGCTGAACTTCCATGGTTTTTAAATCAATGCTAGCTAGGGGTTGAGGGCCACATGTTTTATTTATGGGCTAAGCAGAATCAAGGTCATGCACACTTGATTCTGCTTAACTCTGCTACATGATTCTTCTTAACTGAAAGTGGCCAATAATTTTATTCAGACTTTTTTTCTTAGATTTTCTAAGAAATCTGAGTCACAGTTCTAGCCTTTTGATAATGGCTAAAATGTCGCATAGCTCATAGAATCTCATAGAATCTCATAGCTAAAGCAAGCTGCATAACAGGAGAACACTCAAGGCTGTTATCGCATACCTGACATTTCATATAATCGGATTTTAATAAGCCAAGAAAATCAACCCTGAATACATGCACATACATTGATAGTGTAAAGTGATTCTTTACAGTAAACATTTATAAACATCTCCTTTAACTCCAGTTCTTGCCTCGCCGCATTTGTTGCTGTTTCAGTCTGTCAGTTGTGATCACTGTCATCAATTTAGTCATACACGCAGTTGGCTTTCCCAGTTTCCTGTGAGACATACAAATGCATTACCATTCCACAGAGATGGGAAAACATTAGTAGCCATATTGGGATGGGAGAGAACACAAAGTTATTACACATCAAAGCTTGGAGAGGATAAAAATAAATGACAAGTTTTAAAAACAAGTACACACATTGGAAAATGCAGAAAAATGCCATTCTTCGTTGAGATCCTCTCTAACATAATAGAGTAATGAATAGACAGACAGACAGATATTACAATAAGGATTTGTGTGTGTGTGTCAGGAGTAACTTGAGAAACAGCAAGTCACTTCTGGTGTGAGAGAATTGGCCGTCTGCAAGAACATAGCCCAGGGGACACCCGGATGTTTTGATGTTTTACCATCCTCATGGGAGGCTTCCCTCATGTGCCTGCATGAGGATCTAGAGCTGACAGAGGGAGCTCATCCTTGATTCAAACTTCCAAACTGTCGGTTTTCAGTCCTGCCAGGTTTTACCCATTGCGCCTCAGGGGCTCCAACAGTAAGAAATGAAAAATCCAAATAATCTCAACCCACTGCTCCTTTCCTGTACAGGAAGTTCTTATAAATCCAGGTATATAACTGAACTTTACAGAAAGCAAAAGCCTTTGCCACATAGACGGCCCCTAGTGTTTGGAATATATCTCCAGGAGACACTCACAAAGGAATACACTAACATGGACCTTTTCCTGGCAGTTAGTCTTGAGTAATTAGCATGCAAAATGCATATGTATTTCTACTAAAAACTTTAATAACAGTGTGTATAACAGGACAAGCATTCCCCACCTTCCCCGAGCCACTGTTTGTTGATCCACTCTTTGGACTTAAAAATTATATCTGGGACTAATAAGTTCAACACATGGTCTGCTCTTTGAAACACACAGCAAGTTAATGGGTTCCAATTACAGTACATATAATTGAAAATAGTCAAGGCATGGAGGTGGTGTCTCTCCGAGGAAGATTCCTCATTTCTGTGCATCCCGTTCCACTTAGGGAACTGATAACTTTAGATGTGCATGGAAGGAATGTCCGGAAGCCGATCCCTTAGCCAGAGGAATTGCAATTTGTTATGTTTTTGGCCTTTTGCAGTTCAGTGGCTGTCAAAATAAGCAGAGGACATAGTACTCAGACTGAACAAAAAAAGTAACTCTTTGGCAACCATACATCACTTTTTTCTAACTTTGCACCATCTTTCAATCAGTCTGTGCACTGTGCCCCCCAAATATATGACAGTTCAGAACCAGAGGACTATAAGTTCCACATTTCAATAATTTTTGCTTTAGAAGTGCTCTGGTCCCTCGTCGGTTGAATATGTGGCAGGGGTAGGGGGCATCTGTATGGATGAAAAAGTTATATCTGAGGATGACAACTCCTAGAATTTTTTCATGTCAGGAGCAACTTGAGAAACTGCAAGTAACTTCTGGTATAAAAGAATTGGCCATCTGCAAGGACGTTGCCTAGGGGATACCCGGATGTTTTGATGTTTACCATCCTTGTAGGACACTTCTCTCATGTCCCCGCATGGGGAGCTGGAGGCAACAGAGGGAGCTCATCTGCACCCTCCCTGGATTCAAACCTCTGATCTGTGGGTCTTCAGTCCTGCCAGCACAGAGGGTTAACCCATTGCACAACCGGGGGCTCCATAACTCCCAGAATGATCTGTGGTCATCTTGGCTGGCGGATTCTGGGAACTGTCGTCCAAAAATGTAACTTTCAATTCTCCAAAATGAAAAACAGTTCTGAAATCTTGCACATCCTAGTATTCACTCCTAATAGTTAGTACCATTAGGCTTAGATGAGGTAGCTTTTATTGGGTTGTTGAGATTCTAATATAACCTGAGATCAGGTATAGTATTGGCAGGTTCTCCACACAGCAGTGGGGGGCAGGCCTTCCAATTGCTGGGCCAGTTAAAAACAGGAGTGGCCTATATCATCATTATCTCTAATGAGATCTCTGTTCTTGTGGGAACTTGGAATTTTGGTGAGAGACCCTCTTCCAATGAGGCTTGAGGAAGGCTTCATATAGGCCTGCTTCACATAACAGTTGCCTCAGTTTCCTGCTGACCTGCTGTGAGAGCGGTTGGTCTCCGCTCTTCCCATTCATCTCAGATTAAAAAAATACAGGATATTCTGCCAACAAATATTAGACATCCTGTATTAAAAATAATGCTGGGAACCCTGTGTGAAAAGTGAAAAAAGAATTATCATTCATTATATACACATCTATAACACTCTTCAGCTTTCCTAAGGAGTAAATGACGTGGCAGAAAGAAGTCTACGTGCTACTACTTCAGTCTACATGTGGGAACTCACATGACCAAAATCCTTGGAAGAACCCACATACGGATACACAATGCAAAACCTTATGTAGAGGAAACTAGAGCCCATGGTGAGCAAAGGGCAGATCACAAGTCACACTTAGCCGTCTAAAGCCATTATGAACTACAGATTGTACCATTAGATTAAGGAAGAAGATAGCTTGTTTTAAGGGGAATTTTAAATGCAAAACTATAAATTCCCTCACAGAAAAAGCTTTAATTGGGATTCTGTCCTGCATAAAATTCACACACACTTGATTTGAATGGGAAACAGCATTTTCTGCATAGAAAAAAAGCATTTGCTGCATGGAAAATAATATTCGAATGCATAAATATTAATTTCTGCACAAGATACACTGCTTTTATGCAAAACAATTATTTGCACAATTGTATGCAGAATGCAATCCAAATTACAATTTTTTCTGCACAACTTTTTCTGCATAGGAATTAATATTTCTGTGTTGAAACATTCTGTTCCATACAGAAAAATTGTATTTTCTGCTCAAAACAAATGCTAATTTGATACAGATTAGGTCCTGAACTGTGAAGTATCTCATCAATCTAAGGTTATTATAAGGGTTTCTCAATTTTAAAATATGCATTTTGACCATTTCTTAATATTTTTGGAATATTGGTTCCATACCTATAATTGTGCTTAAAGTGAAAAATAGTTTGTTTCAATTAACTCATCAGGAAGGAGAGGGCAGATTTTTATGCTGCGACTTGGATCCCATCTGATGAGGTCTACATCTGATGAGGTCGACAGTCTTCATCCATGAAATGTTGGTGGGGATGTTGGCCTGCCATGTCATCTGTTGTTTGTGAGAACTAGCCTTCCTTCTCTCAGAGGACTGCAATGTAATAAAGTACCAGAGGATTAAAAAGGCAGCTACATGCCTATCTATTGTTGTATGGGACTAGACACCTGGTGATCAAGCATATCAGTCACCACATGCACTAATGGCAAATAATACTCCTTTACAAATTGTCACAAGGGAACACCCATGTTTGCTCCTTGAAAGTGTACAGCCTTTCTGTTTGGACCATGGCTTCTAAGATGGAAAAACATGCACTCAAATTAATTTCCCATGATAGAGCAATTTACAAGGAAGCCGTCTCTATTTTGCAAATGTCTCCAGTATAAAGATAAACGGGATGGGCAGATGATCTGATTTAATTGTTTTGGCAAACTAGTCTGAAAATGGAAGTTCCCAACTGCCAGAATTCTTGGGAAAACAATTAAACTCCTTGTTTATTTTAAGCCTTGATTTTGTCGTTTTATCTTAGGGGATGAGGGAGAGGGCCTTCTCAGTGGTAGCCCCCCAGCTCTGGAACTCTCTCCCCAAAGAGATTAGGCTGGCACCCACCTAATCCATCTTTCTCAAAGATCTAAAAACGTGGATGTTCCACTGTGCATTTGATTAGACGGTTCTCCAGAAAATTTTGGCCTCCAGCAATGACTCAAAATTCAATCCCTGCACTTTACTACTGTCCCCTGCCCAGAAATATAGTTTTCGACCTCATATTGCACTTTATCCCCAATCATGTCAACTGGTACTTGCACTGTATTGATCAGCCCTTTTCCCACAACCATTCATCTCGCCCGCCCCCACCCCATCAGAGCCTAGAAGTGTTTTGCTATTTCAGACTACTGGTTGTTTGTGATGGTTGTTTTTATATTGTATTGTGCTCTTTTTTGTTTTTGTTTTTGTTTTATTTTACTTTATGTTGCTGTTTTTTGAATTTTGATGTGTTATTTTAACTATGTTGATCAGGCTAGTCCCCATGTAAGCCGCCTCAAGTCCCTTCGGGAAGGTAGAGTATAAAAATTAAGTTTATATTATTTTACTGACTTAAAAACACAGTATGACACATCAAACGAGATATGTATATATGCTGAGTTTCATATCACAAAATTACAAGTCTAACACTTCAAAAGGATTTTGGACTCTGGGATGTATTTTCGAATGATGCACAGAGATACAAGTAAGCTTTTGCAGTTGACAGATCACGATTTTGTCAATGTTTATTGTTTCCAAATGCTGGCTGAGATCTTTTGGCACGGCACCCAGTGTGCCGATTACCACTGGGACCACCTGTACTGGTTTATGCCAGAGCCTTGCAGTTCCATTTTGAGATCTTGATATCGACTGAGTTTTTCCTGTTGGGGGCTTAACTGCTCCAAGGATGCTGAGAGCTGTGCTGGCGGTAGTATAACTACCAGCAGGTCCAACTAAGTCAGAGATATAATAGTGCTGTGTGCTCTGAAAATATCACACAATCTCCCTCTGTGATTGTTTGAAGAATGGCATTTCTTATGATGGAACAACTACAATGGGCCTCTAGATCCACAAATTCAACCAACCATACATTATCACACCTCATATTATTAAAAGGTAGTGATGTGAATGTGGACATGCTTTCATGTGTGCATTTGCATCACCACTATTTACTAATACGGAACAGGATCATCCATATGTTTTTCATAGGTACCTGAGGTCCGAGAACCAAACTCGTGCAGATATGGCAGGCCCACTGTACATAGAAGGATTGAACAGTGCTCTACATAAGATAATAGTCCTTGTCGTGGGAAATGGATAGATAATAGATAAGGTTTAGAAAGTTTGGTAGGGAAGCACATCCCTTGACATCCTCTCTTTCCATCTGGCCTGCCCCCATCTTAACTATTCAGACAGATAATCTCAGGGTCACACCACTTTCTCAAGTTTCCAGCCCCCTTCCTGGAATTTCGTTTGTTCCCACAAAATGAGCTAAGCCTAGGGAGAGGAAGCATCCTAGTCTCTTTTCTATCAGCTATATTAAATAAAGCTTTTGTGGTTTTGCTCAAGTGTGATATCTCATAATTCTTCCTGATATGGAAAATAGCAACCTTCTTCAAGCCTCCACTAGTTATTTGTTAAGTATATAATTCAGATTGCTTACTGAATTGTATATGTGTGTATTGGTATACAATTGTTGTGGGAGGGGCTGTAGATCATGTGATCAGAACTGGGACTGTTCAGGACTCAGGCTTCATTTATGCTTAGAGACTCCATTGGACTTTTAGATTAGTCTCTCAGAACAGAGAGATGCTTTAGATTATAGACTGTTAAGATTTAAGAAATGATGCCCTGTGTCACCTATACAGAAACTACTTCAAATCCTATTTGTAACTGGATTGATATGCAAAGTACCTGTATGCTGAATACATGAAGTTTTTGAGTAAACCAACTATGTTAATTGCAAAGAAGTCTACTTATTTTGTCTCTTGAGAGCATGATTTAAACCAAGAGGTGTTAAGGGAGAGTGGATGCTTCCTTGGGCAACTAAAAAGAACACTTCTGAAACTCTGCTGTATGTGTGTATGTGTTTTGTGCATATCTTTATCCCTAAGGTACATCAGTTTAACAGCTGAGAAACCTAATTGCCTTGAGTGAATGACATTTTCCACAAATGTTATAGCACCAATGTATTGTCAAAGGCTTTTATGGCCGGAATCACCGGTTGTAGACCTCACAACCTCCGAGGTTGCCTGCCATAGATGCAGGTGAAATGTCAGGAGAGAATGCTTCTAGAACATGGCTATACAGCCTGAAAAACCTACAACAACCCAGTTATACCATAATTTTTCAAAAGGCTATGAGTTCTAACAAAGTCATGCCTTTTCTCGGCGGTGTCCCTCCGCCTGTGGAACGCGCTTCCAAATGAGATATGATTGACCCCATCCCTCCTGGCTTTCAGGAAGAAAGTAAAATCGTGGTTGTGGGACCAGGCCTTTGGTCAGCAGACATAAAACAGCACTTTGGTTGGAATGGACTGGACAGATTATTTATATGAGGATACGGTGTTTTAATTATTAATGTTTTATATCAGGGCTGTCCAACTGGCGGCCCCGGGGCCGGATCCGGCCCCGTAGCCTGTTGGACACGGCCCCACCTATGCCCTCAGCTGCCATTTTTAATTTGAAAAAATCGATTTTTTAAAAAAATGGCGGCCGGGGGCCGGGGGAGGGGGAGGCGGGGCAGGGAGGAGGAAGAGAGCTGGCTCCTCCTCCTTTCGGCGCCCCTCCCTACCTAGAGGCGGGAGCCGCCGAAAAAGGAGCAGAAGGCAGCGCCAACAGCAGCGCGTCACAGGCCTGGCGTGACGCGCTGCCCCTTGGCGCTGCCTTCTGCCTTTTTTTTCGGCAGCTCCCGCCCAGGTAGGGAGGGGGCGCCTAAAAGGAGGAGAGGCGGCGCCAAGAGCAGCGCGTCACAGGCCTGGCGTGACGCGCTGCTCCTGGCACCGCCTACTCCCTCCTTTCGGCCCCCTCCCTTCCTAGGGCGGAGGGGGGGGGCACCGAAAAGGAGGAGTAGGCGGTGCCAAGGGGCAGCGCGTCACGCCAGGCCTGTGACGCGCTGCTCTTGGCGCCGCCTTCTGCCCTTTTTCGGCCGTTTTAGGAGGTGCGGGGCCTGGGCGGGCCAAGCGGCCCCCAGGTCATCAGTGACCTTTTATCCGGCCCTGGACCCCGTAGAAGTTGGACAGCACTGTTTTATATTATTGATTAATGGTATATGTATTTTATGTAATTTATACATTTTAATAGTTAATGGTTAGACTTTATGATTATTGTTTTAATTGTTCCTATAACAACATCGAATTGCTGCTTATGTAAGCTGTCCTGAGTCCCCCTCCCGGAGTAGAAATTCCAGAAATAACAAATAAATAAAATTTCAAAGATCATAAAATCTCCAAAAGGTTATGGAGATTTCCATTTTCCAAAATATGTGCATCGCAGAACGTACATTCCCCTGAAATGAAACATTCTCCAACGATTCTTATTTTTAAGTGCATGCTGAAGACTTACCTATTTTTGCAAACCTTCCTGCTGTAACTTTCTCATTATTTTTATGGTTAACATAAATAGATGTCACTTCCTGGTATTATTTATTTATTTATTTATTTATTTTAATCCTGCCTTTCTCCCAATGTAGGGATTCAAGGTGTGGTGTTCCAGCCTAGTAGTGTGATGCCTCAGTCTCCCCAGCCTAGTGGTCAGGGACAGACACCAGTGGTACCTGAGGATCAGGGTCAGGAGGGGGAAGAGGAATGGCCAGATGGGTATGTTTCTGTAGATGCGGATTTGTCTTGGGACAATGACTGGCTGCATGGGTATTGGCCTGAAGAAGGGGTTAATGATGATTCCATGGAAGTGAGTTTCGAGACAGCCAGCGAGAACTCCAGTAACCTTGTCTCTCACGGGAACTTTACTCCCTTGCCGGCTGAGCTCTCGGGAAATAGGGAGGAAGAGCTTTCTCAGCAAGATATGAGTCCACCTGGCCCCACTAACAAGTTGTTGGATTTTGATAGAAGAGCTAGTATCAGATCCTCCCGAAAAGATTGGAATTTGCAACAGGGAATAAAGTGGTCCCACAGAAAATAGATTTCTTTAAGAGACTGGCCTGGGAAAGATTTTGCCAGAGCTGAAGCTACGTTTGGCTTGGATAGTTCATGTTCAAGATCCCAAGTTCAAGTTGGCTGAAAGGGCGGCTTGCCCTGCCGAGTTACGTTCCCATTTGACCGTTGCCATGGTTCGCCTTGGACACTAAGTTCCTGTTTCAGCCGCCGGTGCGGCTTGCCATGGTTTTGGATTTGTTTTCCTTG
This sequence comes from Anolis apletophallus, assembly GCA_030556195.1. NCBI lineage: Eukaryota > Metazoa > Chordata > Lepidosauria > Squamata > Anolidae > Anolis > Anolis apletophallus. Next base: position 80,155,946 of record JARBWK010000003.1, read on the forward strand.
GGATTTACTCCAGTTTAAAGACTTTTCAAGTTTTACCTTTGGACTTACTTTTTGCTTTACTCCTTTCATCTTATAGACTATTCTTATTCTAAATAAAGACATTTTACAGAGTTTGCTTATGTGTGTGATCTAGGGGGGTATGTTCCAGATCTGAGGCGCAACACAAGGCTACAACATTTTCCTCATATCCCTAAATGAAATCATTTCCAATGCTTTCATACAGTTCCGATATTAAACATATCATGGGTACTAAAAATGAATCAGAAGTCCCCAATCATCACTTTGTGCTGGATAGGAAGAACAGTAGCAGCAGCAGCATTTTGAGCTTCAGAGCAGTGCTGCTATAAGACATAAGTAATGCAAAGACATATGGACCAACCCCATAGATTTGCTAAAATGTTTATTTTGGTTTTCAGCATGAATGGGAGTGGGAACATATTCTTCCTCCTACAATCATCACACTATGGCTGTGATGAGTATTGGCTAGGGCTTGCTTTCTCATTGACACAACTCCTGCGGAACAATCCATGGCTTGATTTCCCCTTTTTCTTCATAAATCCATGATATAAACACCCACATAGTCACATACACACCATATGTTCATCTTTGTGAATAAACAGGACAGAATTCTGACCATCTGGTAGGTAAACGGAAAGGCAAAACTCACTTTCTGACCCAGTCTTCACCTTTTGGTTGAGTGTAATATATGCTATCATCTCTTGGGTCGGTTTCATGCTATGGGTGAAGAACCCAGCATGACTTCTGAAACAATGCTTCATCTGTCTTCACCCTTTGCTCATACGAGCATCTAATTATCTGAGTGTATTGGATGCAGTCCAAATCATTCAGCTGGCCATGAATGTACTCTTAGTCTTTCTCTAAGTACTTCCCTAACTCAAAAGAAAGAGCAGATGACAATGTATATTTTGCTTATGTATTGCTGAAGGCTTTCATGGCTGGAATCACTGGGTTGTTGTAGGTTTTCCCGGGCTTTATGGCCATGTTCTAGAGAAGCATTCTCTCCTGACATTTCACCTGCATCTATGGCAAGCATCCTCAGAGGTCATATTTTGTTTATGTTCAGCAGCACAAATTAAACAGGGCCAGCAAAACATTCGTAAGTGTTTAATATCAGGAAGATGTTTGCCTTAGCTAACTTTGCCCAGGCACGGACCAGAGTGCGAACTCAGTTAACCCAGATGTCTTAGAGCAAATGTCAGGCTCCGGGAGCTTTCAGTGTCCTGCTCTTGGTTGCTAATGGCTACATGGCTGGATCAACTGTTTAATGTAATCAGCATCCCGCACAGGCATATGCCCGAGGAAAGGCATGCTCACACCCACAAAAAAGGTTGTCACAGCAAAAGGCAAACCCAATAAAGCTGCTTAAAGCACACCTGGCGGCCATGCAGAAATGGGCCAAGTATAGCAATGATGTTATCTAATGGATTTACTGGCCTTAAATGGAAACAGCAAAGATTTCTTACTTCCCACACATTTCTTTTACTCTATTAGTGCAGTTCAAAAGCAGTGGTTCACTCCCAGCAATCCAAGGGATGGGGTGTATTTATTGATTTACTGTGTTTGTACACCATATTACTCCCCAAAAATAGGATTCAAGCTGGCTAACATTAAAATGACTCGAACAAGTACAAGTTACACAAACATAGCAGACTTATTAAAACCAGCAATTTAAAAGCTATTAAACTCATTAAAGAACAAGGCAGCATCTACCCACTCGTTTAAAAGGATCTTTTATAGGGACTGAGTTGAACTGCCAAAGAACTGCCTGAATGAGATAGTCTTTATCCGATGACAAAATGATGTGATGGGGGAGATACCTAGTTGGAAGCAGCCACCCAAAAATCCATACCTGAAGCACCAGCGGAACCAACCGCACCTATGGCTTTCATTATAGCATCTACACTTTGAAATTAATGCAGTTTTATACCACTTTAACTGCCATAGCCCCTGGTGGTGCAATGGGTTAAACAACTGAGCTGCTGAATTTGTGTGGCAGGACAAGAGAGCCAGGATAGGCTTTCAGCATTTGAAAGATAACGTCCAAAGAGGAGGTCTGGCCTTACCGGACATACAAATCTATTATGAATCGGCAGTGCTCTCATGGGTGAGAGACTGGATAACATTGGGGGGAAACTACTGGCCCTGGAAGGAGAAGATCTCTTTCGGGGTTGGCATAGTTACTTATGGAGGGACAAGGTAAGAATTGAGAAAAGGTTTAAAAACCATTTCATAAGGGCAGCACTTATTAAAGTGTGGGATAAATACAAAGAGAGGATATGTAACAAACCCCCCTTGTGGTTCTCACCCAATGAGGCGGACCACAAAAGGGAAATCCCAAGAGAAAAGTGGCTAACCTACAAAAACATTTTACAGATTAAAGGACAAGAAACCGAACTGAAAACACTTGAAGAGATCCAGAAAATGGAACCCAGTATAACGTGGTTCCATTATTGGCAGATCAAAGAGAGCTATAAACAAGATCAAAAAAAGGGGTTTGAGATAATGGACTCCACATGGTCTAAAATTGTGAAAAGAGAAACAAAGACAATACAGAAGACCTACCAAATGTTATTAACGTGGGCCACGGAGGACAATCTTGTGAAGGAGGTAATGATAAAATGGGCCAGATTTGTAGGCCACACAATAGATCTAAACAAGTGGGAAGAAGTGTGGGGTAAAAAATTGAAATATGCATACGCTACCGAGATTAAGGAGAACTGGTTCAAGGTCTTCTACATGTGGTATGTAACACCGGAGAAATTATCAAAATATAGTAGAGGAAAATTGAGTGGGAAATGTTGGAAGTGTGGAACGAATATGGGTACTTATTTTCATGTATGGTGGGAGTGTAAAGTGGTTAAGAAATACTGGTGGGAAATATATAAAATGTTAAAAGACATTTTACGAAGAAAGTTTGATTTCAGACCTGAATATTTTCTGCTGGGGATCTTTGATTTCGAGCTGGATAAAAATGATGACAAAATCCTTTTTTATTTGGTAACAGCAGCTAGGATAAATCTGGCTAGATTTTGGAAACTAAAAGAGGTACCAACCTCTCAGGATTGGTTAAAAAAGGCATATGACATAATGAACATGGATCTGTTGACGCAGAAAGTCGCACAGAATAGAGCATATGAAAATAGAACCATTTGGAGCAAGTACCGTATTTTTCGCACCATAAGACGCAGTTTTTTTCCTCCCAAAGTAGGAAGAAAAATCAGCTGCATCTTATGGAGCAAAAATGCAGGCAGGCAGGGGGAGATGCTGGAGCAGAGGGGGGTGGCGATGTACTCACGTATATTCGCCCCGGCAGCTCCCGGTGGCTCAGCATGCCCAGACTCTCGGCGCCTTGTCGCGCAGCCAGCCGGTGGCGCGGAGGAACGGGGCGGAAGAGGGGACTCGTGGGGCGGGCTCGCCGCTCACGGATCCGAGGAGGAGGGGGGAGGCCACGAGAGCGGCCCCCACAGCGATGCAGCGGCAGCCGTAGCAGCAGCCGTAGCAGCAGCAGCGAAAGGGCCCGAAGCCAGAGGCGCATCTTCGTGACGTCACGAAGATGTGCCTCTGCCGAGGAGGAAAGGGAGGCGGCCGCGCGCTGTAAGGACGCCCGCCAGAGAGGCCGCAGGGAGGGAGGGAAGGAGGAAGAGTTCCCTCCCTCCGGCCTCTTTTTCGGGCGTTCTTACAGCGTCGCCGCTTCCCTCCCTGGCAGAGGCGCGACAGTGGCGTCACGAAGTCCCTCCGCACTGCCGGCTGGCTGCGGCAACACGGCTATAGAGTCTGGGCATGCGCGGAGCCGCCGGGAGCCGCCCGGGCGCGAATATAGCGTGAGTACATCGCCGCCCCCCTCTGCTCCAGCGCCTCCCCCTCCATGTTAGTGTCTCCCCCCCTCCATATTAGTGTAGCCAGCCCCCATTTTTTTCCAATTTTCCTCCTCGAAAATCTAGGTGCGTCTTATCAGCAGGTGCGCCTTATGGTGCGAAAAATACGGTATATTGATTACCTCAAGAGGATTAAGTACAAATTAATATATATTTTTTCTTTCGAAGAAAAGAAAGGTATGAAACTAAAGGACCGACAATTTATGGGAAGCAGGAAGGGGAGGCAGCAATAGAGTGCCCCCTTCCGAGAAAAGATGTAAGTAATCTCTAGAGCCACTGCTAACCGGATTAGGAAGACAGCAGGGGAAATTTATGTGTTTGGGGTGAGTGGTGGTGGGGAAGGGAGGGAGGGTGCGGGGGGGATATTTTAGGTAAGGTAAAAGTGAGGATGGTGGGTAAGGTAAAGTAGCAGAGATGTATGGTATGATATTGTATTGTCATTGTCATGATGTTGTTATGTTTTGTCTATTTGTTTGAATAAAAATCATTTTAAAAAAACAACAACAACTGAGCTGCTGAACTTGCTGACCGAAAGGTTGGTGGTTTGAATCCAGGGAGCGAGGTGAGCTCCTGCTGTTAGCCCCAGCTTCTGCCAATCTAGCAGTTCGAAAATATGCAAATTATGGCTCTCCATTGGTGGCTATATTTTTCTTTTTTACATATAAGAAATTATCATCATGGATCACTAATATTACATCTAACTGGGGTAAGAAAGGATCAGTTAGCAAAGAACGTGGCTATGAATCAGGCATATCAAGCAGAAAAACATATTTAATTTTACATTTTTAAAAAGGTAATGCGCTAGATACAGTGGACCCTTGGTATCCACTGGTGTTTGGTTCCAGGACCCTTCATTAATACCAAAATCCTCTACTCCCATTATAGACAATGGCATAGTAAAATGGTGCCCCTTATATAAAATGGCAAGACCGATGTGCATATAGGGGGAGGGATATTTTCAAGCTATTGATGATGGAAGCCATGCACACAAAATTCATGGATACAGAGTGCCAACTATACACTATTGTTAGATGGGTACTAGCTTTGGAAAATACTCCCTGGAGAGAAAATAAAAGGGAATTGGACCTGAATCTGGCATGTTTTTCAATGAGCTAAGTGCATTGGGCATAAAGAACTGCAAGTGAATTTCAACATAACATTCTTTCATCCCAGATGGGACATGAATATTGCCTCATCCAGTCTGTCCTTAATGTGATTATGTTATGAAACAAGCACTTAATCCACTGAAGAGATTATCTGATGGCAACTTGTTTAAAACTATTCAGCAACTCATACAATGATTTACAGAACTGCTGTGTTCTCCACTGAAAGAAACCATCCAAAGGAGTAATCAATGGTATTTACATTTATTTATACTGTATATGTATCTATTTATTTCATAAAGTGGTCTATAGACATTACAATTACAACAAGGAAACCATATGAAAAATGATGACGAAGCAATGAAGCAGCAATCCAAAAACTAATTTACCGCAATGGTGACAGAACAGAGAGGATGAAAACAGCCATAAATGGAAGGAACAATAAAGGCGAGCATGAATTGCATGAAACAAAGCTTTCAAGGCCACCTAACAATGAAAAACCTGTATAGACTACTGCAGCACTCTCTACATGGGGTTGCCTTTGAAGACTGTTCAGAAGCTGCAACTAGTCCAACGGACAGCAGCCAGGTTGATAACAGGAGCGGCATTCAGAGAGCGTACAACTCCCCTGATGTGCCAGCTCCACTGGCTGTCAGTTTGCTACCGGGCACAATTCAAAGTGCTGGCTTTAGCCTTTAAAGCCCTAAATGGTTCTGGTCCAACTTCCCTGTCCGAATGCATCTCTCCCTAGGAACCATCGAGATGTTTAAGATCATCCGAAGAGGCCCTGCTCTTGGTCCCGCCTTCTTCGCAGGTGCGATTGGCGGGGACGAGAGACAGGGCCTTTTCAGTGGTGGCTCCTCGGCTCTGGAACACTCTCCCTAGAGACATCAGATCAGCCCCCTCCCTCCTGACATTTCGCAAGGAAGTCAAGACCTGGCTGTTTGAGCAGGCATTTGCTGATGAAATATAAAGGTTAATTAGATATATGGATTGAGGATGATGTGACGGAAAGTGATTTCAACATGACACTGAGACTGCAATTCTATGTTTTAATTGCTAATTGTAATGTTATATGGTTATTGTTTCGTTTGTTGGAGGGCAGAGATTGCCTTGTGTAAAACCGCCCCGAGTCGCCTTTGGGCTGAGAGGGGCGGTATAGAAATGTGATAAATGAATAAAAACGTGAATGTGAGTTTGATGGGAAATGAAACGAAAGATTTGATGTGGAAGTGTTGTGCACGCACGCACGCACACTCACACACAATGGGGCTTTCTTCTTCTTCTTACCCAGGGGTACCACCTGAAAATCTCTTCTAGAATGGCATAAGATCGAGGATGAGATGTTGCTACAGGAGATGGGAAGCAGAGGAATTCAGAAGGGGCTCATTGTGTGTCAGCAGAGATATGTGCAAGAAACCTTGGGTTCAACCCAGTAACATTATGAGATCAGAACACACAGGGTAAGAAATGACAGACTTTATATCACCCCTTCCCAATACAGGCAGTTCCCAAGTGATGAACAAGACAGCTTTTGTAGATTTGTTCTTAAATTGAACTCAGAATTGGTATATTTTTAAGTGTAACTCCAGCCAAAAATATGAATTTCTTAGTTTTGGATAGCATAGGGAAGGGTTAACACTCCTGTGGCAGGCATGTAGCCAGGGGGGGCTAAGGGGGCTTCAGCCCCCCCCCCCCCTGAAATTTTCAGGGTGGTCCGCGAAAAGGCCTTACTGGTACATTATTTAAACTGTTATGTTTATTCATATCATGATCTGATCACCATGCTCATTATATCCCACATTAATGGGGTTATTGGGATAACAATACAAAAGATGTGTTCGTTTTGCTGCCTGTGGCCCTGTTCAGAAGATCTCACCTCACTTTCTGTCCCTGTGAAAACTGGATTTTGAAAAAATTGGCTTGTTGTAGAAACAAGGATTGGTGATGAATTTATTTATTTATTTACTTACTTACTTACTTTATTTATATTCCGTTCTTCTCACCCCGAAGGGATTACAGGTACACATACTTAGCAGACAATCCCTGCCATTTCCACATACACAGTACACATGTAGCAACCCAGTTCCCTTTCGTGCCTGGGGAGCAGGGGGCAGCCCCGGGGGTCCCGCTTGCATTAGGGCCAGCTGCAGCTGATGAGGACATGGAGGAAGGGGATGATGAGGTAGCTGGGCCTTCATCTCCCACAGAGAGCTTGGCCTGGGATGATGGCTGGCCTGATGGCTATGAAAGCTGGGAAAGTCAGGCCGACATTGAAAGTGCTGATTCAGATAATCAGTATGAGAAACCAGGTGGTTACGGGTCGCAGGAAAGGGTTAGGGAGATAGCGGAGGATGAGCCCATGGAAGCTGAAAGGGAGTCTGGCTCTCATGAAGATAGCGACCCAGGTGCTGGGAGGCAAGGACGGAGCTTTGATAGGAGACGGAGCATCGAGTCTAGCAGGAGGGAATGGCATCGAAGCCTAGAGCGCCAGAGGAGCGCTAGGTCCCAAAGCACAGATTGGCGCCGCAGCCTAGAGCGTCGAGGGTCTCACCAGGGGAATTAAGTATAGGATCCGTGGGAACGGATCCTCAGTTGCTCGGCCACTTCTGATTAGAAGGGAGTGAAGCGAGTGAAGATCCACGGAGCCAGGACTGAGGCTCGTGCTATGCCAAGAAGTTTCTTCGCCCTGATTCTTGAACCTTGCCTTGTTTGCTTTGCCACGGACCAAGTCTGTTTTCATCCGCATTGTTTTGCGGAACCTTTGCCAAGCTTTTGCCTTTGGATTTACCTAAGAACTCTTTACCTTTTTATTGCAACTTTGATATTTTTATGGACAATTATCCTTTTCACCTGTTTCTTATTATTCAATAAATAGTTAGCTGATTACCGTCTCTGTGTGTGTGATTAAGGGGCCGGGCCGAGACCTTGCATCGTGACAGTTGGCCGAGCAACTCCACGAACCCCTTTTCACACCACGGGACGTTCCAGGCGACGCAGAAAGCGAGTCGGCGAAATGGCTCAGTTAACTGCCACCCAGATCTTGGAGATTCAGCAGGAGGTGGTGGACCTCTGGGCCAGGACGGGAAGGCACCCCTCCCTGGCCGTCCCAGCCCGGTTCAGCGGTAACCCGGCCCAGGTCAATGTGTTCATTGGACAATGTGAGATGTACCTGGAGCTCCGGGCCACGGAGTTCCTCACGGAGAGAGCCAAGGTGGGCTTTGTTTACAACCTCCTGGAAGGAACGGCAGCAGCCTGGGCTACAACGCAGCTGAAAGCCGCCTCGCCACAAGTGGCTACTGTGGCGGCGTTCCTGGAAGCCATCAAGACTACCTGGGGAGACCCGGTGAACGCGGAGCTGATGGAGAGAGAGCTGGATCGTTTGTCCATGAGAGACATGTCCTTGTCCCAGTACATCTCCTGGTTCCGAGTGTTGGCGGCTCAAGTAGCATGGAACCCTGCTGCATTGTGTTACCAGTACATGAAAGGCCTGTCGCCGGAGATGCAACAGGAGATCCTGAGAGGGGCCACCCGGCCTGCCGACCTGGAGGAGGCGATCGCTCTGAGCATACGCGTGGAGGCCGGGCTGCAGACCCGGAGACGGTGGGATAAAGGGCCCGGAGAGCGACCGGTTGGTCGCAAGGAGACGGTGGCGAGCCGTCCACCGTTCCGGCCCTTTGCGCCGGCTCCTCAGCCCTTGGATGAACTGGAGCCCATGCAGTTGGGGCATGTGAGGCCAAAGGTAGATGCCGCCGAGAAAGCACGGCGCCAGCGGCTGAATTTGTGCTGGTACTGTGGAGGATCCGGGCATTTTTCCAAGGAATGTCCCCAGAAGCCGCGCGGCAAGACCCCCCGGGCCTCTGCCGCCTTCGAGGAGCCCCAAGAGGCTGAAGAGGCCATCCAGATGGCGGGGGAAGGGGTCGGCCGAGTTTAAACGGGTTTGCTAACTCGGTCGCAGTCGCTAACCTTCCCCCAGAACCCCAGACTGGACAGTTGTTTTTAGTGATGGTCGCTCTGTGGTCACAGGAGAAGGGGCCGATGATGGTACATGCCATGGTCGACTCGGGGGCCACCAACAACTTCATTGATGCAGACTATGCCAAGTCTGATGGATTACAGTTCCATGATCTGAAAGAGCCCAAGGGCATACAAACCATCGACAGAAAGCCGTTAAAAGCCGGGGCAGTGCGACACTATACTGCTCCTACCAAGATGTGGACAAGCTCTCACAAAGAGGACATTTCTTTCCTTGTGACTAAATTGTCAGATTTCCCGGTAATCTTGGGAATCGTGTGGCTGACTCTACACGACCCGCAGATCTCCTGGGCCAGAAGGCAGTTGCAGTTTTCTTCTGAGCATTGCCAGGGACATTGCATGATGGCTAGGTCATGCCAGGCCCAAGAGGTGGAACAAGCGGCTACCTTGCCCAAAAAGTATGCTGGGTTTTGGGACGTTTTCAGCGAGAAGGAGGCCGAACGCTTGCCTCCCCACCGGCCCTATGATTGCGCCATTGAGCTGGAGCCTGGAGCACCCATCCCTCGTGGAAGACTCTACCCTCTCTCGGAACCCGAGCAAAAAGCTCTCAGAGAGTTTTTGGATGAGAATCTGCGGAAGGGGTTCATCCGGCCTTCCCAGTCCCCGGCCGGCGCGCCGATCCTGTTTGTCAAGAAGAAATCCAGGGAGTTACGGCTGTGTAATGACTATCGGGAGCTTAATAAGATCATGATCCAGAACCGTTACCCCTTGCCATTGATCCCAGAGTTGTTGGAATGGATGAGGGGAGCTAAAGTCTTCACCAAATTGGACCTGAGGGGTGCTTACAATTTGGTGCGTATTCGCCAGGGCGACGAATGGAAGACCGCTTTCCAGACCAAATGGGGGAGTTTTGAATACCTCGTAATGGGATTCGGTTTATGTAATGCCCCCGCCTGCTTCCAACATTTCATGAATGACATCTTTCGGGACCTGTTAGATCGTTATCTGGCAGTGTATTTGGACGACCTGTTGATCTTTTCGCCTGACCAGGCGACCCACGACCGCCATGTAAAGGAAGTGCTACAGCGGCTGAGAGACCACGGTCTCTATGCCAAGTTGGAGAAATGCGCATTTGATCTACGCGAGGTGGATTTCCTGGGCTACCGCATCTCCCCAACAGGCATCGCCATGGACGACACTAAGGTCCAAGCCGTAGCAGACTGGAAAGCTCCTGCCAGCAAAAAGGACATTCAGAGATTTCTAGGCTTTGCCAACTACTACAGGAAGTTCATCCCCGACTTTGCCAAGTGGGCAGACCCCATCACACAGTGTTTGCGAGGAAAGGTGCCGTTCCGGTGGACATCGGAGGCAGAAGCGGGGTTCCGGAAGTTGAAGCAGCTGTTCACCACGCAGCCGCTTCTGCAGCATCCGAACCCCCGCACCCCTTTCATTGTGCAAGCAGATGCATCGGATGTAGCAGTGGGAGCGATCCTGCTACAGCCGCAGGGGACAGACTTATTGCCCTGTGCTTACTATTCCCGGCAACTGACGGCGCCGGAAAGGAACTATACGATCTGGGAGAAGGAGCTCCTAGCCATTAAGGTAGCTTTTGAAGTTTGGCGACATCTGCTTGAAGGGGCTCAATTTCCGGTGGAGGTTCACACGGATCACCGGAACTTGGAGCACTTGAAGAACCAGCGCAAATTGAACCAGAGGCAGCAGAGATGGTCTCTGTTCTTTGAGAGATTCAATTTCTGCATTCACTATGTGACCTCTTAAGCAGACCAAACAAGCTGATGCACTGTCTCGGAAGCCAGAGTATGTCAGAGGAGGGGAGGGACTCTCCGAGACTCGGTTGCTGAAGGCTGAGAACTTTGCCGCCACCGGCAAAACCACTGCGCCACCCCCGGTGATCAACCCTGACCCGGGGGACAAGAGAACTCTGAGTGAACGGATCCAAACTCAGCAGAAGGGAGACCCTTGGGTTCAAGAGCAGCTAGCCAAGGGGGCGCAATTCCCTTTCCAAGTAAAGAACGGCTTGTTGTGCCGCCGTGACTGTATCTATGTCTCCCCCGGGCCTGAGAGAGAGGACATTCTCAAACTTTGCCACGATAGCAGGGCCGCGGGACATTTTGGGTTGTTCAAAACACTACAGTTGGTGCTTCGAGACTTCTGGTGGCCAAAAGTGCGAAGGGACATTGAGGCTTATGTCAGCACTTGCCCCGTCTGCCAGAGGGCCAAGAAGCAAGGGGGCAAGCCAGCCGGTTTGCTCCAACCGCTCCCTACTCCATCCGCGCCATGGAAGATGATCTCGGCCGATTTCATCACTGACTTGCCAAAGTCCAAGGGGTTCACTACGATCTTGGTCGTAGTGGACTGTCTCACCAAGATGAGTCACTTCATACCCTGTGTAGGGGTGCCTACTGCCAAGGAGACTGCTGATATGTTTGTGCAACATGTGTTTCGTTTGCATGGACTCCCACAGAGTTTGGTGACGGACCGGGGCAGCCAATTCACTTCCCAGTTCTGGCGGGCTGTTCAGAAGTTGCTGGGAATTGAGACGCGGATGTCCACGGCTCATCACCCCCAGACCGACGGGCAGACCGAAAGGGTTAACGCCACGTTGGAACAGTATCTGCGGTGTTATGTGAACTATCAGCAAAACAACTGGGCGTCATTGTTGTCTTTGGCGGAGTTTGCCTACAACAATGCGACGCAAGAATCCATCAAAGAAACTCCTTTCTTTGCAAACTATGGCCACCACCCACGGTTCTACCCTCCTGTAGACCAGTCCGGAGATGTGCCAGCGGCGGAAGATTGGCTACAGGAGCTCACTGCAATGCAAGAGATGCTGCGCACCCAACTGGACCAGGCAAAAGCGGATTACAAGCGGATGGCTGATCGGCGACGCCAAGAGGGTCCTGAGATCCAAGTTGGAGACAAAGTTTGGCTGTCTACCAAGAATCTACCCACACAAAGACCTTGCCGTAAGCTTGACGCGAGATTTTTGGGACCCTACAAAGTGCTGGAAAGTGTGGGACCTGTTGCTTTCAAACTACAGCTTCCCGGCGGACATGAAGATCCACCCAGTCTTTCACCTTTCCCCTGCTGAGGCCGGCGAAAGGGGTGCGGCCTGATGTGACGCAGCCGCCACCCCCTCCAGTGATGCGAGATGGGGAGGAGGAGTTTGAGGTACAGGACATCCTGGATGCCCGCATCAGATACCGGAAGCTGGAGTATCTGATTGACTGGAAGGGTTTTGGACCGGAAGAGCGTTCTTGGACACCGGCACGGGACGTCCACGCCCCGGACATTGTTGCCCGCTTCCACCGCAAGTATCCCGACAAGCCCAAGCCTCGAGGGAGGCCTCGGAGGGGCCCTGAGGGGGGGATAGTGTAGCAACCCAGTTCCCTTTCGTGCCTGGGGGGCAGGGGGCGGCCCTGGGGGTCCCGCTTGCATTAGGGCCAGCTGCAGCTGATGAGGACATGGAGGAAGGGGATGATGAGGTAGCTGGGCCTGCATCTCCCACAAAGAGCTTGGAATGGGATGATGAATGGCCTGATGGGTATGAAAGCTGGGAAAGTCAGGCCGACATTGAAAGTGCTGATTCAGATAATCAGTATGAGAAACCAGGTGGTTACGGGTCGCAGGAAAGGGTTAGGGAGATAGCGGAGGATGAGCCCATGGAAGCTGAAAGGGAGTCTGGCTCTCATGAAGATAGCGACCCAGGTGCTGGGAGGCAAGGACGGAGCTTTGATAGGAGACGGAGCATCGAGTCTAGCAGGAGGGAATGGCATCGAAGCCTAGAGCGCCAGAGGAGCGCTAGGTCCCAAAGCACAGATTGGCGCCGCAGCCTAGAGCGTCGAGGGTCTCACCAGGGGAATTAAGTATAGGATCCGTGGGAACGGATCCTCAGTTGCTCGGCCACTTCTGATTAGAAGGGAGTGAAGCAAGTGAAGATCCACAGAGCCAGGACTGAGGCTCGTGCTATGCCAAGAAGTTTCTTGGGCCTTGATTCTTGAACTTTGCCTTGTTTGCTTTGCCACGGACCAAGTCTGTTTTCATCCACATTGTTTTGTGGAACCTTTGCCAAGCTTTTGCCTTTGGATTTACCTAAGAACTCTTTACCTTTTTATTGCAACTTTGATATTTTTATGGACAATTATCCTTTTCACCTGTTTCTTATTATTCAATAAATAGTTAGCTGATTACCGTCTCTGTGTGTGTGATTAAGGGGCCGGGCCGAGACCTTGCATCGTGACAACACATATAGACGAACAGAGGCAAACTCTGGCCACCAGGGGGAGCTGAGGCACTCCTCATCTCTCAGCGTTCCCAGCGTCCCTTGTTGTTCCTTCCGCATTCCTCAGCCTTCCTGGAGTTCTTTAATGGCCTCATAATTCAGTCAAAATTGGGACCACTCCCATATGTTCCCCAGAGATCGCTTCGGTCAGAGGATCACAACCTCTTACAGATTCCATCCCTACGAAACATCCATTTTGTCAGACTGTAAAGATTTAAAACAATTGTTTGAGTTATGTGTAACTGTTTCTCTGAGTTTATGTTAGGAGTAAGGCTTTTGTTTTAAGAATGATTAGATGCAGCTGAGTGTTTCTTGAATCAAGTAAGGTGTGGCAGCTGTGTTTGCATAAAAGCTTCTATGTTACAGTTGAGCTTGGGGGCTGTGGCTGGTGGCTGTGGTGCTGCTGTGAAGGAGAAGTACATTGGGAGTATCGTGGAGTGTGCATACTCTGTGTGTGTGTGTGTATGCTGAAGAAGGCTTTTGCAGATTCTGAATGTCTATGTTGGCTATTGTGCTAACTGAAGGTTCCTGGCTGATATACTGCTGTGATGCTGGTATGCTGGAATACTTTAGACTGAAGAAATGCATTTAAATGCTTGGAAGCTGAAGCCTGGAGTAAATGATATCCTGTATTTCTGAAATGCTGGAATGCTGTAATCTGAAGAAATGCATTCGTGAGCTGCAACAATGCTGATATGGTAACACAGATGTTTGTTGCTAAAGACTGTGTAGAAGAATATATTGAAGAAGAACTGCATTATTTGATTTGTTCTTTCAATCTCTACACGAAGCATGGTATTGTTTTTTTGTTTATTGAAAGCTATTGAAAGCTATATTTTGTAAATAAAAGTTTGTGGTTTTTTTATATAAAGGCAAACTTTGTTCCTTTGCTTCTATTTTGCCAATAACTCATCAGACACTTTTTGCTGTTTTTACTCTGCTAACTGTGGATATATGGGATTATATGTCCCATTATCCCTTCACTAACCGACACATTTGTCTTCAACAAGACAAAGAGCTTTCTCTGTGGTTGCACCGAGCCTATGGAATTCTTTGTCATCTGAAGTCCGGGCAACCACTGACTTGCTGGCCTTTCGGAAAGCATGTAAAACAGCCCTTTTCCGTTAGGCCTTTAACCTTTAAGCATTTTGGTTGAGCAAACACTGTTAACCTGTTTTAATTGTTTATTACGTTATTGCATACCTTGATTGTTTTAAATTGCTATTGGTTGATATACTGTACACCGTCCTGAGCCAATTGGAAGGATGGTATACAAATCAAAACAATAAATAAATAAATAAAAAATTGCCTCCCCACTTCATGTGGTACTTTTATCTCCTACTTGACAGATGCAACTGTCTTTTGGGCTGCAAAGGTCAACAGCAGGCTACACTTAAAGGTCGAGCACCCACCTCGACCCGGGCAGGCCTCGAACTCATGACCTACTGGTCAGAGAGATCTTATGCAGCTGACACTTAGCCAGATGCGCCACATTCCCAAAGCTTCAGTTGAAACACTTTCCCCCCCATGATAACTCTCCCAAAAGTGAATTTCCCTTCCAAGGGGAAGATTTCTCTCACTTCCTGTTGTTTCAGCCCTATTCGTAACTTTAAGTCATGTGTAAGTTGCACGTTTGTAACTTGGGAACTGCCTATACTGACGATTGTGACATTTTGTGAATGTCAGGGAATAGACGTCAGACAACTAAAACACACAGAATCAACATTCTAGTGATACAGCTAAGAAAGCAATCCTATCAAGGCTGCTTAACCTGTTTCTAGATTTAAAATGCCATCAAAAGTTGATAAAACCAGTTAAAGTTCAAATGGAATAGATACATAAAATAACTGGAAATGTATAATACCTTTAACAGATCAGTTTCCACTAAGAGAAGGACAGATTAAACTGATCTAACAGTAGTATTATATTTAATTCCCCAAAGACTCCAACCATTTCCCCAAAATGTACATAAACGTTAGAAATGTAATTCGGTTAATGCAAATTGTTCCGTCCTTTTGGACAATTTATGATGCAAGAACACTGGGGTCCATTTATATAACGGAATTCAGTCATGTACATTAGAACAGAAATGAGATTTTAAAGCACTATTAGGATTCCTACAAGATGTTAGAAAAGATTAATTGCAACCTTTTTACTGCAATTGAAATGATCTGAGGATAGGAAGACACCAGAAGGCCAAAAAACAGAACCCGGTAAAAAAGAACTCTATATAATTGTACAACGAAATACAAACTCCACGTAAGAGTGAAACCTTTATTGCTCAAACAGTATTGTCTGTTGCTACATGGCCACCACAGCTATCCCTGGGTATATTTCCAGAGTAAATACAATAGTGTTATACAGTAGATACATGTACAGGTTTTCCCCTGACATTAAGTCTATTGGTGTCCGACTCTGGGGATTGGTGCCCATTTCCATTTCTAAGCTGAAGAGCCAGTGTTGGCTGTAGGCACCTCCAAGGTCATGTGGTCAGCATGACTGCATGGAGTGCCATTATGCAGCACCATGAAAATGAACAAAATCTGGCTACCATTATTCAAAAAACTCTAAAATTATAACAGCAAAGCAACACCCCACAGGGAAACTCCAGAGAGGAAACAATCAGGGACAGCTAATCACCTCTCAACAAAAGATTCCCCCAGGTACTAACAAGCCACACCACAAAAAAACCTGCCAGGCCATCTAATGCTAATCAAGGTGGCTAGCTGAAACATTCCCACCTACCTCCAACAGACAAGAGTTCTTTCTCCCACCTGGACATTATTCCACAGATATATAAACCCAACTTTCCTAGTTCCAACAGACCTCACAACCTCTGAGGATGCTTGCCATAGATGCAAGCGAAACGTCAGGAGAGAATGCCTCTAGAACATGGTCATATAGCCTCAAAAAACCTACAGCAACCCAGTGATTCCGGCCATGAAAGCCTTCGACAATACAAAATAATATGTTTTTTTAAAGTAAATTATGTGTAAAGACACACAAAAAAGATATCATTGGCTAAATGCCTCGAGAATGATGAAATTTTAATGTTTATAGACTACCAGGTTGTTTATTTATTTACTATATTTATATCCCGCCTTTCTCGAGCCTGATAAATTTATTTATTTAATTAATTAATAGATAATTTCCTTAATTCTCTCTCCCACTTTCAGAGGGGAAATCTTTGTAGATTGAAAATGTTTTTTCCGGGAAGTCCCAAGAAATGACAGAAGATTTTTGTAGCAAAATATCTGAGATAACAGGCTACAGTTTACTCTCCTCATTTGTGGCCTCACAACCTCTGAGGATGCTTGCCATAGATGCAGGGGAAAGGTCGGGAGAGAATGCTTCTAGAACAGGGGTGCTCAGAATGGTGATCTCGATCACCAGGGTGATCTTCGGGCCTCATCCTGGTGATCTTCAGGCCCCTGACCAGGTTTTTTGCTGTTGGTCCTCTTCATGCGCCCCTGCACGCTGCAAAGAAGTCCTCCGTCGTTGCTCCTCCCTGCTCGCGCGCCGCCTCCAAAAGCTCCAGAGTCCAAGAGGCAGAATGGGCCCCCTCTTTTGGATTCCTCCTCCTCCCTCCGTCCTTCTCCAGCCACTCAGAGTCGTAGGAGACCAAAGGGGGCGGGCCTGGATGACGCAATGCATGGCTGGCCCCGCGCGCATGCACAGAAGCGCCCATTCTGCCTCTCGGACTTCTCGTGAGCTCTTGGAGGTGGCACGCATGCTCGCGGCGTGGAAATAGGAGCAATGACAGAGGAGGAGAAGAAGGACGCTTTGGGGTCATTTCCTTACCGCATCTCAAAGGTCGGTCTTTTTACTTTGGGGTGGGTGCTTGATTGTTCTGTGGCATGTCTCTTTGTTTATTTTTAATGTTTAAAAATGGCCTTTTAGCTCCAAAGCCTCTCTGCTTGCTTTGTTCCTTGAGAAATATATGTTGGGGAATATGGAAATGTGGGAGAAAGGGGGTGGTTGGATGTATTTTTCCATACCCCTTTGTTTACCTTGCTGACTATTAAATGGCCATGTAGTTCAAAAGCCTCTCTTCTTACTTTCTGGCTGATAATATGTGTGGTAATATGGCAGTGTGGGAGAAATGGGGTGGTTGGATGTATTTTTATGCTCTGTTTTATATTGTTGTTATTAAATTGAAATGTTGATGTTTTATAACTTCATTTTATGTAAACTGCCCCGAGCCTGCTGGAAGGAGTGGTACATAAAAATGAATAATACATATAAATAAATAAGAGAATAGTTATACGTTTTACATTTCTGGGTAGGTGATCTTTGGGACTTAGTTTTTTAATCAGTAGCTCCCATGCTGAAAAAGTGTGAGCACCCCTGTTCTAGAACATGGCCATATAGCCTGAAAAACCTACAACAACCCAAAGATTTGATTATTCGTGGATCTAATTGAAGATGTTCTCTCCAGAAATCTGCAAGTCCTCCAGAATGGCTTTATGGTCAACTTCCACTGGAGTTGGTGGAGTTTGTTTAACCTGGAAAAGTTTAAATACATTTTAATTCATGCTTTTTCCACATTCTGGGTGAGGTCCTGTGCCTCTAGCTTCTGCAAGAGTGGAGGGCCTACTTTAGTTTGATTGGTTTTGTTTTTGCATTATGTTGAGTACCTATACAAATTATGCTGGCATTGCACACACAGTATTAAAAGTCTAAGTTCGCTTATTGCAAGTGCACATTGAACATATAGCAAAACACCAGGATCATGAAAAACAGGTTGACCATCATGTGCAGGAATACAGGCAGGCTACAAGTTGCAAACATCCAGCTTACAAGAATGGGGGTGAGACAACTGGAACTGAGAGAAATCTACCCCTTGGAAGCGAAATTCACTCCTGGAAGAGTTATCATGGAAAAAGGAGTCTCCACTGAGGCTTTTTCACCAATCCTTGTTTTCACAACAAGCCATTTTCTTTTTCAAAATCCAATGATCACAGGGGTGGAAAGTGAAATCTTCTGAACACCAACAGGAAAACAAACACCGCAAGAGTATTAACCCTTCCCTATGCTGTCCAATGCTATATTTGGCTGGGCTTACATTTTTAAAATTTACCTGTTCCGACTTACAAATTTGGGAACTGCCTGTAAACACCTATTTTTATGCACGAAAAATATTGTTTGATTCCAAAATGTAAGTCCAAAATTATAGGTCCAAAATCAAAGAGAGTGCATTTTTAAGCAGCTTTCTCAACTAATAAAAAGCAGTAAAATTACTTGTTCTTCTCTAATAAAAGGATGATATTGTCAACCAGATTCCTAGTTTCATCCCAACCTTGGCTGAAGAACATGGGGTTTCCGGGGCAGAGAAAAGCCCATGAATAGAAAACCTTCCCAATCAAGACACCAGCTGAAAGAGCATTCCTCTCCCTTAGGCATCTCTTTTCCTTCTCTCCCACTTTCTTCCTTCAGGGAACCCAATGGATGAGGTAAGGAATGCAACTGGGAGAAGCAAGAGAAAGAGCATGAGAGACAGAGAGGCAAACATTTGAGATATTAGATGAGGAAACAACATCAGTTGACAATTTATTTCAAAATTCCCTTTTTTCTAACTGTAATACCCAAAACTAGCTTTGCCAGAAAAGAAAAAAAACCATTATCTCGTCTTTGGAACTAACTTATTTTGATAAATCAGACAAGACAGGATTGCTAAGACAATAAATTATTGTTCATAACTAAATAGTAAAGGTGGTTGATCCAAAAAAATGTTTCTAAACTCGGGGGGGCAGGAACTGCTTCCATTTCGAAAGTGATACTCTTGCGCAATTTTCTGGCTCTGTTTCAAAATCGAGCCGTATTTAATAATGAAATTCGCAACTATTTTGTTAATGGCGCCCACGCATGCGCAGTGCGCAGGGGATGCCCGCCTCCACGCCCCCTTGCCAGCTCAGAATCAACCCGCGAGTCCAAGCCTTACCCCAGGATCTGAACAGGGCTGTTCTCAGGTGACGGAAGGGAAAGCCAGGGAAGGGAAACCCCTTTCCAAAATGCGGAAGTCTTTACGAAAAAATGGCGGCAGTGGCTTCGATTTAGGTAATTTACTTCCGGGTTGCTTACAGTGGGTCGATAATGGTTCAATATTAATTTTTAATGAATTTATAACGATTTTCAGAGGATAACGAAAAACATAACCCGGCCTACTAAATAGTCGTAACTTTGAGATGTTACTATAGTATTGGTCAGACCACACCTGGAATACTGTGTCCAATTCGGGGCACCGCAATTGAAGAGAGATGTTGACAAGCTGGAATGTGTCTAGAGGAGGGCGACTAAAACAATCAAGGGTCTGGAGAACAAGCCCTAGGAGGAGTGGTTTAAAGAGCTGGGCATGTTTAGCCTGCAGAAGAGAAGGCTGAGAGGAGACATGATGAGGACCATGTATCAATATGTGAGGGGAAGTCATAGGGAGGAGGGAGCAAGCTTATTTTCTACTGCCCCTGAGACTAGGACACAGAGCAATGGCTTCAAACAACAGGAAAGGAGATTCAATCTGAACATGAAGAAGAACTTCCTAACAGTGAGAGCTGTTCAGCAGTGGAACTCTCTGCCCTGGAGAGTGGAGGAGGTGCCTTATTTGGAGGCTTTTAAACAGAGGTTGGATGTCCATCTGTTGGGGGTGCTTTGAATGTGATTTCCTGCTTCTTGCCAGGGGCTTGGACTGGATGGCCCACAAGGTCTCTATGATCCTATGATTCCATTACTGTCTATAGAAAGGGCTTTCCCAAACCCCGCAGGGGGGAGGGAGAGAAGTTTGCCTCCCCCTCTGAAAAGAGGAGACGATGGTTCCTTCTAGGAACCATCTAGATCAGGGGGCGTGGCCGGCTCTTAGCCGACCCGCCCCCTGAAGAGAGCTCATTCTGCAAAGAGGTTCGGAGGGAGAGGACGCTCCCTCGAACCTCCAGGAAGAGAAGACTGAAGAGGACCACGAGGTCGGTATGGGGGGCCTAGGCAGGGAGGGGGCCTTATCCCCTCCCTGCCTGCACCCCCGCCCCACCCCCTACCGTCCCCCGCCGCGGCCGCCGACGGAACCGGGAAGACGGCGTCGCCGCTCGTTCGGGGCAGGGCTGGCTGGGCCCAATCGGGCCTAGTCCAGCCTGCGGGTCGGGGGCCTAGGCGGGGAGGGGGCCTTATCCCCTCCCTGCCTGCACCCACGCCCCCCCTACCCGTCCCCGCCGCGGTCTCGCCGGCGTAAAGGGGAAGCGGTGCGCCGTTTTTAACGGCACGGCCGCTTCGTTTGGGAAAAGGCTGGCTGGGCCCATTCGGGCCTAGTCCAGCCTGGGAATTCGTGCAGGGGGGGAGGTGGGGGGCCCTTCCTCCCCCCCTGTTTTCGCCTCCTCCTGGGAGCTCGCAAGGGGCCGCGGCGGCTGGGGCCTTTCCTCTTGCCTTGGCCCTGGGCGGGAGGGGGGGGATGCCGGTCCAGGTTCCTGGGCCCGATCCTCGCTCTCCCCCTTAGGAGCCGAGGGGGCTGCTCGGGCTTGGCGGCCCGAGCATTGGGGCCAGCGGGGGGTGAGGCAGGCGCCAGGAAGGCGCCCCCCCCTTTTTTCCTAACCTCGCGTGTGCCTGGGCTGATTTCAGGAAGGCACTTTTGCGGAGGCTGTTGGCGCCAGGGCGGCGCCTCCCCCTCCGCAGGCCTGGGGTGTGTGGGGAGGGAGGTATTCTGACCCCCCCTCCTCATCGGCATAGTGGGGGGGCGCCATTTTGGCACGGGTCGCCTTGCGGGCGCCTCGTGGCCTTTACAAAATGGCGGCCCCCATGGCCAGACACATGGCTTGGCGGCCATTTTGTTTGCATTAAAGCCCAGTTTATGAATGGGACTAGTCGGGGTCTAAGGGGTTTGGCTGGGGACAATGTTAAGTAGGCATTGTCTCTCCCCCCCACCTCTCTTTTCTTATCAAGACAGTGGTTGCTAATAGTTACTTCAGGCAGCAATTCTTTAAGTTTGTTTGGGTCGTTGAGTTAAGTGAGCCTCTGACTTTCGGTCTGTAGGGCTGTTGACCTAAACTTTGGGTTATAATGCCTAATGACGGCTAGATTAATTTATTAAGGCTATAATGGATTATTTTATTTGTTAAATATAGAGTTAATAATAATAATAACAAAATAAAATAAATAAATAAATATTTTTTTTAAAAAAAATTTTTTTTAATTATTTTTATTTTAATTATGAAATATAATTTTATATATATATTTATATATAAAAATAATATAATAAATATATGTATATATTATCACTAATGATAAAGATAATATAATGCAGTTATTTAATTGTGCATGTTGCTAGGGGGGCCCCTACCGGGGGCCCAGCCTGCGACTGTAATAACGCCATAGGGCATTGTCATGGGGCATCCCGGCCAGTGGCCTTGGAGGATTCTTTGGAGGGGTATTTAACAGCGTTTGCGTTATTCTCCTAGGATGGCCCCTAAGAAGAATATCCCGGGCCCGAAGGGCAAGGGACCAGCAGAGAAGACCGCCACTAAACGCCCCCCACCACCGGACGTGACATCTTCGGACGACGATGAGACGACCCCAGCCGATTTGAACGCGCTGATGGCGCGAATGAGGGATTTTGAGAATCGATTGGGGCTGGGGGTGGGGGAGGTGAGCCAGCGGCCCGCGCGGCATGCTAGCAGAAAATTGATAGTTAAGCATTTAATGTCTCGTATGTCTCGCCTAGAAGCCAGTGTCGGGGCAAGAGCGGAAGGTGGAGGACAATCCCTGTTGGAGGTGTCGGTGCCGGAACACCAGGACGAGCCGCCGGCCAGCGCGGAGCCTGTTATCCTGTCGACCACGATGGTGCAGACGGATCCAGCTCCCGTTTCGGTGCCAGGGGCAGTGCAGGAGGAAGTCCCTCAGATGCCACTGAATGAGACAGCTACTACTTCCACAGGTATGAACACCACACTTACATGGCCCTGGGATCAGGGACAATTACATCACTCAACACCGAAACGTAGCGCTCAGACGGAAGCAGCCACTGCAGGGTGTGAGGCCAGTGCTAATACATCAGCCCTGGCAGTGCCTGCTCCGACGCTCGAGGCTGCGAGGACAGGGCCGGCCAATCTCTTTTGGGGAACGGACAAGTGGCCCCAAGAGGCGACTCCGGTTTTGTCAGTTGCAGAACTTGCATCGCACCTAACTCAAAAGGTGATAGACAAGGTCCGGAGGAACGAATATATTGACATATTTTCGCTCTATTACAGGGACCTAGACAAAAAAGAGAAGGAGGATTTGGATGATGAGGCTAAGGAAAAGCTAAAGAAACGAGTAGTAGAACAAACATGGGAGAATTGGCTGGCCTGTTATATGATTTACATGGCCTTGTTAGTCGACGTTTCGCCTTACAGGGCGATGTCGCTGGTTATATATCAGAATATTATTTATAGGGCCCACATCGAGTTTCCAGGCAACATATGGCTCGAGTATGATAAGCGCTTCCGTTCAAAAGCGGCGAGCCGGCCCAACAAGCGGTGGGACCTTATAGATAATCAGCTCTGGTCGGAGGTAATGCAGTCGACCAAGACCGCATTTAGCCAGAAGGCAGATAGTGGGCACACAGTCCAAAATTTTAAAAAGGGTCAGCCCTTTCGGCAGGCAGCCCCGCAATCTCAGCCACAGCGTAGGCCGATGTGCTGGGAGTTTGCATCCCAAGGGGCTTGTAACAAACCCAACTGTAAATATTTACACGCCTGCACCATATGCTTGGGACTGCACTCCGCCAAACACTGCAACAAGCAAAGGCCCAATCGAGGCAACAATCGGGGAGGGCAGCCGCAGGGAAAGAACACAACATCCCCTTCTTTTCCAAAAGGGCCCCAGTCCGGTTAAGTTAGATCAGTTGGCTTATTGGTTGCAGTCGTACCCCAACAGGGAAGCGGCAGCATATTTGTTGGAATATTTTAGTTACGGGTTTCGAATTCCAGCTCAAGGACCACGTATGCCAAAAATGGCGCCAAACCTTAAATCAATATTGGGGATGGAGACAATTGTTCAACAGAAAATAGATAAGGAGCTGAAGGAAGGTCGGGTGTTGGGCCCGTTCGAGTCTCCACCCACGCCTCAGTTTAGGGTTTCCCCGCTAGGCATAGTACCCAAGAAGGCCGAAGGGGAGTTTCGCCTCATTCATCATCTGTCTTATCCCAGAGGCAGTTCGGTGAATGACGCAATACCAGAGGAACTTTGCTCTGTTCAATATACATCTTTTGACCGGGCAGTTTCCATAGTCAAAAAATTTGGAATTGGCAAAATCCGATATTAAGTCCGCATTTCGGCTGCTCCCTGTGCACCCACTGGATTTTGAGCTGTTAGGTTTCTATTTCCAAGAATTTTATTACATGGACCGGGCATTACCTATGGGCTGCTCCATATCGTGCGCAGCCTTTGAAACCTTTAGCACATTCATCGAGTGGGCCATCAAGAAGAAATCGGGCCAAGCGGGTGTTGTGCACTACCTGGATGATTTTTTATTCGTGGGGAAGTGCGGGTCGGGTAACTGCCTTGCGCTGTTACAGGCCTTTCAACAACTTACCGCGGAAATGGGGATCCCATTAGCTAAAGAAAAGACAGAGGGCCCACAACAAGTGTTATCCTTTTTGGGTGTGGAGCTAGACACAGTTCAGCAATTTTCCCGGTTGCCTCCGGATAAGGTGGCAGACCTGAGTCAGAGGGTTCAGCAATTTTTAGTGCGTAAAAAAGCAACCCTGAGGGAATTCCAAACATTAATTGGACACTTAAATTTTGCATGCAAGGTTATTGCGCCGGGAAGGGCATTTCTACGCAGATTGTGCGACGCCATTTCCGGCGTAACCTTGCCCCATCATCATATTCGAGTTACGCGGTCGATAAAGTTAGACCTCGAAATTTGGCAGATTTTTTTATCTAAATTCAACGGGGTGTCTTTCTGGCGGCAGGAGCTAATGGTGCGTGATGCTTTAAAAGTCGCATCCGATTCATCGGGATCGATAGGTTTCGGGGTGTACTTTAACGGGCATTGGTGTGCTCAGGTTTGGCCCCAGCATTGGCATGTGCTAGGAATAACGTCTGATTTAACCTTTTTAGAGTTTTTTCCCATCATAGTGGCAGTTACACTATGGGTGGATAGCTTTGCAAATTCGGCAGTGCACTTTTGGTGCGACAATTTGGCTACAGTTCAAGTAATAAACAGCCTTACTTCCAAATCGCGAAGGGTTATGGCCGCTTTGCGTATTTTCACACTTCACTGTCTAGAGCATAATATCCTGTTCCGTGCCTGTCACATTGCGGGGGTGGATAATTCATTGGCCGACGCTCTGTCTCGTATGCAGATGGAGCGGTTCTGGCAGTTAGCACCCAACGCAGACGCCCGGCCGGAACCCATGCCAGACCATCTCTGGATGGTTGGAGCGAGGAGGTGACCGTGGGTATGGCGCACGCTCTGGCTCCGAGCTCTAGAAAATCTTATCTGAAGTGTGTTCAAGAATTTTCTGAGTTTCGAAAGTATTATGGTTTACCTTTTGTTTTTCCAGTCCCTTACAAGCATTTGGCACAATTCTGTGTTTATTCCAGGAGGCGGGGACTAGCCCCTCATACAATTCGTGTCAAATTGGCGGCATTGGCCTATTGGTTGAAGGCTCAGGGCCTTCCCGATGGGACCAATGATTTTCGGCTACATAAATTGATGGCAGGGTGGGCAAACCAATACAGGCGGCCCAAAGACGATAGGGAACCTTTAACTCCAGATATTCTAAGGGGTTTGCACCACACCTGGCCAAAATTGTGCTCATCAGATTACGAAATACTATTATTCCATGCAGCGGCGCTTACGGCCTTTTTTGGGGCGCTCAGAATAAGCGAATTGGTTGCTAAGTCAAAAACTGACGCCTCCTTTGGTGCTTTGCTCTTTTCGGACGTGACGTTGGCACAGGACGCCTTACAAATTGGAATTAGATCATCTAAGACGGATCAGCAGGGAAAAGGCTGCGTAATTAGATTAGCTAGTTGTAGCGATGGCGATTTGTGCCCAATAAGGGCCATGTCTCAATACCTGGCTGTTCGAGCATCCAAGCCTGGGTACCTTTTTTGTCATTCGGACGGCGCGCCTTTAACCAAATTTCAGTTCTGGACTGTCACGAACAAGGCGTTAAAGCTACTGGGGCTGGCACAACACAAATTTGGTACCCACTCCTTTCGGATTGGGGCGGCATCAACGGCATCTGAACTGGGCTATGATGTCGAGAAAATTAAGGCTTTGGGCAGATGGAAGTCAAATGCTTATAAGGGCTACGTTCGTTCAAAGTTAAGTTAAAAATGTTATATTGTTTCAGATCTGATGCAGCCGGCGCATAGGCGAAACGTCCTGGTATGTGGTCATAGCTACATCCACTGGGCAGGGCGGCATGCTCAGCGGACTTCCTATGGCCGGCATTTGGGTTTTTCCTCCACCGCTGTTGTGGAGTGGAGAGGAAAAAGAGGTATGTGCTGGGAAGGCTTGATCCCATTTCTGTTTGGCGTCAGGGGCTCTCAACCGCCTGACGTCTTGGTCATCCACCTCGGTGGAAATGACCTGGGTCTCCTAGCTGGTAGGCCGCTCTACCAACAGGCTAGAGAGGACATTTTTCGAATTTGGCGGCGCTGGCCGCATGTGCATGTTGTTTGGTCGGCCATCATACCACGGCTCAGGTGGGCCGGTGGTGGTGAAGTTCGTCGACTGGAGCGAGCTCGAAAACGTGTGAACCGGGCCATGCGAGCCTTTTTGTCGCATGGCAGGGGGTCATACATTAGTCATAACAATATTTCACACCATAATCTAAATTTATACCGGGCAGATGGTATTCATCTGTCCGAGGAAGGTATGGAATTGTTTTTGTCCAATTTGCGGTGTGGGGTTCTGTTGGCCTTAGAGAGCTTGGTGGGGGATATGGACTAGGTGGACACCTGTCCATATCGGTGGCGAAGATAGAGAGGAGTTTGCAAGTTGTTTTCATACAAGCCCCCTCCCACAGTTCAGGTTGGGGGGTGGGTCATTTGTTCAATCACTCACTCGAAAGGTAGTTTCGGTGAGGCAAGGCTTAATGGCATACTATGACAGAGTCTGATTGTGACATTCTTCGGATATAGACTTCTGTCCACTCGTTTAACTGTTGATTGGTTTTGGTTAGAGCAAAGAGGTTTTTGCCACTGTTAGCCGAGGGGTATAGCCAACTGGGATACCTCCTCGGCTCTGTCACCAAGTTCCTGATTCCTACTAGTTTAGGTTAGGACTGTTTAAATAGGTAACAATTTACAATAAAAGTTGCCCATAATTTGAACCCAACTGTATTTGTGTGGTCTCGTTATTTCGGGGGTGGGCAGGCAAATGCATATCAAAGTGAGGCATGAGATAACTTGCCACAGAGAAAATGTGTGTGTGTATATATATATATATATATACACACACACACACACACATATATATATATATGAATGAAAACACATACATATCTGAAACATCACCCTTCTTGCTGTAATTATAGTATTACATTGACATACATTTGTGCATTCTCCACACCTTGCATCTATATATGTGTGTGTGTATGAATGAAAACACATACATTTGTGCATTCTCCACACCTTGCATTATATATATATGTGTGTGTGTGTGTGTGCGTGTGTGTATAATGCAAGGTGTGGAGAATGCACAAATGTATGTGTTTTCATTCATACACAAGGAAGAATAAATCATATTATCTGGCAAGGGGGCCCCCGACCCTGGCGTCGGGGGTCTCACCGGGAATTAAATGGGACCCGGGGGAAACCGGATCCTCAGTTCTCCCCTTCTTTTAAAAAGGGGGAAAAAACCAAAAACCCCACAGAGCCAGGACAGGCTCGTGCTAGGAAAAGTTTCTTGGGCCTTGATTCTTGAATTTTGCCTTTTTTGCTTTCCCCCGGACCAAGTCTTTTTCACCCCATTTTTTTGGGAAAACCCTTTTAAAACTTTTGCCTTTGAATTTACCTAAGAACTCTTTACCTTTTTATTGCAACTTGGATATTTTTATGGACAAGTATCCTTTTCACCTGTTTCTTATTATTCAATAAATAGTTAGCTGATTCCCGTCTCTGTGTGTGTTTAAAGGGGCCCGGGGGCCCGAGACCTCGTGAAAACACATATGGCGAAAAAAAGGGCAAACTCGGCCCCCGGGGAGCTGGGCCTCCTCATCTCTCAGCTTCCCAGCGCCCCTTTTTTCCTTCCGCATTCCTCAGCCTTCCTGGAGTTCTTTAATGGCCTCATAATTCAGTCAAGTGGGACCACTCCATATGTTTACGAGGAATCGCTTGGTCAGAGGATCACAACCTCTTACAGATTCCATCCCCTACGAAACATCCGTCAGACTGTAAAGATTTAAAACAATTGTTTGAGTTATGTGTAACTGTTTCTCTGAGTTTATGTTAGGAGTAAGGCTTTTGTTTTAAGAATGAATAGATGCAGCTGAGTGTTTCTTGAATCAAGTAAGGTGTGGCAGCTGTGTTTGCATAAAAGCTTCTATGTTACAGTTGAGCTTGGGGGCTGTGGCTGGTGGCTGTGGTGCTGCTGTGAAGGAGAAGTACATTGGGAGTATCGTATGCATACTCTGTGTGTGTGTGTATGCTGAAGAAGGCTTTTGCAGATTCTGAATGTCTATGTTGGCTATTGTGCTAACTGAAGGTTCCTGGCTGATAATTGCTGTGATGCTGGTATGCTGAATACTTTATCGAAGAAATGCATTTAATGCTTGGAAGCTGAAGCTTGGAAGTAAATGATATCCTGTATTTCTGAAATGCTGGAATGCTGTAATCTGAAGAAATGCATTCGTGAGCTGCACAACAATGCTGATATGGTAACACAGATGTTTGTTGTTTTAAAGACTGTAAAGAATATATTGAAGAAGAACTGCATTATTTGATTTGTTCTTTCAATCTCTACCTGAAGCATGGTATTGTTTTTGTTTATTGAAAGCTATTGAAGCTATATTTTGTAAATAAAAGTTTGTGGTTTTTTTATATAAAGGCAAACTTTGTTCTTTGTTCTATTTGCCAATAACTCGTTCATCAGACACTTTTGCTGTTTTTACTCTGCTAACTGTGGATATATGGATTATATGTCCCATTATCCCTTCACTAACCGACACATTTGTCTCTCAGCAAGACAAAGAGCTTTCTCTGTGGTTGCACCGAGCCTATGGAATTCTTTGTGTCATCTGAGTCCGGGCAACCACTGACTTAAGGCCTTCTGAAAGCATGTAAAACAGCCCTTTTCCGTTAGGCCTTTAACCTTTAAGCATTTTGGCTGAGCAAACACTGTTAACCTGTTTTTAATTGTTTATTACGTGTTATTGCATACCTTGATTGGTTTTAAATTGCTATTGGTTGTCTCTGACAAACCGTCCTGAGCCAATTGGAAGGACGGTATACAAATCAAAACAATAAATAAATAAAATAAAAATTGCCTCCCCACTTCATGTGGTACTTTTATCTCTACTTGACAGATGCAACTGTCTTTTAGGCTGCAAGGTCAACAGCAGGCTACACTTAAAGGTCGAAGCACCCACTCGACCGGGCAGGCCTCGAACTCATGACCTACTGGTCAGAGAGATCTTATGCAGCTGACACCAGCCAGATGCACCACATTCCCAAAGCTTCAGATTGAAAACACTTTCCCCCATGATAACTCCCAAAAGAATTTCCTTCCAAGGGGAAGATTTCTCTCACTTCCTGTTGTTTCAGCCCTATTCAGAACTTTAAGTCATGTATAAGTTGCACGCTTGTAACTTGGGAACTGCCTATACTGACGATTGTGACATTTTGTTAATGTCAGGGAATAGACGTCGGACAACTAAAACGCAGAACATTCTAGTGATACAGCTAAGAAAGCAATCCTATCAAGGCTGCTTAACCTGTTTCTAGATTTAAAATGCCATCAAAAGTTGATAAAACCAGTTAAAGTTCAAAATGGAATAGATACATAAAATAACTGGAAATGTATAATACCTTTAACAGATCAGTTTCCACTAAGAGAAGGACAGATTAAACTGATCTAACAGTAGTATTATATTTAATTCTAAAGACTCAACCATTTCCCCAAAATGTACATAAACGTTAGAAATGTAATTCGGTTAATGCAAATTGTTCCGTCCTTTTGGACAATTTATGATGCAAGAACACTGGGGTCAATTTATATAACAGAATTCAGTCATGTACATTAGAACAGAAATGAGATTTTAATGCACTAGGATTCCTACAAGATGTTAGAAAGATTAATTGCAACCTTTTTACTGCAATTGAAATGATCTGAGGATAGGAAGACACCAGAAGGCCAAAAAACAGAACCCGGTAAAAAAAAGAACTCTATATAATTAAAATAACAAATACAAACTCCACGTAAGAGTGAAACCTTTATTGCTCAAACAGTATTGTCTGTTGCTACATGGCCACCACAGCTATCCCTGGGTATATTTCAGAGTAAATACAATAGTGTTATACAGTAGATACATGTACAGGTTTTCCCTGACATTAAGTCTATTGGTGTCGACTCAGGATTGGTGCCCATTTCCATTTCTAAGCTGAAGAGCCAGCGTTGGCTGTAGGCACCTCAAGGTCATGTGGTCAGCATGACTGCATGGAGTGCCATTATGCAGCACCATGAAAATGAACAAAAATCTGGCTACCAGTATTTTAAAACTCTAAAATTGTAACAGCAAAGCAACACCCCACAGGAAACTCAGAGAGGAAACAATCAGGGACAGCTAATCACCTCTCAACAAAAGATTCCCCCAGGTACCAAAAGCCACACCAAAAAACTCCCAGGCCATCTAATGCTAATCAAGGTGGCTAGCTGAAACATTCCCACCTACTCCAACAGACAAGAGTTCTTTCTCCCACCTGGACATTATTCCACAGATATATAAACCCAACTTTCCTAGTTCCAACAAACCCCACAACCTCTGAGGATGCTTGCCATAGATGCAAGCGAAACGTCAGGAGAGAATGCCTCTAGAACATGGTCATATAGCCTCAAAAAAACCTACAGCAACCCAGTGATTCCGGCCATGAAAGCCTTCGACAATACAAAATAATATGTATTTTAAAAGTAAATTATGTGTAAAGACACACAAAAACGATATCATTGGCTCAAGGCCTCGAGAATGATGAAATTTTAATGTTTATAGACTACCAGGTTGTTTATTTATTTACTATATTTATCCCCGCCTTTCGAGCCTGATAAATTTATTTATTTAATTAATTAATAGATAATTTCCTTAATTCTCTCCCACTTCAGAGGGAAATCTTTGTAGATTGAAAATGTTTTTTCAGGAAGTCCCAAGAAATGACAGAAAGATTTTTGTAGCAAAATATCTGAGATAACAGGCTACAGTTTACTCTCCTCATTTGTGGCCTCACAACCTCTGAGGATGCTTGCCATAGATGCAGGGAAAAGGTCGGGAGAGAATGCCGAACAGGGGTGCTCAGAATGGTGATCTCGATCACCAGGGTGATCTTCGGGCCTCATCCTGGTGATCTTCAGGCCCTGACCAGGTTTTTGCTGTTGGTCCTCTTCATGCGCCCCTGCACGCTGCAAAGAAGTCCTCCGTCGTTGCTCCTCCTGCTACCATGCCGCCTCCAAAGCTCCAGATCCAAGAGGCAGATGGGCCCTCTTTTTGATTCCTCCTCCTCCCCTCCGTCCTTCTCCAGCCACTCAGAGTCGTAGGAGACCAGGGGGGCGGGCCTGATGACGCAATGCATGGCTGGCCTGCGCATGCACAAGCGCCCATTCTGCCTCTCTCGGGCTTCTCGTGAGCTCTTGAGGTGGCACGCATGCTCGCGGCGTGGAAATAGGAGCAATGACAGAGGAGGAGAAGAAGGACGCTTTGGGGTCATTTCCTCACCGCATCTCAAGGTCGGTCTTTTTACTTTGGGGTGGGTGCTTGATTGTTCTGTGGCATGTCTCTTTGTTTATTTTTAATGTTTAAAAATGGCCTTTTAGCCCAAAGCCTCTCTGCTTGCTTTGTTCCTTTGAGAAATATATGTTGGGGAATATGGAAAATGTGGGGAGAAGGGGGGGTTGGATGTATTTTTCCATACCCTTTGTTTACCTTATTGACTATTAAATGGCCATGTAGTTCAAAAGCCTCTCTTCTTACTTTCTGGCTGATAATATGTGTGGTAATATGGCAGTGTGGGAGAAATGGGGTGGTTGGATGTATTTTTATGCTCTGTTTTATATTGTTGTTATTAAATTGAAATGTTGATGTTTTATAACTTCATTTTATGTAAACTGCCCCGAGCCTGCTGGAAAGTGGTACATAAAATGAATAATACATATAAATAAATGAGAGAATAGTTATACGTTTTACATTTCTGGGTAGGTGATCTTTGGGACTTAGTTTTTTAATCAGTAGCTCCCATGCTGAAAAGTGTGAGCACCCCTGTTCTAGAACATGGCCATATAGCCTGAAAAACCTACAACAACCCAAAGATTTGATTATTCGTGGATCTAATTGAAGATGTTCTCTCCAGAAATCTGCAAGTCCTCCAGAATGGCTTTATGGTCAACTTCCACTGGAGTTGGTGGAGTTTGTTTAACCTGGAAAAGTTTAAATACATTTTAATTCATGCTTTTTCCACATTCTGGGTGAGGTCCTGTGCCTCTAGCTTCTGCAAGAGTGGAGGGCCTACTTTAGTTTGATTGGTTTTGTTTTGCATTATGTTGAGTACCTATACAAATTATGCTGGCATTGCACACACAGTATTAAAAGTCTAAGTTCGCTTATTGCAAGTGCACATTGAACATATAGCAAAACACCAGGATCATGAAAAACAGGTTGACCATCATGTGCAGGAATACAGGCAGGCTACAAGTTGCAAACATCCAGCTTACAAGAATGGGGGTGAGACAACTGGAACTGAGAGAAATCTACCCTTGAAGCGAAATTCACTCCTGGAAGAGTTATCATGGAAAAAGGAGTCTCCACTGAGGCTTTTTCACCAATCCTTGTTTTCACAACAAGCCATTTTCTTTTCAAAATCCAATGATCACAGGGTGGAAAGTGAAATCTTCTGAACACCAACAGGAAAACAAACACCGCAAGAGTATTAACCCTTCCCTATGCTGTCCAATGCTATATTTGGCTGGGCTTACATTTTTAAAATTTACCTGTTCCGACTTACAAATTTGGGAACTGCCTGTAAACACCTATTTTTATGCACGAAAAATATTGTTTGATTCCAAAATGTAAGTCCAAAATTATAGGTCCAAAATCAAAGAGAGTGCATTTTTAAGCAGCTTTCTCAACTAATAAAAAGCAGTAAAATTACTTGTTCTTCTCTAATAAAAAGGATGATATTGTCAACCAGATTCCTAGTTTCATCCCAACCTTGGCTGAAGAACATGGGGTTTTCGGGCAGAGAAAAGCCCATGAATAGAAAACCTTCCCAATCAAGACACCAGCTGAAAGAGCATTCCTCTCCCTTAGGCATCTCTTTTCCTTCTCTCCCACTTTCTTCCTTCAGGAACCCAATGGATGAGGTAAGGAATGCAACTGGGAGAAGCAAGAGAAAAGAGCATGAGAGACAGAGAGGCAAACATTTGAGATATTAGATGAGGAAACAACATCAGTTGACAATTTATTTCAAAATTCCCTTTTTTCTAACTGTAATACCCAAAACTAGCTTTGCCAGAAAAGAAAAAAAACCATTATCTCGTCTTTGGAACTAACTTATTTTGATAAATCAGACAAGACAGGATTGCTAAGACAATAAATTATTGTACATAACTAAATAGTAAAGGTGGTTGATCCAAAAAAATGTTTCTAAACTCGGGGCAGGAACTGCGTCCATTTCGAAAGTGATACTCTTGCGCAATTTTCTGGCTCTGTTTCAAAATCGAGCCGTATTTAATAATGAAATTCGCAACTATTTCGTTAATGGCGCCAACGCATGCGCAGTGCGCAGGGGATGCCCGCCTCCACGCCCCCTTGCCAGCTCAGAATCAACCCGCGAGTCCAAGCCTTACCCCAGGATCTGAACAGGGCTGTTCTCAGGTGACGGAAGGGAAAGCCAGGGAAGGGAAACCCCTTTCCAAAATGCGGAAGTCTTTACGAAAAATGGCGGCAGTGGCTTCGATTTAGGTAATTTACTTCGGGTTGCTTACAGTGGGTCGATAATGGTTCAATATTAATTTTTAATGAATTTATAACGATTTTCAGAGGATAACGAAAAACATAACCCGGCCTACTAAATAGTCGTAACTTTGAGATGTTACTGTAGTATTGGTCAGACCACACCTGGAATACTGTGTCCAATTCTGGGCACCGTAATTGAAGGGAGATGTTGACAAGCTGGAATGTGTCTAGAGGAGGGCGACTAAAACAATCAAGGGTCTGGAGAACAAGCCCTAGGAGGAGTGGTTTAAAGAGCTGGGCATGTTTAGCCTGCAGAAGAGAAGGCTGAGAGGAGACATGATGAGGACCATGTATCAATATGTGAGGGGAAGTCATAGGGAGGAGGGAGCAAGCTTATTTTCTACTGCCCCTGAGACTAGGACACAGAGCAATGGCTTCAAACAACAGGAAAGGAGATTCAATCTGAACATGAAGAAGAACTTCCTAACAGTGAGAGCTGTTCAGCAGTGGAACTCTCTGCCCTGGAGAGTGGAGGAGGCGCCTTATTTGGAGGCTTTTAAACAGAGGTTGGATGGCCATCTGTTGGGGGTGCTTTGAATGTGATTTCCTGCTTCTTGGCAGGGGGTTGGACTGGATGGCCCACAAGGTCTCTATGATCCTATGATTCCATTACTGTCTATAGAAATGCTCTTGGAACTCCTGTTGTGAAGCTGATGGATCACGCTGAAGTTACATATCTTATCTTTCTCTCCATTTAATAATGGCTTTAATAAACTTAAATTCACAAAGGATGTAGACATAGGATTCCTTCCCACTCCCACACACACATACACTTTGAATAAATGTGGAAGAAATCTACAATTATCATGGCTGGCTGTGTTTCTCACAGAGGAATGAAAGCATTTGTGACTCCGTAACCTCATTTTACTGACTCAGTACAATAAATAATTCAGTCGTTGCTGGAAGGGTTGGGGATTTCACTCTCCGCAAGAGACAGCACGTTCACTGGGAATTCAATGGAAACACATCCCCGTTTATATTCTGTAACTTAGCAAACTGTTTGACTTTAATCAACAGTTTCCATTACAAAGCTACACACTTCATCTTTAGAATGAGAGAGGCTGTGTTCACATATCAAAGTGAGGCATGAGATAACTTGCCACAGAGAAAATGTGTGTGTGTATATATATATATATATATACAGGAGACAGGGTCGTGCAAAGAAGGATATAGACAACGAAACTATACGTCGCAGAAACACCACACTAAACAACTGACTGGCCCTGACCACGAGGTACAGACAACAGTCAAAAAACCGGCCCTAAATACCTCGCAACACCCAAAAACACCCCTAAAAATTAACAAAGGGAATCCCACCGGACTCTGC